>VXBT01008024.1:751557-765691 GCA_013400235.1 Oriolus oriolus | reverse complement strand
AGGAGGCGCGGGCGGGGGCCCGGGGCCGCGGAGCCGGGCCGGGGGCGGCCACCTCGGGGCCGGGCCCCGGCGGGGAAAGCCGATGCTTTCACATCGATGAAATCACACGGTGTGTGAACCCGTGCTGTTTTTACTTTCTAAATTCATAAAATGATCTATTTATTTACCTGTTTAGTGCAATTCCGGTGCGTTACCAAGTGCTGCGGTGTTGTATCCGGTTTATATCAAATATTCCTGTTTTATGAGGTAAAAAAAGGCTGAGACGGACTCCAGACCGAGGCTGAGTTACAATGTGGCTACAGTCTTGCTACTTAATCTGGAGATGCATTGTTAGTCGGGTTTGTTTCTATGCAAATACATTAAATGTTGTTGTGGCTATGGTTTAATATGTGTTAAAGATATTTTTAATGATGCAGTGATAACTTGCCAGTCTGATTTCCAGATGTAGGGGAAAAAAGTATAAACTTAAATTGCTATATATCGAACTTAAGTCTTGTGTTGCAGCTAAGAGTGTCTGACGCGATCCATTACCCTTTGTCACATCTCAGCAATTCTTCCCAAACTCTGCCCTGGTGGCTGTCTACCCCAAGTTGGCTGGTTGATTGACTGATTGAAGAGTGCTAGCAGGAATAGTGCAGCTGCTTTCTTACGGTGAGATAAAGGGGACGTGACTACTTGTGTCCATACTTATGGCTGCTAAGTGTTCATAGTGTCTTAAAGTAGCATTGTAACATGATTTAGTTTGCCATGTTTACTGTTTCTTGATATTTGCCTTGAAAGCAGCCCATTATGGTCAAATGATATACTTTTGAAAAACCTCTGGTTTATGTGTGCTTCCTAGAATATGTCAGGAAGGTGATGTCAAGACTTTTCCTGCTTTGGGAATTTTGTGGTCTTTGAAGAACTGTTTTTGTGACAGCCTTTGGCAGATGACTATCAAAAATGGGAATAAACGAGCTGTGGCTCCTTTATGCTTGCTGTTCTCCAAGAGTTGGAGAGAAAGATTATCAAGGAGAAGGTGGGAGCAGCAGTGGTTGACTGCCTGCAAGTGCCTCAGCAGCTGAGGATTTGCAGCGTCACAGTTTAACGTACACAAAAGAATTCACATAAGAAAGCACTCACAAATGCCAGAGCCACAGGAAAATCTTGAACTAACGTTTGTACTTCTAAGGCATAAAATCAATAAGAAAACTTGCAGGAAATTGGGATTGTTGTTCTAAGGCTGAACAAGCTTTTTAGCTTTATTTTCCATGGATGTGAAGTTTGGGCATGCATGCAGCACTTAAGACTGCACTTGTCTGATAGCTCTTAACTACTGATAAAAGCTATTGAAAGTTTTAGCGAGCTATTACAGCTTTCAGGAACGCTAAGTTCTTAAAAGTGTCATGAAAGGAACCACCTGAAAGGAAGATTCTTTGTAGCATGGTTAGGAGGAGAATTGTCTAAAGAGCTTGGCCTTTTTTGTTTCTTTTATTTGCATGGCTGCTGATGAAACTGCATTTCAGAGGTTACAATAAAAGGACATATGTTCACTTAGTCAATCACTTAGATATTAGCAGATGCATGTAGTGATTTTTTTTTCCTCCCATGCAGTCTGGCTTGCTTTGCACTATTTCCTCTCTTGGATTCTTGTCTTATCCTTCTCTTGTCTTCTGTTTTAATTTGTTTGTTTGTTTCTTTGGTTTTTAACCCCTTCTCCATAGTTCCTCTTTCACATTTGGTATGTGGGTGCTTCTGGATTAGATGTGACATGATAATCAGACCGTTGTTTGTGAGCTTGGTCTTGCATTTGTTATAGAGGCTATGCACAAGGAATTAGCTTAGACTAATATTAGCATATAGAATCATAAAATCACAGCATGGTTTGGGTTGGAAAGGACCTTAAAGATCATCTAGTTCTAACCTCCTGCCAAGAGCAAGGATGACACTCTCACTAGATCAGTTTCTCAAAGCCCCATCCAACCGGGTCTTGGGGCATCCACAACCTCTCCGTATTTTATGTTGTATCCTTTCTTCTGTGTATCCTTCCTTCTCTGTATCCTTACTCATAATTTTTGTTTCCGACCATAATCCCTACAGGGCAGCAAAGTAACCAATGCATTCAGTAGGTGCGACTTGAGCAAGTCTAAAGATGCTCTTTATGAGCCTACCAGTTTTTTGTTCCTGGAGATTATGCCTTTCTTCTTAAAACTTATTTCCTGAGTCATAGTTTCAGGGGGAAAGTTTGTGTTTGGGCAGGAAGGAAGGGATCCTTGCAGTACAAAGTGGATTGCAGCAGAGAGGAAGGGAATTAGAGAATTAGGGAATGGACAAGTTGCAAACAAGGAAGGCAAAACAGTTGCTTCTTCCCTTTTAACAAAATTGCTGAAAGGCTTTAGTAGAAACAGAAGCTTAAAAGGAAACAGCTTTCACTATCCATTGATTAATTCAGCTTAAAACCTACATGGCTTCTGAGAATGCTCCACACAGGTTTGAGGCCTCTTGCAATCATCTTTGTTAGTGCAGGTGCTTGGAATTCATTGCTTAAAATCAGCCTCTGATTGGACTGTGGACTCCTGCATATTATTACCTTATGGTGAGGGTTAATGACAGTATTGACTGTTGAGTGGTGAGCTAGGGGAAAGTAAAGACTGTTTATTCAGATGAAAATAAAGTCTTACAACTAGGTGGTTTAACGAGCATATATTACTATAGAATCGTTTAGGATGGAAGTGACCTCTAAAATCGAGTCCAACCATTAACCCAGCGCTGCCAAGTCCATCACTAAACCACATCCCTAAGTGCCACATCTACATGTCATTTCAATACCTCCAGGGATGGTGACTCCACTACTTCCCTGGGCAGCCTATTCCAATGCTTGACAACTTTCCGTGAAGAAAGTTTTCCAAATATCCAATCTAAACCTCTCCTGGTGCAAATTGAGGCTGTTTCTTCTCATCCTATCTGTTATTACCTGTGAGAAAAGACCAGTCCCCACCTTGCTACAGCCTCCTTTCAGGTAGTTGTAGACAGCAATGAACAGCCTGAATTTCCAGGCTAAACAACCCCAGCCCACTCAGCTGTTCCTCATAGAACTTCTGCCCCAGACACTTCACCAGCTTCATTGCTCTTTGGATGCTCCTCAGCACCTCTCGTATGTTATGCCCATCTCACCTATGAAAGTTCTCACTCATTAAATTCTAGGTCAGGGAAAGTATTGCAGATCACATGTTTGGCCTTTTTATCTTACGGTGACAGTTTCCTGCTTTCAGCTTTTTTGGAAGGAGCATTTTGACAGTTTCCTGTGTTGGGAATGTTACTTTACACCATTTAAAATCTGTGTCTTTAAATATTTTTAGAAACAGGTCAACAGATTTGTGATGCTTCTTCAGAAAAATTACAGATAGATGATGTGTGTTGTGTGAAACCCAAAGAAAATAGGAGGACCGTGAAACCTTTTGGCACTATCCAGCCTAGAAACTTGTGCTTTAATGTGAAGGTTTATAATTGTTCCATAAAGAAAAGTAAGCTCTTTGTTGTCATAAACACATTAAGAAAAGCATGCCTGGGATCAAGGTAATTTCAGATAAATTACACTGCTTGGAGTCTGTTCACGCCTCTGCTGGAAAATATATAGGTGTCATCTGTCAAGTACCATGTTTCTTTTATATTAAACACAACTAGGCCTGCTGGGTGGGAAGTGGGAGGCTTAGAGTGGACAGGGTGAGATTTATTGGTTCTTTTACACTGATGGTTGTTGCTGTGTTTCATTCAACATTCTTGAATTTTCCAAAGACTTCACATTTTAGTGGAACCAGTGGAAGAGGGTAGATTTTCTACAGCCCTAGAAAATCATGCCGTCAGTCTCAAGCTAGCAGTTATTAGTATTTTTGAATTCTAGTCTTAATGTTTCGAGGCAGAAATTAGTAAAAAATTGTTCTATAACTAGCCATTAAAATGCAACAACAAAGCATATTTACTAACTTCCTTTCTACTGTTAATAATCCCCAACTGAGATTGTAGTGCTGTCTTCCAGTTACAGGTTTCAAGAGTTATCTGCTTTCCAGATCTGAATGGAATTCTCCTGCATCAGGACAGTTGGTAACTTATTCTTGGGTGATGGAGAAAGTCATGTTGCAGTTCCTTTGAGAAGTCTAAGGACTTCAGCAGTTGTAGACACTTTTTCCTATTTAAATACCTGTCACCAGCTGATAATATACCCTTCTGAAACCTTTGCCAAAATTTGAGACTCAGGCTGTGTTGTACAGTGCTAGTGGTAGATACATTGAATGGAGTGGGGAATGTTAGGACATGGCACTCTGTTAAAAATAGTATGCTGAAATAAATTATTTGTTGCACTGAAGGAAGGCTTATTCAGGAACGAGCATAATGGGTTAGTGCTAACATCCATCTTGTCCAGTACTTTGATCCTGACAGTCCTACAGAGGAACTCTTTTTTGGGCCAGGGCCATAATTTCCATTCTGTGTTGGCAAGAAGCCTATTCTTGGTCTTCTAAAGATTTGCTGAAACTCTGAAGTGTAAAGCTTGGTATCTTTAAAAAAAATCCAATTCCTATGGATGAGTTATGAAAACTTCTGTTCCACCTTTCTCTCTATTTGTAGACTCATTTCAGTGACTTTCTAAAGGTGAACCTTACTGACACTGTATGATTATATTTTTTTCCTTTAGAAGAATTTTTTTTCTCTTTTTCTTGACGGAAGGGATGGGTGTTCCTGATCAGCCATTTCAGTATCATTGTTTCATTTCTCTTCAGTTAATCTAAATATCTGGTAAGATGTACTATTGGCAAAGAGTAAAGAGATTTTGTGTCCAGTTGATTATCATGACACACTGTAGGAAAAGCCTGAGTGTAGCTGACTTAGTCTTGTGTTACATAGGCAACTCAAGACAATTGGTCATTTCAGAAAGTCAGTTTACAGACATCGTTTAACCACTTGTATTTTTGCATACCCTCTTTAAAGAAAATTTTGTTAATAGCTGGCAGTATGTCTTTGAATCAGAATGTTGACATTCAGTATTGTCAGTGAAGATTCTCAGACTTTGTATGAAGAACTTGTGTACACGGTTGAAATGGTAGCATCTCTTTAAAAATAATTTGGGTTTAGGGCCAGTTGTTTGCCACAGAGGGAAAAAAAGACATTGTAATTGTTTTGGTAAGCTAGTGTGCTTTTACTTGTCCTGTTTCACTTTTGCATACAGTTACCCAAACTACTTTTCAGGACCGTTCAGCAGAAAGCAGAGGTTACCTAATTAATACTTAAAGCCGTTGGACTTCTGTAAGAAATTTAGTTTTGCTTCTCCTGCACAGTATTTACATGTTTTGTGCCTTTGTTTGTTGTGGTTTCGGAGGTGTTTTGTTTGTTTTTTTAAATGCAGAGCAAAGCAAATCAAGTGCTTTGATTCTATGCACTTGGGGAAACTGTGCTAAATTTATGCTTTACTTTGTCAGGTTCTCCATTGCTGTGCTAACTTGCAGAGGTGACCATTTGCTGTGAGTTAATGATATTTGTGCTCTCTCCTATGGGTCTCTCCTCCTTTCCCTTCTATGAAGCAACATCACGAAAGGAACATACTGTGTAAGATTTTCTCCTTGCAGTTAATAATACCAAGCCCTCATTTTGTTGAGAAAAATGTTCTTTAAATGAAAAAAGAAAATGCTCTGCTATGTTACCATTGTTGTGTGCCTAATCCTGAAAAAGAGATAACTTTGCCCCAAACACTTTACAGTTTGTTTGGGATCTGGCCAGAGTATGTAACTGACACAAGGAAAACCAAGGGAGAATAAAGGAAACATCAGTAATATGTTAACATGGACAAATTATGTAAAATTACTGTAACCCTCTACTGCCCATCCATTTAAGATACAGTGTTATTGCAGGAATAATCTTGGGGGATCTGAAAGAACCAAAAGTAGCGATGTTAAGAAATTTACTTGAGGAAGATGATGCCTTCTTGCATGTGGAAAAAAGGTGTAAAGAGTTGTGCTGTAACTAGTAGCTTTTTTCCCTGTATGTTTTAGGCCTTGGACTGTCAGAACATTTTGTGCTGTTGCACACTGGCACCTTCTGCTAAATTTTGTCCTCCATAGCTTATCCTACCTGCCTTCTTGTGGTTTAAGGGTGGGGGGAAGGGGGCGGATATGAAGTGGAAAAAAACTTTGACTGTCTATGACTGGAAAGAAGGTCCCTGAGGTATTACGAGAGTTTGTATTTCTGTTTTCTGTCTTATTGTTTCTATAGAAAATTATACGCTGTTTCTTAGGAGTCCCTGTGTTATGGAGCTGTGCTGGATTTTGAACGTCAGTGTGGCTGGACTGTGTAGGTATCAAGATATTACTGCTATTCAAGTGTCATATCTTTTCCTGCTGTAACTACTCTTTGGCTCATGTAATGATCCACAGGTCAGATATACAGTTTAGGAAAGATCAGCAAGAGGTTCCATTTGGAGAATATCTCTAAGACAGAGTTGCAAGCAACAAAAATATAATCATTAGTTAATTTTTTTTCTCATGGAAATTGTTATTATAATACCATTTCACTGGAATTTTCTTGGAGTACAAGTGGTTCTTTCAAGTGTATCTTGTTAAAAAAACCCAGCAGCTCAAAAACAAACAAATCAATATGGCTGTATCTGGCTCTTCAGATTGCATTATGTAATGTTTCCAGGAATTATGTTCTCTCTTCTCCTTTCTGAGGCAGATAAAATGACATAAATATAAAATGAAATCCGCAATTTTGCATTCGAAAGTATGGATCAGTGCATGAAGTGTCAGTCTACAGTAGGAAAATTGTCCTTGGAAAGAATGAACTGTTCACAAAATTTCTGGTGGAGTGCTTGTTAAACTGAGAGGAAAAACAAAAGCTCATGCCTACACAACTTCAGGGTGAAAATGTTTGGTGCCACTAGGACCTTGCTATCATTGGTTTCCACACAGTTTTTAGAAAAATACCTGCTCAACTTCACTCTCAGCTGGTGCTTCAAATTCTCTTATGCTGGAGATGATGTTTTTACTTGCTCTTATATAGTTCACTATCTTCCATCTAAATTACATCCCTTTTAGTGAAGGTGGCTTTTATCCTCAATTAAATTAAACTAATTAGAACTTGAAATATATTATAATCTGGGAGCCTGTTATGAGGTCCACTTGTGTTAGGCACATTTTGTTCTGAAAAACCAGAGGGGTGACCCAGGTTTCAGAGTTACACTCTGAGCCCACTGCCAGAGATCCCTCCCTATGGATACTGCAGAACTGGCAAGGGTATTTTGGATACATGATGCTTCTGCAGATGTTTCATGTGTAAACATACACTTCTAACAAGTGCATTCCCAGCCCATCCACTCATTCCCTAACTTCACCTTCTCGTGTGCCACATGCTGTATTTAGATATCTGCAGATAGGTCTGGATATTCTAAAAGAATGTCCTGATATTTCTCTGTACTGTGTGACTTTACACAGAAGTTTTTGTCTTTGCTTCACAATAATCGATGAAAGCACAAAAAAGAATCCTGTTCTACTTGTATTGTAAAGAAACGAACCAAAATTGGAAAAGGCATAACCCCCTCACAGCAAGTATCCAAGTGTTTATGAAAATCAATAGCTCATGTGTTACTAGGTATGAATATGAGTCTGGTGCTGTTAAAGACAGTGGAAAAAACTGCTTTCAAGATACGATCAAATTTAGAAAATTAGTAATTTTTTCTCACTGCGGTTGCTGGAGATAACAGTAAAACACACTAGAAGTTAGAATGAGAAAGTTTGCTGTCACTTTATTTAAATTTTAAATGAAAAAAATGACAGTATTAAGCTATATTAAAACCAACCAACCTCCCTCCCTCCCTCACTCCCTCCCTTCCTCCTTCCTTCCTTCCTTCCTTCCCTCCCTCCCTCCTTCCTAGATTTATGCTCCTGAGTTGTTTGGCTCCTTCTGCTTATCCCTCCCACTGGCAAAGAATGCAACAAAGTTTTGTCTACACAGAAAGCGAATACTGTGAGTAATGCAGCCTGTTGACATTAGTGAGTGGGAAATATGTGATGAAATGTTAAGCTCAGGAAAACTATGAAAGAAAGTGAGAAGAGTTTGCTCTTTTTCTTTTCTCTTCTAGGGGTTTTTTTTTGGAGGAGAGGTTGTTCTTGCTGTTGATAAACCTATAACTGAAAAAAGTACAAGGAACTGGTATGGTAAAGTTTCAAGGTAAGAAACTTTGTAGAATATGTGACTTCAAAGCAGGAATTCTGAGCACATGTACGGTAAAACCTATAAAATACAAGCTCTGTGCAAGAAACTTATTCACTGTGTTGAGGATAGTTTTATACTGGGTACTCTTTAAGGTGTATTTCTTGGAGAGGCTGTTTGGAAAGAGGCACTAGCAGTGCCTTTACCACTGTCAGCCTCACAGGTAGGATGCTTCTGTCCAGAAAACAAACAATGAGGCTTTTAAGATTGTTGGGCTTTTTAAATTTACCAAAGAGTTTAGGTTATGTTATGATCTGGGGAGTCTGACTCAGAATTATTTGCGAATTCTTTGTATTGTTACGTTCTTGGAAACTGTCGTATAGTAGAATATAAAGACAGTAAAAAAAAAAAAAGATAGAGGACCTGCTAGCTAGCACAAGCATGTTTCTAACTAGGAGTTATTTTTCTGAATCTGGGCCTAAACCAGCTAATTTCCAGTCTTATTCTTTGGACAGCATATCATGAAAACGTAGGATTAATAGTGGCTTTTTAAAATATTGTTATATTAGAGACTACTAGACAGCAGTTGAGAGATGAAGATGCAATTAGTAACAATACAGTAATTCAGCCTGCAGAGCTCCTTGCTACTTAACAAAAAACAATCACAGAAAAAAACTATGGGTTTGTAGGCTTATTGTGGACAGGGCATGGAAATAAAATTATTTGTTACAGTTGCTTAGCAGGACCCTGCATTCTGTTAGAATTCAAGCAAACTGCAGCTGAACAGCTTAATTTTGCCTTGTTTTATATTGACCCAGACACAGGAAAAACGAGGCCAGTGAAATACACAATGAAAGTGTTAATAAAAAATCCCACCAGGCCTGGAACCAAGGAAACTATGGTTATTTTTCTACCCCTTCTCTGAGTAACGATGCCAGTGGGTCACTGCCTCTGCTCTGAGACTGGGAGAGATTGTGGACATGTCAGGACAGGGTTAAGTCAAGAGGATTGAGTAGACACATCTGCAGTGAGGGGAAGGGTGATAGTAGCTGTTGTCTCAATCAGGATGTGTGGGGACCTTTTTTGTTTTGGGTTCTGGGGGTTTTATTTTTTTCTCCCTAAATCTGGAAATCCAGGATGATTTTTCCTGTTGAAATAAATGGAGATGGACATGCTGTCCAAATGGGGAAAATTGTTCTATGCCCTTTTGAGGTGTTCTTTAAGAAGGAACAGTTCCTCCCTGTTAGCCCACACTCCAAATGTTAGATGTATAAATAAAAACTGGCTGTGTACTCCCTCATCAGTTTTATTTTGAGATTTTTTTTCTTCTTTTCAGAACATTGGATTTTTTTAGTTATTTTTCCATATTTGTTACCCATAAAAAGTCTGGAGGAAATTCAGTAATTCCAAAACTAGAAAAGTGTCCGTATTTATTTTTTGACTGATTTGTTATGGCTGTTTGGAAATGCTAACATAACTCGATTCCTCAGTCTACAGTCTACTGTGTAACTGGATATTTCTTTGAGTTTCTTTTATTTCAGACCCTAGAAATAACTGGACCTTCAGGAACCTCAGGCTGAACTTTACCAGTGTCTCAAGACAGTGTAGAAATAAATTGAACAGTTTCAGTAAGATGCACAGGTATCTTCTCAAATTCTTTCCTTCTGATGGACACATATGCTTGTTAAACTACTGACTTGCCTTAGTTTTAAGGACTAACTTTTGTTTCTCGTTGCTCTTCCCACAAGATAACAAACAAGGTTAATCACAAGCAAGTAAGTATTCATGAATGTTATTACATAATGGGAGGCCTTAGCCTGCATTCCTTTGGGGGTAAGAATTTGTACAAAAATGACTGCTTTATTGATTTGAATGTAAAAATAAATAAATAAAGTTATGATTGTTTCTCCATCTTAGCTGGAATTCAGAAATTCTTTTTTTTGGTTAGTGTCTGTATGGCAGTGTAACTTGTGTACTACCTTCTGTAATTTGTTATTCTATCAATTAATGTATTTTATTTTGACGGTTTATCAAAAGCCATATGGTAGTATACAAATTGATCTCAATTTAAAGATCGAATGCTCTTTTTATTTTCAAAGTTGGTGGTAGTTTGTTATAACTGTGTTATGATTCTTGGTTTTGACAGTTTATTTTTTACAAAGAGCAAAAGGAAGTGTGCAAAACAGAGAAGAAATCAAAAAGACCTTAAATAAAACCAGTTCTTTTTGATATAAATTAGCTGAATTCTGACCATATTAGATGTCCCTAACTACCACGTTTCTTTACCCATTTGATGCTGTGACAGTGAAATGACAAGTCCCAGGTGCTGGCAGAGTCTAACAGCAGAAGCCTTGTGCAACTTTGGAAGAACTGGGTTTGCCCAGACTGCGAGGCAGCAAAGAGCTGACAGATGAGCATTACAGCAACTTTTCATGCATTTGAAAACTTGCAAAAGGGTTGGTGATTTTTGTGACTGCAGAAGGAAGAGGTTTTACTGGCTTCAGAGACCAGATGACTTAGTGACATTTTAGGAAAAGCTTTCTCACAAGATTTGTTAGACATGGGAACAGATTGCCAAGAGACTCTATGGCTGACTAAGGGAAAGTTTTTTAAAGTAAGTTACCTTAGTATCTCTCAAGAGTGAACCATGTGACAAAGTGAAAGAAGTGAGCTCTGTCCAGTTCTGGTGTTTTTATTTCATAGATGCTGTGGGGTTAAATGCCCTTCCCATAAATTAATTCCTGGACCTGATGTTTTCAAGGTGTTTGCATGTATCAACACTGGAAGTTGATAGCCATGTTAGTGAATGGGTTGATGTAAATACAGGCTGCTGCCAAGAAGGGAAGTGTCTTAGCTGCCCTTTTCAGGCTGGTTTTCAATTCAGTGGGGTCACAAATATGCACAGCTTAGATGAAGGCAAATCTGTCTCTTTGGCAGCAGCAGCTGCTCAGTGTGACCATGGAACAGGAGCTTAAGGCTCGGCAATCAAGGGATGGTCACTTACTGGGGTGATTGGTACTACATGTACTGACCTAGGGCCTTGTTCAGGAAAGAACAACAGGCTAAAAGAGCAGCATAATGCAAGACAGCTGAATGTCCTCTATAGCAAGCTATCACCTTTTATATTAGCCTTAAATTGAAGTGTTAGGTATTTAGTTCTGTCCAGTGGGCTTTAGCAAACATGCAAATAAAACAATTCCAGTTTTCAACTTTCAAAAAAAATGATAGCTGAAGAGAGTTAACCCACTAATAATGAAGTCAGACAGTGTACATGTCCTGCTTCAAGTGGGGCTTTGCCTCCAGCTCTGTATCATTAGCAAGATTTACCAGTGATGTTGAGAAAATTTGTATAGAATTCAAAATAATCACAGTAAAACATTATCACAGTGTCCCTCTGCTGTAGTGGTGAAAAATTCATACTGCCAGCAGGAATCATATTTTGCAGGGGGGAGAAAGCCTAAAGGAGGTAGAAGATGCAGGATAAATCTTGTTATTGGGTCTAGCAGAGGTGGAGTTCATTTTCCCCACAGCAGCCCCCCGAGCTGTGCTGTGCATTGGCAGCTGGAAAGGTGCCCATAAGACACCCACCAGTGTTTTGGCTGCTGCTGAGCAGCACAGGCACAGCATCAGTGCTGTCACTCCAACATCTTCCCCTCACCAGGAGGGTGGGGGTGGGCAAAGTCTTGGGAGGGGACATAACCAGCTGACCCACTGACCAAAGGGATATTCCATACTGTGTGGTGTCTGCTCAGATGCAAAAGCTAAGGAAAAGGAGGAGGGAGAGGGGACATTTGTTATTTACAGTGTTTTCCCTCTGGAGCAACCACTGTGTGTGCTGAAGCCCTGCTTCCTGGGAGGTGGCAAGACTTCACTTGCCGATGGGAAGTAAATAATAAAATCTTTGGCTTTTCACTTTGCTTGTGTGTGTGCATTTTTTTTTTCCTTTTGCTTTAGCGAACTGCTTTTTCTTGATCTACAAGGGGTTTTTTCCACGTTATTTTGCTGAGGAGGGGTATGATAGAGCCGCTTGGTGGGCACCTGACATCCAGCCAAGGTCAACCCACGACAATTTACTATAGCATTTTAGTTATTTGCAGTGTTACAGGGCAGATGTAAACCCCAATGTAGATAAAATAGTACCTTTGACATGACACTTGTAGGATTAAGCATGACACTGAAAAATCAGATAATCAGGGACTGGGCCACACAGTGTAGCATAAACTGCAGCCAGCCCACGCTTTATGGAGTTCTAGAAAAAGTCTTCCATTTCTTACTCTTGTGTCACCTTGTTCCCACTTCTGTGTACTTGCTGATTCAGTTTAAAACCTTTTTCCTTTAAAGGCCTCAAAATTTCTGTAATGTACGTCAGCTGCCAGGTGTCTCCTAAGTCATAGATATTCCTGCAGAGCCCAGCAGAAGCTAAGATAGAGCGTGCACTTATTCCTCTGGCACAGTGGCTTTGAGGGATAATGAAACAGTATTCTACACCCCAGTTTTTCAAACCTCACTCTTCGTTGCTGGCAGTAGTGTAAATTCAGTGTCAAAGGTTACATTCACAATTTTGCCAGAGAGTTTAGAATCTCTTCAGGTTTGGCCTGTGCTGCTAAAGCTAGTAGGAACTAAACAAGCTGGGGTCTTAGTATGGATGCTTGTTAGGGATACTTAGATGTGTAAAGATGCAAATAAATGCTTCTATGGGATCTTTTGAACCCCAGCATTTCAGGGAGAGTGGCCTTTTTGCAGCTTGATTTTTTTCTCCTAATCTGCCTCTCTCTGGCAGCAAATGCAGATAAATGCTTTGCCCAGCATACAGATATAGCCAGTTTAAAAGAGGCTTCTGTGGCACAGTGAGTTCCTGCCTGGCAACTGGACTGGGCCATGGAGGCTCTGGGAGTTCCCCAGGTGCCCAATTGTACGAGGGACTGCTGGCACCAGGATGCTGCGGAACCTGATCTGTAGCTCGTCCTGCAGTGTCATTTTTACCTGCCTTCACCCCTTGACTCTCACACTCTTCCTGTAAAAATGCTGTAGGAGGCAGGAGGCGAGTGGCAGGGAGATCAGACTTTCCAGGCAGTGTGTGTGTCACAGTCAGCGTTTGGTCACAACTGTGTGGCTGAATGGGACCGTGTGCGTGGCTGTATTGGAGCTGGCTGTGGTTCCTGGCTGTGCTGTGGTCCCGGCCCAAGCCTTACCCAGGAGAGAGCAAGCTGAGCAGTGCCAGAGTTCTGTGGGAGCAGTGGTAGTGATTAAAAAGCACAGGCCATCATGTTTGCCATACTTTATTTGCTCGTGCTGTAAGAAATAGCTTTTCCTCAAGCACATGAGCATGCAGAAACATATTCATGTCTCCAATATGCCTTGAGCTGTAGAGCCTCAAGGTACTGCACTTAATGAGGCATTACAGCAACTAAATGCCAATGCCAGCAAGAAAAAAATCTGCCTTTTAAATTTAAAAGATCTGAGTATTTTCCATTTACTGATAGATTGGTAGGGGGGAAGAACAAAGTCCATTAATCTCTGAATGAAAACTTGATGCCAATTAAATATGTCAAAGAGGTTAAGACCTGTCAAAGGTTATATTTAAATAGTTTGTCTCGCTGCTTCCACGGCGCTGTTAATCAGTTTGACCACATAATACTGAGTAGCCTTCTAACAGAAATCATCGTAGGGAAGCGTGGAACGCGACCCGGGATGAGAGCGGCGAGCGAAGGCTCCGGAGCTTCGCGGCGACCGGCCCGGGGCGGGATATGGCGAAGCCTCCCGCCACCCCGGAGAGCGGCTGCCGGGAGTTTGTGAGCGGTCTTTAAGCATTCCGGGTTTCTCATCGCCCGGGGCGCGCCGGCGAGGGGTCGAGCCCGGCGGCAGCCGCCCCTGAGCGGAGGATGAGAGCGGCGGAAGGCGCCGAGCGCTCCCGGGCCCGCAGCCCGCGGCGCTGCGCCGCGCCGGCCCCAGACGATGG
>VXBT01008024.1:705993-751038 GCA_013400235.1 Oriolus oriolus | reverse complement strand
GGACCGGCAGGAGGTGCGGGGATTCAGGATGGTCCCTGGGCAGGGAGAGCCCGGTGCGGGGGCATCGGCCAGGGCTGCCTGCCCGAGTTGAAAGGGGAGGTTGGTCCTAAGTGAGGAGAGACTTTGCCATTTTGAGGGCTGAGGGCAGATATTTCTTTTTTTTCCTAGTGCACTGTAACCAGGTCTGTCTCTTGGAAAACTGTGGAGTGGAAAATGCCTCGAATTTCACAATTGCATGCAAATATGTATTAATGCTATCCAGATTCTTTCACTTAGGGACTTACCAAAAGCTGCTCCCTCAGTAAGCCATGCAGGCGTTCATGGATTTGTTTAACCTAGGCATGTGCATTTCTTTTAAAGCCCCGACCTTAAGTTGTGCCATTTTTAATGCTTCCATTGACTTCAGTGGGGTTACTTAAGGGATTATGAACTTGTACTATGGTTGAGAATATGCAGGATCAAGCTCCTTTTGAAGACAAGGCAAGATGAGTTAATTAATTAAAAACATAGTCAGTTTGTTCTGATAAGGCAAAGACAACCCTCCTGATAAGCAGCTAAAAACTCAAATGGTCCCAAGAATAATTTTCAATTTTTTTTTTTAATTAGGCAGTATTACTGGAGAACTAGCTTTTGATAAGACCATATTTTCACATAAAATTGAGGCTCTTTTTATAGGTTATTTCTCTCTGCAACTTTCCTGTAGAAGGGAGAAGGTTGGAAGCTGCATTCCTGAAAAAAATTACTCTCCAGTCTTACAGTGAATCTTGCCCTCTTATTTTTTTTTATTTCTTTTAAAATGAATGTTACCTTTCATCATATTCAGGCTGCTTTCCTAATCTTCCAACAACAGTTATCTAAGGTTTTTATTTTAAAAAACTGTCTCGACTTTGTAGATTATTTTCTTCATTAAAAACCAATTTCTTCTTTTGGCTTTCAGTGCCAAAGCCTGGATGCAATAGATCAGTTGAGGCTTGGAGATGGGGGGAATCATGCAGCAGAAGCTATGCTGTGTTTCTTCCTCTCTTCCCCCATTATTAAGAAGGTGTCATAGCAGAGCGTGGTGCTAGACAGCACAGGTAAAATGACAGCACTCCATTTCCAAACGCTCAGCAAGTCCTGAGGACTGGAATCAATACAAGTTTTTAGATTAAGCTTGGTAGGAAACGATGCACAGTTCAGACATATAAGGATAAGCTTAGGGAAGTGACTCAGGTTTAGAAGCCCATTTCTTCTGTAATGTGCCTTCAAGTTTTTGCTGGACTCAATCCAGCTTTGCTGTCAGTGTGATGCTGTCACATACAAGTGTTGGATGAATCAGTTTTTCTAACCTTCGTCTGTCTGAGGAGACAAGGATAGACTCCCTTCTCTCCTGCTGAGGCAGGGCTATGCTGACCAGCACGGGGGCAGTATGGAAACATGCCAGTTCCTTGTTGCCTGTCTCATCTTGTCCTGCCTGCCTGGCCATTGAGATGATTTGGGATGCCCACAGGATGATTGCTTAAATGGGCCCATAAAGCTTGAGGTTTGGCTCCCCTTTCTTGGTTTCGTTCAATTGGGTAGTAATGTGACCCACAATGAAACTATCCACGCCATTTGGGATTTGCCAAATAAACCTTGGGCTTGTTGTCAAGCTTGTATTTGCTGGCACATGCAAGCAAGTTGAGTAGTGCCAACAGATATTGAGTTGATACAGATATAGCAATGTTCCTAACTTGGGAAGGATTCCCTTTGAAAAGAGAGGAATTTGAACAGAAATATGTACTAAGTGCTTCGTATGAAGGAACTTGTACATGAGATGCGTATCATCAGTTGCGGGTGGACTGAGGAAAGCATGCTTTGGGGCAGGGGGTGTTCCCTCAGTGAAAGAGGCTGTGTGGCGATAACAAAGGAATGGGCACGCAGCCTCTTTTGGAGACACTGCTCTAAGGACAGCACTAATTACACCGTTATGTTACCAGCACTTTTAACAAGGAATTCTTTGGACAGCCTTTCATGCTAGATGTGGGACTGGGAAGCTGGTGCACATTCAGTGGCTAAAGGTAGTAGCAGTGTATGTAGGTATGCAAGCTCAGGGATTTTTCCATCAGGGTTAAGATTTGGCTCATTTTTATGTCACACCTTCTGCAGCAAGGCTCACCTCAAACTCCTTCGGTCTGAATCATCTACCTCAGAGTTATTACGGACGAGAGCTTCTTCACAGGCTGCAAATCAGCTGAGACAGGTTCTCATGCACTGAATGCCAGCCAAAAGAGCTGTGCTAGGGTTAGAGCTGCAAAGCATTTCCTTCCCATGCGTTGGAGTAGAGAGAAGATGGGATGGCCTCAGGATAGCACACACAGGAAAGAACATGTAAAGTGTCATCTTCCTAGACCTGCGGACTTGGTCTGGTCCTCTGTGATTTCTTCTCACAAGAAGACCTTTTGGATGAAATATGAGCTTAAGGTTTGTCCTGCTTTGAAATGAGGGACACCATAACTCTGATCATCTTGTATTTAATGTTTAAAATCTGTGTTTCTATACTAGCCATGCAGAGCGAGAAAAATAAATGTTGCATGCAGTGGCTGGTTGATAAAAATTTCTTTGAAGCATTGAAATATTTAAAGACCAGAACACCCAGTGGGACAGAAAATGAGCCCATGCTGTAAAACAGTGCAGTATATAAAGAATCACTAGCCCCTGATGGTTGCTGCTAATGTGATATTAATGTTTTTCTTGGTAATGTAATACATCCACAGTATACAAGCACTGTAATAATAACAGTTATATACCTGGATCATGGCCAGGGCACCCAATTCAACTGGTGCAGTTTATTGTAGTGGTTATTTGTGATATTCCAATGCTTTACCAATATCTGGAGGCAAAAATAGTTTTTGATTTATGTAAATGCCAGCTGAATTCTTCAGTCCTTCCTTGGTCAAAATTCCCATTGAGGTGTGTGATAATTGTGCATGTGTAAGGGTGGCAAAAGTAAGTCCTGTGTGTAGGTGGCTTTGGAATTTCGATGGAAGTCACAGGTACTTTTCTGATTTATGGACAAAATAAGGAGGTTGGAAGAAGGGTAAGTTAGAAGGCATAAGGCTGGTGTGAATTTAATTTTCCTTTCACAAAATCCTCTGGGAACACACTAAGGAGATGTCAGTTAGGGAAGCAAACCTGCACCTTTTGATGGGGAATGCAGAGAGTTCCCCGTAGAGGGAAAGAAAAAGCACCTTCAGACACAGATCTTGAGTATAACAGACATTTGCATGATTTATGGCATTGCTTTCATTACAGGCTATAAAGTCCCAGTACAGCAAACATTTTGCATCCTGGGCATGCTAACCTTGTACCATCATCTGAGACCTAGGAGAGAAATTAACTTTATTGTAAACACTTCTGAAACTGAAAAGGCTGGTTTTGCGTTCAGCCAGAGAGAAATGCAAAGGAAACTTAACAGAGAATGAAGAATGAAAACAGCAGACCTTCAGAAAATGCAAGAGAACAATTTGTAGGTTCTGTGTTAAGGACATTTTCCCAAAGAGAATGAAAGAAAGGGTTTTGTTGCTTCCTGATCTTCCTTCTTTCCTATGTTAACAACTGTGGAGACACATATATTTTCATCCATGCTTTTCATACAGTTGGTTAGTACACTGAAATACCTATTCACTACTGACAATCTTTTTTTTTTCAGTATCACTGGAATTGAATGTAAATTTTTTTTTTTCCTGCTGGCTTTTGCTAGGCCAGAAGTCCAGTTTTGTATGTGCACCTTTATGCATTTAGAAATGTACGACCTGATTTCATTAAAATTACTTTTATAGATAGTAAGGAAAAGAATGAACAGCACAGAGATGACAGGTAATGTGCTTTAAAATTAATGTTCTGAAAGCTCAAGAAGTTCTCCTGTGATAATTCAACGTATCAATCCAGTTTTACATTAAATCCTAGAACAAGATTGTAAAACAAATCTTAGTGAAACCCACTCATTGGAGAATTGGTTAATGCATTTTTGTAACTCATAGCTAAAAGTGAGCAGGGAGTTAGGTCTTGTCAAATACTTTTAAGGCTATAATCAGTAAATCAAACAGCTTCTTTAAACTAAAGACTCATAATTGATGCAACTAAAGCATGCTTTTTTCGGATTAGTGTTCAGATCATATGGGATGGGGTAAAAAAACCCCTGACCAGCTGAATGACAAAGTCTCACTGCTAAACAGTGGTTTTGTCCTTTAATAAGAGTGGTGCAATGTCTGACTCTTACCAGCTGATGAACTTTCTCATTTCTGAAAATTATCTAATTATCTCACACTAATGTCACATGTGTGTAAATGTTGTGAGGTTTGTGTTTTGGTGTTTATTTTTGGGGGGGTGTTGGATTTTTTTTTAGTTTCTCAGTATGGACAGTAATTCAAGGATAAGTGAAGAATCATGCTATCCATACAACACGTATTATGCCTTTGGCACAATTTTGGTGCCATTTCAGCTATTCTTGTTCCATTATTCTGCAGTAATTTGTTTTATTTAAAAAATAGAGATAATTATGAAGATTTTATAGCTACTAGTGTTAAAAAGTTGCATTATTTTCAATTTAAACTTTTCTCATGGTAGACGCCTACTGTGAAATATTTTCTGTAACAAAGCAAAGTAAGAATGTTGAGATGGAAAAGGTAGGTTTTGTCAATACTGCTGGCTGCAATTAACATTCATTTTCTCTAATGATTTAAACTGAGTCACTTGAAGTTGTTTTAGTTAGAGTCTCTTTTGTTATTTGTGGAAAGAACAATGAAATATATTTTTTAAAAATTCTTTTCAACTTGCACTTGCACTTTGCTCTGGTGTACACATGACAGTGTAAGTCATGTTTAAATAACATGAAATGTCTGTATTTAGGGAATTGTGTTCATGCTTTAGCAACCAAGGAACTTTTACATCGCTTTTTGTTTCTGTAAAGTAAATAAACAGTTACATAAAACTTTTGTAAAACGGCCCAAATAAACCTATCTATAGGGGTTTATGTTTTTTGTATTAGAGTGAGGCTACAGATTAAAAATTTTGACCTCAGTATTAAGGATAGATAAATTTGAGGCCACTATAACATTATTCTATAGAGAGATCGAGTTGTTCAATGGGATATTTAAACACTGGACCACTTCCACTCTAGGAAGGAATACAAGGAGATACTGAGTGAATTTGTGACACCATTGACTTCTGCAGGAGGATGTGGGTGGAAGAGCAGAATTATTTCTTATTTATTTTATCCTACCATAGGAATAGTCTTTCTGTCATTTGAGCAGGTCAGTACTTGCTTTGACTACAGTTACACCGCTTCTGTTAGGATGAAAACGTGGTTGGTCCCTGAAGTGCAAGCCTCGAATCCCACGTATGCAAAGAAAGGACTGAATAAGTACTTGAAATTCAGTGTGACTTATTTGTACTGACTTAGGGCCGTATTTTAATCTCAGAAGTTACATTTGAACAATGTAACTAATTGGTGTGACTAAATGCTTCTGTTTTACTTCTTTTTTCAAAGCTAGGACTAAGCATGAGCAAAAATTCATGCATACCTATCCTTTGTTAGCAATTTTGACAGGCCTACTTATACACAATGTTTGATTTCTATGCACTGGGAAGAAATTAGACAGAAATGAAGCAATCTCTTTCCCCCCCAATATCCAAATGATACTGTTTGTCATGCAAAGTCACAAGTTTGTAAATACCATGTGCCCCTTGTCCTTAAGCTGTATGATAAAATCTTTACTCCTATGACAGTGGTACATGATTTTTGCCTGCTGCACATTGCTTACACTGGCTGTGACACAGCATCTGTGCTGTTCTGTGGCCAGCTCAGGCAGCAGTAGCTGTATCCCCCACCACTATTCCATGGGTAGGGTAAGAGACACATATGATATGCAGTTCTTTTCGTTCTGCTGTAGAAGTGGTTTGTGCTTGGTAATGCTAAAGAACTAGGTTTGCTCCCCTGAAGATCCATGGAAAGAGTTTGATACGGGGTAAAAAAAGACCTGCTGGTCTCAATAACCAGGGCTGTCATCACCCAGCATAAGGGAGGCTGTTGTCTGGAATGAAGAGGGCAATTTCTCTTCTCTCAGAGACTGGTGGGAGAACAAGCAAGTTCAGGTCTTCCCACCACGCTGAGCCTGGTTTCCCTTTTACTGAGAGGGGAATAAACTGGGGACAAACCTTTTGAGTGTTGTATTTGTGTGATGACTGTGGGAAAAGATATTAATGTATTTAAATCACATTTGTGCACTACACAAACCCAAGCACACTTGTGGGGGCTTTGACTGACCCACGTATGGGAAGGTGCAGGGGGCACCAGCCTCCCCTGTTACCAAGGTCTTCACTACAACTGCCTGGGCAGAGGTTTCCCCTCGGCTTCTTCTGTGCAGTGAGGGAACACCTTCGATGTGGGAATACATCTGGCAGTGTTGTGGGAATGTTTGGCTGCTGGTCTCCGACCTTCTGCCAGTGTGTCCCAGGAGAGGACCTGTGCATCCCTGGTGGGATGGGGAAGGTAGAACCAGCGTGCTGGCCTCTGGGAAGAGGAGGAGGTCTCAGCTTGGCAAGATCCGTGTTACAGGAGAGGCTGGGATACAGTAGGAGCGAATATGTAGCTGTGCAAGGAATGAATGGTAGGGGGGAAACATTTCAGTAACTTGCTCCGTGCTCTTGCAAGGAGGTGACCACTCCTCAGTCAGCGAGTCCTGGCCAGATAAACCTCTGTGAGTACAGCTTGTCTACAGGAATTTCGGAAGCTGCTGGACAGTTTTAGTTGAACAAAGCACTGAATGTTACAATAGGATTCCGCAGAGAGAGTAGTTTTGGTAAGATGGGTGCTCTAGACACTTGCTATTGTTAAAGGACCAAGGGTATTTAGAAAGACATTTTCTGTTTCTTCTGTGATCTCTGTTTTCTGAGTGGAGGAAAGTACTGGTTTCAGTGACTGAGTGAAATCCATTCTTACATTTTGGAAGGAGTTAAAATATTTTTCTTGTTGATTTTAAGTGGCCATGTCTACCTTAAAGTGATAACCCAAACT
This sequence comes from Oriolus oriolus, assembly GCA_013400235.1. Taxonomy (NCBI): domain Eukaryota; kingdom Metazoa; phylum Chordata; class Aves; order Passeriformes; family Corvidae; genus Oriolus; species Oriolus oriolus. Next base: position 744,002 of record VXBT01008024.1, on the reverse strand, counting down.
GGATCTGACATTCGGGTGTGTAGATGCTGACGTGGGTATACTGCAGTGAGCAGAACTAACCTGGGGAAAATGCAGGCTAGAAAATACGGAGTGATGCACTTCACAAAGTAATCCATGCTGCAGAAGCCTGCCCTGCTCATGCAAGTAATTGAGCTGCCTTTGTGATGGTACAGCTCTTACCTGTGTTTCTGCAGCACGCTGTGCTCTGTGCTGCGCGTCTACATGTTTCCTTGCCTCCCAATGGTCTTGTTCAGACTGTGCCAAATGCAACACAAGCCAGAAGCCCAGGTCTTTTATATGAGCCTGCCCTCTCCAGTTCTAGCTCAGGTTTTCTTAGAGCTCATAAGAAGGGCCAGTGATGCTTAGAGCTGCTTCTTGGGCCAGGCAATACTGCTGACATAGTTGCCACTGTGATAGAAATTGATTTCCTGGCAGGGGAGTTCATTGAGTCCTTTCAAAGAGGTGCTTCAAGTCACTAAATAGTTTTGAGTATGTCCATTTCATCCCTGTCTTTGAAGAGGATTTAACAGTGGATTTCTTCATGGTCTTCCTCTGGTCAACTCCTTTCCTGGCCTTGCTGACCCACTTGTGAGTCCCCAAGAGTCTCTGCCCTGTGATACTCAAGAGTTCACTAGAGCATCCCTCATGCTTGTTGTGTAACAAAGCCACAGCTGTTTCTTGGCCTCTGGGACCCTGTGTCCCTGCAGATGGAGTGGCACTACTTGCCTCACTGAATGTTATTTAATATTTTCTTATGTTAGGAACAATTTTTAACAGATTATGAGCTGTCCCCAAGCAGCACATTGTAAAGGATGTCAGTGCCATTGAATGTAAATGATAGCAATGAGGACAGCCCTTCTACCTCTGGGTTGTCTGTCAGAACAAGCCATGCAAGGAAGTTATAAGTGGGAGTCCTTATTTTATGCTGTGTCTTGCCAGTGTTCACACCGGCAAAACACTGTTGTCAGAGACACTTCTGAAGAAGTGAGGTGTGTTTGTCAGCTATGTAAAGCCTGGATCAAAGAAAGGTCAAGATCCATGAAGGAGGAATTAGCTAGAAGGGAGAGACACTTACGAAACAACGGGATCATCAAAATCTCTGACTTGTTCTTTGATTTGATAGTTGCACAAAATTTTTCCTTTAAGGCTTTATGGGTACAGAAAGATCTCTCAGCTTGCTCCTAACTCATGACGAAACCCAACTGGGACTGTAATGAAACGCTGTACCTCTGCTTGCTAGAGAGGCTCACCCAGTGTAGACTAATAGGGGTGCATAAAATACAACACCCAAGTCACACTGACCTAAAAGCTTGCATGGTGAGGATGTTGACATCTATTCACTGTGGTAGCTTGATGATTAGAACAGTCATTCAGGAGCTGAAATAGTTGTTGAGCTTTCACTGCCCTAAGGTAGCCTATATCTTGTCAGAGAACGTCCAAACTGCTGTTCGGGGAGGGAAATGTGTGCATGTTCTCTATGCATCCTTTGGAAACTGCCAGTCCAAAAAATTCGGGCTTTGCTGGGCCAAAACATAAGTGGGAATGTGGTTCTTCAGCTCCTGCAATAATGGCAAAGGATCGAGAACTGTCTGTGAGAACTGGGCTTATGTTGAAATATTAAGTATTGTAATTAATATAGGAAAGGGGAAGAAGCCAACCTTAAAATATCCCCCATTTTCATTGTTTTCTGTGGTTTAACTTGGGCAGATTTCTATTTGCTGTGCTAAAGTTTATCAGTTCTCCTCTCCAACACTGCTCACAGAGCTTCCAGCTCCCAAGTCTTTGAGAGCTGGGCATCTAGGGACTAGACTGTTGCAGTCTCACCTTTTGGAGAGAGGATTCTCTTAAGGATTTAAGGGTTTGTTTTTACCTGTAAATAGGAGACAAGAGCATTGTTGTAAATCACAGAAGCATTGCAAGGCTAGATAAAAGTAGGATTAACACAGTGATGTTCATCAGAAATGTGTCCTATATAGCCTTTAATGAAAAAACCCAAGAGATTATCTATCTGAAGACAATGAAGGTTAAGTGTGAAAGGCAGGCAGATGCTTAACAGGAACTATTTAGGAAGTGGAGAGAAGGGAAAGTTACCTTTTGAGAAGGGGAGACAGTGAGAAGGAATTCACGCATGAAATAACACCATTCAGATCTGGGCAGGACCTGGCCTACCCTTTTTATTTGCTTTTTTTTTGGTAATTTTTTGTACTTCCTGATGAAATTTAAAAATATCCTAACACAGACTAATGTGGTGTTTATAATAGACACTCAAAAGCACTTGCTTTAGCAGTGAGAAATGACTTCGTTTACTTATTCAGAGGAAGGGGTAAAGGTGGTGTATTGTTTTTGGGAGAAAGTGCTTCAACCAAGCAAAAACCATGGTATTTAAAAGAGGCTGTGAGAACAAAGCAGCTAAAATATCCTGAAGTTATATTACTGGTGTATTTCACTCTAAAGAGTGTATAAAAATACACTTAATCATGCTTGTGGAATTGGGCAGTGGATTTAGCTAGCTACAGGACTGCTTTATTTAAACTCACTTGAAGTTTGGGGTGAAAGATTTTGAAAGGGGAAGTTGAAACAAACCAAACTCTCTGCAATTAATAGGTAAATTGTCATTTGATTGCAGGAAGCATTAATGATATCTATGGATGTGTGAGCAGCTGGGAGTCAATCCTGAAAAGTCGACAGCATGGTGGATTCCCATAAGGGCTCTCCTTAAAAATGACTGCCTCTTGATCTTGTGTGACTGCCCAGCCTTTCTTTCAAAAGGCAGAGGGTCTTAGCAGCTGTGGCAGGAGCCACCATCTCCTCCTGCCTGCCAGTGCCCAGGGAGCAGCTCTGCTGTCTGTCTTGGCACAGGTGTAGGTTTGAGTTGGCCATCATAAAAAATGTGCCATGCACAGCTCCAGTGACAATGGAGTCATGAATCCTGCTTAGTTCTTTTCTTACTGATTGAAGCTCCTTCTGACTTGTGTTGCAGACAAGGAGCTCCTTCTACTAGGAATTTAAATTACTGGTGTAGTTGCTAGCCCTAGTTCTTGGTGTCCCGTTTGGAGTGCTGTGCTGTACACAAGTATTTGCGCTTGTGTGGCCAGCAGTGAGGGCAGTGTTGAGAGGGGCCACTGTGCCTGCATTCAGGGAGGAGAAATACTGCTCCTGTGTTGGTCTGGCCACCTGTGAGAGGCTTCACATTCAAGCTGGGTGTCGTGGTGGATCAGCGTGTGTGGCACAGAGGGAAACACTTTGGTGGATCTATCCTCAGCCAAGAGATTAATTTTACCTGCTTAACCATCCTGTGTTTCATTTGTGTAAACTCATCCTTTTATGCTCTGTCTGAGTAATTAACACTTTTTTAAAAAATAAGAATTTACTTAAAATTAAAATCAGGAATAATCCTGTTGGCTGCAGTGGGAATAATATCTGGGAAAAATTGTGCAGGGACTGAAGCAATTGGGATTGGGTTCTGAAATGAGTATTTCCTCTAATGCAACCATAGCCTTGACTAATGTCTAACTGATGTGTTTTTTCAAACAGATACTAATTTTGTCTTGGGTAATGCCCAGATTGTGGATTGGCCCATTGTCTACAGCAACGATGGATTTTGCAAGTTATCAGGATATCACAGAGCAGAAGTTATGCAAAAAAGCAGCACCTGCAGGTATTTGAGAACAGATTTATTTTCTGTTAAATAGCTTGTAGTGTTGTGACTGTTGCTTGAGGAGGAAAGTAATCTGTTTATTCCAGTTTTGTCTTCTATCACCCGGGGCTACATCTGTCAAATATGCTTTCCAGGTGAAACAAAATCAAAGAAGAGCCATTTCTAAATGGGTCTTTTTTACACAGTAAACAAATGGCTTTGTGTCTTTGTCTGGTATCTGACTTGAATTTCTCCCTTCATTTGCAGTTTTATGTATGGAGAGCTGACAGACAAAGATACAATTGACAAGGTCCGGCAAACATTTGAGAACTATGAGATGAACTCCTTTGAAATCTTGATGTACAAGAAGAACAGTAAGTAGTTGATTGGTTTGTTCATTAATGTAGGTGCATAAAGTTGTTCTAAATTGTAGTGTAAACTGCAATTCTGTCACCCTGGAGGACCGTGCTTCATCTAGGGCTAAATAAGCCCCAGTTCTGCCACTTGATCTAAGAGGTTGAAATGAGGACATTAGAGATGAAAGTCACTCAGGGAGGCAGAGGAAGCTTTCTAATTTGTTCTGACGTTTAGAGTAATTTGTGTGTGATGCTTTAAGACAACACTGAAGATTCCATCAGCAGTGGTAGTACACAAGCTAGGTTTGTGCAAGTTTCCATTACAGAGAACATACTTTCTCAGTTTTTAAAAACTTGACATAGCAAAGCCAGTATTTAGTAGTTTTGGAATAAAAAGAACCCATCTGTTGTTTTAGCAACTGAACTACTTCTGATGTTTTCAGATGAAATGTCTTTTGTTTTGGACAAAAAATCCTTGATTGGCACCTGATTTTTTTCCTAGGAAGTTCAGCCTGTCTGTTACTGCACGTGTCAGCAGATGAACTACTTGCCCCAAACTTGTTGTCTCATCTAGTGTGGACTATGTCATGCACAGTTATTTTCATCTACTTAACGTCACCTGAAGTGTAAATACACTGAGGTCTTCAGCCTGGCCAGATGTTATGAAAAAATTGCATTCTGCAACTTATTTTGCTCTTAACAATTTTGCCTTCTAATAATGAAGCTGGTACTGCCTGTGTGCACAATCTGCATGGCCTTGCTTTGTGCTGCTTTCCTCCTAGGGCTACCTGCCTCCCGTGTTTACCTATTTTCTAAAAGCTGATTTCTGTTCCTAGCTCAGTTTGTGGCCGTGGGGACCATATGCAGCTCACATCTATGCATCCAAAGCCAAGTAAATAAGCTGCAGTCCTGGGATCTGGGAGAGTCTGGAATTCTCTCATAGTTATCAGTGATTTGGCACCAAGAGACTATGCAGCTACTCTTCTGTGGTGCTGCAGCATATGGCCTGTAGTAGAGCCTGGGGCCTCTCTGTCTTTTATGCAGATTTAAAGCAAGGTAACCGTGGAGTGAGGAATGTTTCCTGCCCTGCTGTGCACTCCTCCGAGGAGAGGTGGCCTAGAACAAAGTCCAGCTGTGCAGTAGCTGTGTCGTGTGACATGCCAAAAGACGGGGCTGCGATGGTTCTGCTCTGTACACGCAAGGTCACAGGCATGGGAAAAAGGGAAGCACAGAGCTTGCTTTCAAGTTTAACAAAACACAGGGCACCTAATGTTTGTTAGATTTTCAGCTTTAGAGATACATTAACTACTGTTACAGAGACTGACTAAGAAGACTAGAGAGTTTTAACTGAAAAATATCCAAAAGGGGACATCCTGGAGCTTTTTCTCAATATAAGCCACATCGAAGAAAAACACTGTCCTGTTTACCAGTCACTTAGCACCCAGACTACTAAGTGGCCTTTCCCTTGTGGTCACCTTACCTCACCCTGCAGCTATGGCAATGGTTCAGGTAATGAATATGATTGGTTCTAACCTGCTCTCAGTTTGAAGGCTTGGGAAAGGATCCTGAATTTTGTTAGACATCTTTTTTCCTGCTCTTTGTTTCTTCTGTTTTGTCTCTCTGGACTTTCCTCATTCTATTTTTCTTTTTCAAATTAGCCAGTGAAATAGACAGGAAATAGATTTTTCTGTTCTTTACCTGTCTACTCCCTCCTTATAAACTAACAGTCATGATAAATAGCAAGGGTTTTTTTTTTTCCTTTTTTGAGTTGTTGGATAATTGGTACATTTTCCGCAGCCTGCACATTTAATGTAATTCTGGCTGTTTTAACAGTACAGCCTCTATCCTTTTGGAGGAACAAAGGAAAACAAAATAGGAGTTTCAATAATAATTATGTTGGTAGTGCAAGTCAATCTTGTACTTTTAGGAGCCATTTTTCTCTTCCTCTGAGTAACGATTATTCCCTGGTCTTATATGCCAACAGCAGAGTGAGACATTTAATGATGCTACTAGAAGTGATAGGCTATTTTTTTTTTGACATGGCACTCTCCGTGGTGGTGACCCAGGGCTAGTATTTACTTGGTTGTCTGATAAGAATACCCCATCCAGCTGTTGATAGAGTATATCCACAAGCCTCATGCCAGTTCACAGTATCAACTCCAGAAGCAACATACAATTCCCTGCCTTCATCGTGTTTGCATTTATGGATGCTACCTCTACCCTGGCCTTCCCTTTCTTTGTCCAGTCCTCCACCCATCGAAAAGTGACTGTACTCCCTGTTTTCAGAACTCAAAGTTGTGATAGAGATGTGGTGTTTCCTTGGGCTAGGCCCTTGGTAACTTAGCAGATACGTAACAATCTTTGTTATTCTCTGGAAGAACTGCTTCCCAGAAATGCAGAGCTTCTTCAGGATAATTGGAAGTAATTAGAACATACAGGTGTGTCGCCACCAGATTTTTGTCATTGTTGCTTTGATGCCATTCCGTTGCATTCAGTGAGGATTCACTGTCATACCTGGAAGGAGACGAAGTGGAAGCTTTCTTTAATCTCGACTGCAAAACGACAACAGACAGACTGACAGTAATTTCACATGAGAGCTTCAGTTCCATTGTTTAATTAGATGTGAGCATCCAGTGATGCTGGAAGTATTGTTTATTTTTATATGGGAAAATTAAAACATTACCAAGTCTGAAGTCAGTGGAGATAAATTAACCTACACCAAGGAAGGGTACAGCTAATGCATTAGAAAATATTTTATATCTAGCCTTAGTCATACCTTACCTTACCTGAACTGATGTACTTTAAACATCTAACTTCTTATGAGATTTTGACAGCTATTTGTTAAGTTTTTACACGTTATGGTCAGCCTCATGAGTTAGAAATGTCTGAGTAGGTTAAATTTGGATTTTCTTTGCCTGATTTTTCATCTACAATGTAGGCCTGGCATACAAGCAGTGCAAAAGCATGCTTATTCTATACGCACTTGCTTTCGTCATTGATGAAGTAAATTTTTGTAAGAATACAAAATTTACTTGCTTCCATCTTCCTCTGAAGAGGTGGTGTCCAGTTGAAATCTAACCCCCTTTTCTATGCAGTACTTGACCTACTTCAGTGGAAGTGAGTACTTTTTGAAGTGGGGTGAACTCGTCAAAGGTGAAGTGCGTCAAGAGTTAGGAAGAGTCTTCAAGTGTCCCCTGTCTGAGCAGAGGCATTCCCATAGCTTATGGTCTGCAGCTGTGCTGCAGAGAGAGTGTTAAGACACCTTTTTTTTTTTTTGTCTCAGACGTTCTCTGCAGATAGGACCAGCAGAATGCTTGCCAGAATGCTGGGTTGGCTATAGATAACTATTTTGGACACTGCAAAGCAGTTTGTTAAAGCAGTAGCTCTTTTCTGAGAAGACATATTATGGTGAGAATCCCAAAGGCTGGGATGCACTTTCAATTTGTGCTAGGGTTCACTTCCCTGTTTTCTGGGTGCTTGAACATTCAACAAATTTAATACTGTGAATATCTGTGTGTGTGGTTTTTTATTTGTGCGATTTTCAAAATTTTCATTTTAACATTTGCACAATCTTCTCCCCTCCTTCCTTATCTCTTCTTCCCCCAGTGTATTAGAAAGCCTTCAGATGTCAGAGAAGGACAAATAAGCCTGAAATAGTGATTTGGTGGATTCTACTTGCATTTATCTTTGGGACCAGTGCTTTCTGTAGAGGTTCAAAAGCAAACAACTCCATCCTAATTTGTAGGCAGCAAAATTCACTTCAGGGTGGTAGACCTGTGATTGCCCACCACTAAAGAGTTTCTCATAACTGTTACTGGTTAAAACCATCTAAACCTATTTATATTTGTGTGTGCTGTGCCTGTGGAGTTTCCAGATGGAAACCTTTGCTAGCCCATATGATTGCACAGGAACAGAAGCGAGGGAGAATGAGGGTGTCGGAATCAAGTGACACATATCCTCCTCGACCTCTCACTGAAGTGTAGCTCCATTATTTGTCAAGCAGTATGCATCTCCTGTGAAATCCATCTGTGTGAGTTCAGTTACCTTCAGCAAGGTCAAATTAAATATTTTGGACTCATATAAATGGTAATTCCCATTGATCTTGTCAACTTCAAATGTGTTGGCAAGCAAGACCTGCTGTCATCTCCACAAATATGTACAGAATTCCCATTAGTAATCCTTCAGTATTTTGTCTGGGGTAAATGGAAAGAAGATCTCAAGACTTTACTGTGTCTTCCTTATACTCATGTTCTGTTCTTCAGAGAACTCAGAATCAGGTGAACCATATCAGCACTACTCCAGTACAAGGGTGTGTGCTGAACCTGGTTTTCTACTGTGTTGTTTCAGTGTCATAGGATAACCCTTGCGAGTAGCAATTCCACCTTTGGGGACTAAAATTGATTTTCCTTATCTTAGCATGTAAAGATCTGACCTTTAGAAGCATTAGGTGCCACAGCATCCCAGCACCAGGTAGAGAAGACATGAAGGTAACAGCTTTAAAAGTGCTGGGAATGTATTTAAAGGTTTATCCTTGCTGGCACAGAGTGGTGAGCTGCACACTGAGTTGGTCTGCTCTCATTTGGTGCATACTCTCTGCTCGAAGCTAGAGTCTATAGGAAGACTTTTGTTCTTTGTCTTGCATGGTCAAATGTCGTGGGCTTCTCTGAACACCTGGTTGAAATCTGGGTACAGTGGCTTGCCGAACTCTCTCGGATCACACCTCATCAGCTGGTTTGCTAGTTTGACTTTGGCCAAACGGTTCAGTCTCATACTGAGCACCTGGGCATAAGTGAAAGCCCAAAAGGGGTGGCTGTAATGGTCAGCCATGCTGTTTATTTAACTTAACTCCTGCTGTCTGCATTGCTGCATGTAGGAATTGGTGGAGACAGGGCACATGTTTCTATCCTTTTCATTTCCATACTGCTCGATTGTTTCCCTTCAGGGCAATTGGTGTCTGATTACTGACTGAGACATTATCAAATAATGCAGAGGTTGTGCTGCTTAGAGGAAACTTGCCCCTTCATTAATGGCAGCGGAGATGTCAGCTGAATTGTCAAAACGTGTTTTTTTGTTGTATTTATAAATTAGTTTTGGTTTAATTAGTGGAAAGAAAAATTGTGCATTGCAGTTTTATTTAAACTGTGCTTTTTTTAGTTTTGAAAAACAGTTGGCCTCTTTGGTTAAATGGCTCAAGGTATGGGCAAAGAGCATATTTAAACAGTGGTTTTGATTTTCATCTAGCCTATTTTTGTTTGGCAGGAGGGAAATCTCAGGAGAGCTCAATGGTATGCTTGGTGAGAAACTGGAACAGACCTTTAAGACCTCTTTCACCTTGATGCTATAAGAATTTCTGAAAGACTTCAACCAGAGTTAAATAGCATGCTAAATGCTGGTGTTCCTGCCCAGCAAGGGGCTGAGCACATCATTGCTGAAAGACACAGGACTGGAAAAAAGGAGAGGGAAGAAACAGTTGTATTTCTCTTTCAGATGGGAAATTGAAAGGTGTGCAGACATTTATGGTGTATTAGTCTGGAGGAGACTTGGGACTTGAATCACAGCTCTTAAAACTGCTTTAAGGCAACACCTTCAGTGCTGTGTTCAGGCCACAAAAACCTTTCAAGAGCTGCACCTGTTAATTGTGGGCTGGCTACATAACTTTGGTACCACAAGCCAGGCTGGTCCTATGGCTACTGTCGGGCATTCATTATAGATTTTTATTTCTTCTCAGTTGTTCACACTGCTTGTCCTGCAGCTTTGAAGGGACGTTCCCTTTTCTGGCATGATTGGTGCTATGCCACTAGACAAACTCTGGATTCTTTCACTGCTGATTCCAAATCTAACAGAAGCCAATGTAGCTCACGAGTGTTTACTTTTTTGTTTTTGCACTGGTATTATCACTGAACTTTACCAGAGAGATAGGTTGCCAGGACTAAACACAAAATGTAAATGGAAGTAGATGTATTGTTGGAAACACTGGTAAACACTTTCTGTGTGGCTGTGCATCAGTGCAGACTGGGAAGTTACTCTCGTTTTGCTGTGAGAACTCTGGAACATGCTGCAGTTTCCTGAACTGCCTGAATAACCTGAAAATCTGAATCTGGAAATCACATTTTTCATTAAAATGGCCTTGTTTGTGTCTCTTGCTAGTCATGGTTGCCTGGCTGAGCAGGGATGTTGGCTTTGACACCAAGAGCATGAGGGCTGCCTGTAGGACATTGAAATTCTAGTTTCCGATCTGATTTATAAGTAGTTTATACTTACGCTTTCCTGTTTAATAGTTAAATAAACTGTTTAATGTTTAAAAAGTAAAATTCTTCTGATAATTAAACCAGTATGCAGGACAAAAGCTGAGCATAGCCACTTCTTGGCTGAGCCATTTGGTGTGTTCCCACAGTTCAGATCCCAGCTCTGCTGTGAATGAGCTCCTGGTCACAGAGCTCTGTGGAAAGCCCACGTAACCCAGCACTGCGAGCACTCACCTCATGACTGTATTTTTATATCCACTTGTCTCCTATTCACAAGAGACACTGACAAGATGTTAGGGAAAACACTGCAGGGAAAATACAATGTTGTGGAAGCAGGTACATGGCCTGGCAGAATTTTCCATCTACTTGTTTCTTCTCTTGCAGTGTTACTGTGTAGATCCCAAACTGGAAGATGATTTCTGCAGGCCCTGCATGCCACCTTGATTTTGCATTTTGCTCTGTTTGTGGCACTCTGGAAATTACAAGGGTACCCAAATAGTGCATTTCATCAAACACACCTACTTTTAGCTGTCAAGGACGTCTGGCTCTTTCTTTTAGCCTGTGGGGCACATCACTAAGTTCTACACTTGGTTCTAGGTAAAAAAGTGTTTTGTCTCCCTTCTTCCTGTAAATAATGCAGCACAGGAGTGGGAGTCAAGGGAGTGCGAAAGTAAGAACTCTGCTGATAAAAGCTCCTTGCCCTGCAGCAGCCTTCAACAGGTTATTGGAAAAGTCCTCTTGCTGCATTCAGAACATGTTAGAAAACTCCTGCAACGACATACTATAGCACAACCACAAAGGGAAGATGACATCATGCATCTGACAAATAGCCAGAATGAGAGGGTGAATTGCATCCTTTCTGTGTTGAGTACAGCATCTTCAAAAGCACGGGAGTAAGCTTTTATAGCTGTGAGAGGCAGAGAAGAAACTGAGTGTGTAATTCAGCCTCAGTGCTATGAAGGTTAATATTGTGAGCAGCCCAGAGCAGAATGGCTGTAGCTTGAAGTAGTAAAGCAATACAAAGTGGTTTTGGGGAGGGGAAAAAAGTCCTTAATGTAAAAAAGCGCATGTAGATAGAGATCAAAAAGCGGAGCTGTAGATGGAGATCCTGGCTGATTAAAAAGTTGCAGTGTTAGTGAAGGGTGTTGAAGTGGGTAAAATGAAAAGCAATTAGTCACCTAGGAGTCTCTGTAAAAGCAGGATACAGATTTGATCAGCCTCAGAATAGTTCATATGTGAAGTTGGGAAAAACAAGGAGGCAAGAAGAGATTCAGGCAATTTTAGGAGCTCTTGAGAAAGGGTAGTGTAAAGGGTGTTACTGTCTAGAAAATTGCTGTTGGCTGCTTTGTGGCAGTGTCTTCTAAGCTCATTAGCAAGTTAGTGATGCTTTTACTGGCACAGTTACTTTGCTGATTTTTTTTTCACACTTAGCATGTTTGTTTGCTCATATGTTTTTGGAAGGGGTTGTTCAGGAATGCTCACTCTTTAAAAAAAAAAAAAGTGTATTGACCCTTGAATGCTTTCTGCCATGCAGGCATATTTCAGAAATGGCCACCAGTGATTCCATCTGGATTTCTCTGCTTTTTGAGCAGAGGCCTCCATGCATCATAGACCCTGCTGTTTATAGAAGTGGCTGTACATATGGCATGGAATCTCAGCCAGGGTTTGGAGCTGCCTGTGTGTTATGCAGGCACAGTGGGAGCCTCAGGAATTGAACTTCGTTTATGGAAGTTATCCATGGGTTTTGGAGATGCCCTGTCTTTCTGTAGCCAGAAAAGATTGCTCAGCACTGGAGCTGGGTAGGTGAGGCACTGAGCCAGGTGAGGCACTGGGCCAGGTGAGGCACTGGTAGCAACAACCTCTCTTATATCAACATACTTGGGAAAAAAGCTGCCTTTGCTTCCTTTTTTGAACTTGTGAGATACCTGAGGTTTTCTTGTGACCCTCTGACAGCCAGGAAACACAAGTTGCCCTTGTTAGTGAAAACTGTTGCATGAAATATACCATGTAATGCTCATGTGAAAATACTGAGCAATTCAGGTGAAAGAGAATCTGATCACTGGCATGGAGGAGGGTCCTGTGACTGAGAAAGAAAAGAAAGAGTCTTCCAAGATCACTCTTTCTAAAATAGACTTTGCTACATGAGTGACAAAAATTGTGTGGTGCTCTTTATTCTGGCTTTCCCAAAGGGTCAAGCTCCTGCTGATCCTGATCTTATTTTGGCCCCTGGTATGGAGACCCTTATCTCCGAACATAGCTCACAAGGGACACATGAAAAAAGTGCTGCTCACAGCAAGCAAGCCTGACTCCTCTTTTTGTCTCTTCTTGTGCTTGCAAAAGGAATGATGAGTTGTTTTCATCATCACTGTGGGTGTAGGGACAGTCTGAAAACCCACGTACAAGCTCCCTGAGGGCTCAGGTCTGGAGTCTCGCTATTGCCATGTACCTCAGAGTTGGAGACGTCACCTTTTTATGTCTAAAGTTAAGACTGCAGACTTAAAAATGGTGCCTTCAGGGAGGTCATGTTATGACATAAAGGAGCCAAGTGCTTTGTTCTGAGCCCTCCAGTCAGCTTATACTCAAATATCACTAAAATCAGTATGCTGAGTCCTGTGAAATGAGTAGTAGACACTGCCTTGTTACATGGAACTTCACTGGTATCACTAGGGTCTTCTCAGTGGTCTCAGCAGAACTGCCAGAAGTATACAAAGGCAGGGCTGACTGCAGATTCTCCCCTCGAGGTGATCTGTGTGGATAGAGGTAAAGGAGAAATGGCAGCAGCATCTGAAGGGTCGTGTTGTGGGACCCTCTTTTTCTGTTGTGTGCAGGCTTTAATCTCTCAAGCAGTTTTCATTAGCAGTTCATCCACTGCAGTAATCAGAAAGGTGCAGTTCTGTTCAGTGCAACTTGATCCCATCCACAGCTTGTGTTCTGGTCCTAATGGCTGCTTCTCTTCTGAACTCAGTGGAGTTTTGCTTCACACTGAGGGGTGATTGTGAGCAGGCTCAGGACAAGGCAAGCTGGAAGGCAGCTTGCAAAGGGTTTCCCTTGCAGGGGGGGATTTGCAGCCTAGACCAGAGCTCTCAGAGCCTGGCTCTGAAGATACACACAGGCTACTATAGTAGTTAGGGCATGGTGTTTTTTAGGGCATTGCCTGCTGGCAGGGAATTATAAAGTCAACCAAACTGGTCATGCTCTTGAGTTGAGACTTTGTGTTATGCTCATGTCCTAGGTACAGCTGGCCTGTTCTCAAATCCTGCACAGAACCAGCAAGACACTGTTGTGTGCAGCTTTTGCACATACGTGGGACTCTCCTTTCAGGAGACCACAAGGCAATTCTTGAGTTCAAGTGTTAACTTTGCAGGTGAAGTTCAGAAATAGAGTGATTCCTGAAGATTAAAAAGCTAATCGGAGACAGAGCAGAGAACTTAAATAACAAACTTGTCAGCTGCTTTGTTATTTTTCCTAATAGGTGTTTGCAAAAAAAGCCAACATTAAAGTAACTTTTACAGATGGCTGATTTGAGATGTAAACATCTAAACTGGCACATTTACTGTTCTGCCTGCCATTGACCAACTCTTTGATGTGTTTGTTTCCAGGAACACCTGTCTGGTTCTTTGTGAAAATTGCTCCAATTCGAAATGAGCAGGATAAAGTGGTTTTATTTCTTTGCACTTTCAATGACATAACGGCTTTCAAGCAGCCCATTGAGGATGATTCATGTAAAGGTTGGTCTTTTTCACAATTATATATTTATGCTGCTTTTGTTTGTTTGCCCTGGTCTTGAAAGAGCTGAAGTCCTTTAAATACCCAAGACAAAGAATTAAATGTTAAAATAGCTTGTAGCTGTGCCGCTGGGGATGGCATTTGTGCAAGAAATGGTTGCTGGTTTCTTTAGTGAAATTGCTCTGGCCTGCACTGAAAAGGGTCATTGCTAATGAAAGCTCCAAGTGCTTCAGAAAGCCCAGTTTACATGGTAAATAGGTACTGTTCTTCCTTTTAAATACATGATTAACCCACTCTCTAGCATAGCCTTCAAGGATTCACCATGTTGCTCAACAGCCCTGTACAAATTGTGTGTGAAGCTGTATGCAAAAACTGAGGGATTAACCCTGGCTGAGTCTAGCAAAGGTCAGAATAATTTAATTCTGCCTGGCTTGATGTTACTTGCCACTATTATGGGATTTCTTATGTTAAAGTTCTGGACTAGTTTCCTTTAGCCTATGTGAAGAGATTCCAGTTATCTTAAGTGGGATCAGGTTTAAGCTGTCCTGGTGAGTGAAGTAGCACTGCAGTGTTCTGCTCTTAACCCTTTGCTGAGCTACAGCCTGGAAACCTGGAAGCAAACTCAGCTGTGACAGCAGCATAAACTTGCACTCGGGTTCAGATCCTGTCAGAAATAGATCTTCTGTACCCTATGGAGAATTACAGAGACTTGCGTCCTCTGGGGTAAAAAAGGATGTAAGTTCTCCTGTTGTTTGCATTTTTGTAGTATTTAATAATATTTGTAGTATAAAATTAAACAGGAAACGTACTGTGAAGATGAACTGATTTACATTTATTCTCAAAATGTTATTCTTTAAAAACATAGTTTCTCAAAGTGGAAACACCTGTTACCATGAAAAAGGAAGTACAACCTTGACAAACATACCCTCTTCCAGGCTATGGGGGTAATTTTTTTCTCTTTTTAATGCTATTTGTTTGGTTCCTTATTGCTTTAATAAAACTAAAAAAGTTACCTTGTCAGAAAGTTTGAGCCTACAGTATTTTTTCCCTGCCTAGTGGTCCTCACTGTATCCTGATGAGGAGTGACAGCACTGATAAATCAGTGTGATGCAGTAAAGCTGGCTCTCATTTATTTGCTGGTAGTGAAGGCCCTTGCTTCATTTAGTCAGTTGATAAGCAGGACTTTTCGTCAGGAGTGGTAGCTGTGTCTTTTTGCTTTCACAGGAGTTCCCTAATGTGGTAGAGACAGGCAGTTTGTCCTTCACTTTCAACGCAAAGAAACACTAACATTTTTGTTTTCAATACAAATATATTGAAGAAAGGGAATGCTAATTATTTTTTTTTTTTAAATCTCCTTTGGATTTTGAAATTATGCTGTTCTTGCAGTGAGCATGGTAATTCTCAGCAGTTGCATATCTACAGCAGTATAGGCACTAAACCTATACCTGAGTGCGTGGATTTGCAGAGGAATTGATGATAAGCAAAATTTCTCCCTCTGGCCTGTGGAAACTTGCAAAGTGACTAACAGAGGTTGCAAACCGAAGAACTGAATATATTATTTAGAGGCCACTGATTCACAGCTCTGCGCTCCTTCCCTGAGTGCCATGTCTTTATGTACAGAAGGGCTTGTCCACTAAATGAGTCTTCCAAATATTATTTCTGGATCTCCTAAAATTAATAAAGCCGCAGAAGTTTCACGCTGGTAAAGAGTTCTCTGTCACTTTATGCACAAATCAAGCATGATATAAATGGAACTGCACTTTCTGTTTTTGTCCTTAATTTATCCATTTTTCTTCCATAACTTGCTTGCTGTAGGCTAGCTTTGGAATTTTGGTGTGTGATATTGTAGTAGTCACTTGATGGCTAGATGAGCAATTTCTTGGAAGAGCTGATTTGTCAAACAGACTTTTACGTGCATGTCCATGTCTTTAGTACTAGATCTTACTGTGTGATTGTATACTGTGAGAGAGGGGAAGAAAGAACAGGTATGGAGTGTCAGATAATCATCTGTAGTAGGCTCTAGGGATTTACAGAGTGGAAAAATGGTTTTGGAAGATCTAAAAAAGGTAAAATTGTACTAGTTTGTTCTAAGAACCATCACTGTAAGAGACATGAGCTTTGGAGAGAGCATATTCTTTGTGCTGTGTGCAGTGTTACACAGGAACTTTGTAGCATGCTTTTGAAAGACAGCAATTTTCTTTGTAGTGTTTCTCATATTCTCAACCCAAATGAACTCTCAATCTGAAAAACTAAAACTGGGAACCAAAAACTGATTGCTAAATCAATTCTTTTTCCTTCTTTCACCTTCAGTCAGCTTAGCAAGTACTTTTCTTTTACTGTGTTTGTATGTGAAATCAGTTTCCCATGCATATGAGTACTTAATATGTAATAGGTTGCCTGTAGATGCAGATATATGTTAATAAAATGTGCTATTTGCACAGTTGCAGAACGTTATAGATTAAGTATTCAAGATTTTCAAAATCAATGCCTCTATGTCTATGTAGAGAAAAACATTGAATCGATCATGTTCTTGTACTACATAAAGAGCAACTAATCTGTCAGGCTAAGCCTGCTTGGCTGTGGTGTATCTTGGTTTTCTATCACCTGCTGGCAATTTCAAGCCTGATTGTTCAGCTGCAAATGATGCAGCTCCTTGAGTGAAAAGCGTAGAGCTGTAATGGCAGGTGTTTGACTACACAAAGATGAATAGGCATCTTTTATCTGAAGGTGCCTCAGAGGGGTAGAAGGTCCCAGTACCATTTTTCATGCTTAATATTTTTTTTTTAATTGATTAATAATGTCAGACATTGGAATAGATGAAGCAGGAAAAGATTTCTAAAGCCACATAAAAAGTAGACTTCTCGTAGTCTTTGTTAATTGATTCAGATAATTTAGGAGATGTTTATTTTATGACTGCCATGGAACGTAAGTAAGCTTGCTTTTAAATGCAGCAGCTTTAAAAATAGTGTGTTCTAAATAAAACTACTTAAAAATAGTGTGTCAGTGATGTTGATAATATTTTTAAACAACCTCTTTCCACTTTTTTCTGTATGCTCGCCCCTTAAAAAAAATCAGGGAAACTAGGTTTACTTGAATAGAAAGCAAAATCAAGCTATACCATAGCTAAATTTGGCTTGTCAAGTGGTAGGTCACCTTCTTAGCTGAATTTTAAAGTATACGCTATATTTGGAATTAATGCATTTTTGTCTGTATATGTTTCTCCTGGTTGGAGATCTAACACACCAAGTATGAGATGCTTGAGAATAGCGTTTAAAGTGGAATGCATCACTTTATGCAAAACAATTATTTGTGCAGACAAATAGAAACTGTGCTTGCACTCTGGGTAGCTCGTAAGAAGTTTGCCTGAACGAGTTTCGAATGTATGAATACGATGTGAACATATTCAGAAGCATCTATGCTGTCTCGTAAGAGTTTGGAAATGATTGTTTGGATCCTAATTTTTGCTTTTGATACTGTGTTTTTATACAAGGAGGTGGTCAAATTCAACATCACTGAATCAAATAGTGAATGGTTGCTATCCTCCAAGATACTGTAGCCTTCTGTGCTTTGCAGAAACCATCAGTTGCCATCTCCTCTGCAGAAGATGCTTTATTTCATTTTGCAGCTAAGCTGTTCTTTGCATAACAAGCAGGAGAACAGACACACAAAATATTTTGTTTGTCTCCTTCATCTTAATTCAGGGAAAAATTCACATTTCTTTTTTTTCCTTTTTGTTTCTGCTTTTTGGGGTTTTTTTGGTTTCTGTCTGATTTTTGGTTCTGTTTTTAAAGATGTATTTATATGAACAGAGCCAGTGTTTGAATTATTTTGATTAAGATATACTCTGCTTTCATCTGGATGAAATATTTTCTTAAAAAAAGGAAACAAATGAAAGGGAAGTAGTGAGTGTATTGAAAAACTTTGGTATGCTTTCCCAGTCCAGATGGAAAAATAATACAGTTTTAGTCATGAGGTTTCAAAGAGAAGGAGCACTGCAGAGAAGCTTGATGGATGCAAGCAAGGATCTTTCATGTGTGGGAATACAAAGGTGGCTTGAGAGGAGGCAAGAACTGCTGGAATCTTGATTTATTCACATTTACACAGAGCAATAGACCTGTGGACAAACAAGCTGGTTCTCTAGCAGACAATGGCTTCTTGCTCTGACTCTAAGAATTGTGTAAGTCATGGATCAGCAGCGTGGTAACCAGGGTTCTGTAACTGCCACAGCTCCTAATATTTGCATTCTCGAGTTATCAGGATAGAATTGAGAAGAGTGGTAGGAAACAAATAGCTACCTACGAATAAATAATACATGCTGTTGTGGTTAAGTATCAACTTACTTAAAAATACAGAAAATTGGCTTCTTCAACTTAAGGCCATTGTTAAATGAAACTTCATGCTTTAAAGAAGAAAAGTTTTGATGAATTAAATACCACAGCACAAAAGTATATTTCAGTGCCATATTTCCACATGAAACAAATCTTGGGGGACAGCTTTTGTAATCATCTTGTCCTAGGTGTTATCAGAAGTAATTTCTGTTCACCTCTGTGTGAAGATATGGTGGAAAACTGAAAGAACATCATGGAATGCAGGAGTAGTGTAATCAGTGCTGTTAATCTTGAAGGCTCTCCATCCTTTTGAAGCTGGAGATGTTTTGAGGTCGTCACAGTGCTTTGTCCCTGCATGATATTTTCTCCAGAAATTAAAAAGGAGACCAAACAGTGATAAAAATGGGTTAGAATCAAAGACAGGGGCACAGGCAAGCACTGCCATGGAGTGGTTTCCAGCTTTATGTTTGGTTTCTGACTTCCAAGCTGTCTTCTCTGCTATGTGAGCTTATCTTGTTTGAGGAATATATATGCCTGTATTAGAACCACCTAGGATCATTAGATTTTAAATTGAATTTATATTTTCTTTGTTTCTAGAGGAAAACAATGGATGTAGGGCTATACCAACTGCTTGTGTTGAAAGAAAACTCCTAATCTGTATTGTCTGGTCCCTCTATTCTAGCAGGACTGACACCAATATAATCTTACATCATTTTGAAGCTTAGTTCCTTGTCTTGGAAAGCTCCATGACCCTTAAAATTTAGTGTTTATGTTCAGTCCTATGGCTTAAGTCCATTACTTGACCAGTCTTTGCTGGATAGGTATCTGACCTGCTGTCGGCTGAGTCTGTCCTTAGGGTCCTGGAGGAAAAATTGCAATAAATTCAACAGGTACTGCTGCCTTTTCAGGCATTACCGGAGATGTTATCATTCAAAAGGTTTGGTACTGGCATTCTATTTAATTTTTATTTTCTTTTTCCTGTGCTACCATCTGCAGGTCTAACTGTATGTTGGAGCTGCCGCATTTGTATCTTTTCCTTTCACAAAACCCCCAAAAACTAAAAGCCCAAAAGGCAATACAAGGATTCGAGTGTTCTGTTCTAAAGATTAAATTCTTACACGTTGCACATTGATTCAGTGCCTGGTTCTAGGCACACCATGGCACAGTGGTGGGTGAATCTCCAAGCTGGGCTCCCACGTGTGGTACCCTATGTGTGGAGAGAATTAGGGTACATACTCCCAATTTGTATCCATGCTGGTTTAAAAAGCCAAGCTGAAAAGCACTGCCTTGTGACACAATCTCTTACCTAGTACAATTATATTGCTTTCAGATCAGAGTTTGGAGTAGAGGGTGAGATCTAATGTTCGTGGGAACAGTTCTTTTGTGTGCCATTTAGGCACCCACAAATGAGATGCTCAACACGTAGGGCACAGGAGATGCTTACAGGGGATGCTGAGGAGAGAGGAATGGGTTAAGCTGTACCTTTCAAGAGGAGATGACTCTTGGGAAGAGGGGGAGGTACCCAAAGGTGCTCTGCATTCATAGCCACAAATGGTGCCACAGAGTTGTCTGGCAGTGCTTTTGTGCAAGAAAGCTCAAGTGAGGCGCTTCCTTTTCATCCTCTCTCTGTTTATGTCCAAATAGCCCGAATCTTAGAACAATGTTTGGAAGAAAATGCACACTGAAAGTTTGTCCTCAGATTTTGAAATTTTGGATCTTCCAGGAAAATGCCCTCCCCATAAATCCAGTTTGGATTCGTAAAAGGAGATATGTATGTTATCTGGCCTTCTAATCTATTAGAAACATTTCGCGTCTGGCAAGGGGAGGCAGGTTTCGAGTTCCCTGGTGGAGCTGGAGCTCCGTGGTCTGTTCTGTTTCCCGCCGGGGCTGGCGTTTGCGAACAAGCTCCGTCCGTCCCTCTTCAGCACCACGGCCAGCGCCGCACGGCCCGGCCCGCAGCAGCTCCCTCCCGGGGCCGGAGAGGGGTGATTGCCTGTGGCCTGTCGGAGCGCGTCCCCCTCGGGACTCGTCGGGCCGGCCACCTGCCAAGAACTCCATCTGGGTCGGGTGAGAGGCTGGACATGACTGGGCGAGATGCTCTTGAAGCTCATAAAGCCAGCTGTATCCTAGGATGCATCAAAAGCAGCGTGGCCAGCAAGTCAAGGGAGATGATTCTCCCGCTCTACTCCAAACTCATGTGACCCTGCCTGGAGCAGTGCAATCAGCTCCGAGTCCCCCAGTGTAAGAAGGACCTGTTGAGCGAGTTCAGAGGAGGGTCACAAGGATGTTCACAGGGCTGGAGCACCTCTGATGTGCGGACTGGCTGGGAGAGTTTTGGGTGCTCACCCTGGAGAGGAGGAGACTCCAGGGACACCTTAAAAGCACCTTCCAGTACCTAAGGGGGGTCTACGAGAAAGCTGTGTAGGGAACGTTTTCCAGAACCAGGTTCTCACTATAAAATGAATCTTCAAAATGCTGAGCATTCTTAGTTGGAGTAGGAGATGAGGAGTAGGAGCTCAACAGCTCCCAGGTGGTGCTAGCATTTTTCAAGATCAGGACTAAATGCACTGATACTTTCCTTTCAGTATACCAAAAATATCCAGATGTATGCTCTGCCTGACTTTCTGTTATGGCAAAGTACTGCTCATAAAGATTGTAGTTGTAGTTAGCTCTTGTGACTGTCACTGAAGGTCTTCTATTTTGAGGGGTATTTGAAATCACTGTAAAAAATATTCTGAATTAAAATTCAGCATATGACTTCTCTGCCAGAAACTGCTAAATGTTTAATTAGAGACTGAGAAAATCTATCAGCATATTCCCCCTTTTGTTTAGAGAGGGTAAAATTAATGATTTTGTTTTGCTTTTCTGTTCTGCTTTTTATTATGTTATGTATATTTCTCTGCTTATTCCAGGTCTATGCTTGATGCATCTGAGCCCAGATTCACTTCTGTTACAGACAACTGTAATTTTCATTGTGCATGACTCTAGCCTTACATCTTGATTAGTCTGGAGTGTCTTCTGCAGTGCTTTGAGATCCAAATCTGGTTATTAGATTTAATATGAGATTATTGTATAGTGGACATTTATCCTTGCAAAATATGCAGTTCATGTAGCAGTACTTTTGTAGAGCCATGGAATACAAAGTCAGAGCAGTCATGGATTTTATTACTGTATCATGCTGATACCTATTTTCTGACTTGCTTTTATCTGGTACTTGGTTAATTTATACTCCCCTCTGGTCAGAATTAAAGCAGATTGCTCTGTTTTAACTTTTCCCCCTTTAGCTGTAAGAGGTTTTATGAGGTAAACTTGTAGCTTTTTTTGGTAATGTGTCTAATCTTGCATGTTTTCTCCAGGTTGGGGGAAGTTTGCCCGCTTGACCCGTGCCCTCACGAGCAGCAGAGGAGTGCTGCAGCAGCTTGCTCCCAGTGTGCAGAAAGGAGAGAACGTTCACAAGCACTCAAGACTTGCTGAGGTAATTTTTTCTTGCCCCAGGAGGCTGTAAAGAAATGTTTTTAGCCTTTGTGGGTGTATTGTCTCTTCATGAGCCAAGAACTGTCGGTCCTCCCTGCCCTGGTAATCTGGTACCTGTGCTGTGAAATGTGTCCCATGACAGCAGAATGCAAACAGGTGTCCCAAAGACTTCATATAACCTAACTGCAGTGTTGTGTTCCATATCTTAGCAAAGTCCTATGAAGGTGTTATTAAAATAATACTTTCTTGCTTAGTTTCCATTCTTCTGAGTATCTTCATAAGAGGAGGATCTTGGACTGTTTACTTATGTAAAATTGACGTGAGAAAAATTCAGTCTAGTACACAAGGAAATTCTGGAGAATCCATGACATGGTTGTTCTCTGACTTAATTTATTTCAGTGGGATCCCAACCCTGCATTACCAACTGGTTAAAACATATGTTTAAGTTACTGGTTTTATGGACAGAACGGTTGTAAGATGCCACAAGCAACACTGCAGACAGATTAGGAAAATGAAATCTCGTGATTTAAGCAGTCTATCAAAGTTTTGAGATACGCTCCAGACAGAGAAGGCTCCTTGAAGCACTTAGGGTTTGAGGGCTTTCGCCACGAGGGGGAGAGACTGTCCCAAGTTTCCTGTAGCTGTCTCCTGGGCCAGTAGCAGGGTCTTCCTGGTGTGAAAACAGCTTGGGGAGAGGCTTGATAGGGTGTTAATGACAGCACAGTCAATATAACATGGCAGTCCTGGGCTACTTCCTGCTGTGAATGCCATGGCAGCAGCTGTGACTTGTCAGTAATTCTTGATGTTCCTGTGCAGCTGGAGGTGTAAGGCACTGATAGGTTCCATGAGGTCTCCGCATAGTCAGTTACACCGTACTCTGTCAGTTCAGTTGTGTACGTCTTAGTTTGTACGCAAACTAAAATCTCCTGCTCAGGCCTGTCTTGTTATCTCGTATAATGATGAAATTCCTGCAGGCAGGCTCTTACCTATTCAGTATTTAATACAGAAGTACTCAAGAAGGGGAAACCAATTTCTATCGGAAGTACAGAAATAACATGGATCGTACTAGCACAGGGGAGGGACAGGCATTCACATGGACACCATACTGCAGGAACACCCTGTGATTAGCACGCGTCCACCCTGAGGTTGCTTTACTGTTGTGGAATTTGGGATAGTTTTCCTCCTAATCCTACTCAAGGCTTCATACCAAATAATCCTTTCTTCTCTTTAGATCTCTACCCCTGAATTTTAGTTAATGCTAAAACGTCGGCAGCAGAACATGAGGCAGAGGACCTGAGGTTATTCTGTTTGGCTCAGTGAACCTCAGTCTGGACCTCAGTGACCACACGTTACCAAAAGTTTTTGCAAGTCCATGTGTTCAACAGGTCTTTGCAAGTATTCTTACTGGCACAGCCAATTGATTCATTACAAATAATAAAGGGCAAGTGTATAGTTTACATGTCTGAAATGAGTTTCTTTAATTGCTGACTGAATATTGCAGTCATAATTTTACAAAGAACATTAGCCCCAGCTGTGATGTTAGGTAGCTTTTATTTCTGCTGTAATTCCATTTAAGTCAACAGAGCTACACTAGAGAAGAGTGCAGATAATCATACAGACAAGACCACTTTTCTTTATTCGAAGATATATGGGGTGCCAGGCTCCTTACTCTGCAGAGGTTTCTTGATAGTATTGAATATGGGATCTCTAGCTGTTCCCTGTGGTATTTTCAAATATTTTTTTTTCTTCATCCCTGCAGTAGCCTATTTGAAATTTTAAAATTCATCCTTTTTCTTTTGCTGCTCACTATGACACTTCACATCAATCTTGTTTCCGTGAGAAGGCTCCACATTTATTGCAGTGTTATTTGTGTTGCTCTTAGTTATTTATCACTTATATTTTTCAGTGTCTCAGGAGGCTGCTGCATCCTAGAACCTGAGCAGGGCAAGGTGCTGGAGCCTGCCACAGCAGTTTACAATTCTTTATTGTTTATGAAACAGTTTAAGAAAGGTGTTAGTGACAGACTAACAGGCCATGGATAATACAAGCAGTGTCTGTGAAGCTTCAGTCTCTGACTTTCTCCAGTAGGCATAGATTTTTTGTTAGCCTGACTTCTCTAATAGCAGTCATATGAAAACTACTCAAATTAATTATGCAATTAACGCAAAGGTGTTAGGTAACTCTGAGACAACATTTTGCAACAGGGGTTTGTAAAGTAACTGATGCATTTCTGTTGCTTTATCACCAAGGAGCTGATTGTAGGTATGGTGCCTTTGCCAGGCAGTTCTGGGCAAACAAGATTGTGTCAAAATTTAAAAAAATATGATAGTTATGAGAAATAAAAGCAGAAAAATTGTAATGGTGCTTAGCAGCACTGCTTAAGAATGGAACTTCTGCCATTTTATTTTTAACATTGTTTACCAGGAGCTTATAACTGCCATTAAAACTGCCAATCAAAATATTGAGGCTTAGCACCTAGCCCTTAGCTTGGGAGCAATTTGTGTGGATGCTTGTGAAAACAAAAGCAAGGGAGAGTGAGAGACAGCAAATAGGTGCAGTTGAAAACATGAAAAGGAGAGATTAAGCTGGAAATGAGTGAGTGTTTGCGTGTTGGCTTTTTTTTGCCCCCCAGTCATACAGTCTTAAAAATAAATAAATCATTGTAACCACTTTTGATGCAATTTATGACTCCTGACTTGGGATATATTCACCATCTTGTAAAAAAAAAAAAAAAGATTAAAAGAAAAAATTGCTGTGTTTAAAAAAGAACACGGCCTTGTAAAACCCATGATGAAATTTGTCATTTCTGCTCTTCGAATAAAATTCTCCAGCTTTAGAGAGCTATTAAAGCATCATGCATCATTACCACAAATAATAAATGCAGATAATACAGCTGTATTATCTGATGAATCATAAGTAACTGAAATAATACTTTCATTAATAAGTTTCTGAAATAAGTATTTCTTTTACTCTGATAAAACTGTATAATAGTGAAAAATCTTCCAAAACCAGAGCTGTTTCAATTATTTAGAAAATTGTAGTGATCAAATTGTCCAGTGCACACGAATGGAAGCGCAGCATATTGGTTTAAATAGTTGTGTACATTTTCTTCATTATTAGTTTTATATTAATCTCTTGGGTTTTTTTTTTCCCTCTCCAGGAGAAGTACCTTTACAAGCAGTTTGAATGTAGTTAGTTCATGTGGGTGGGTAACCACACCTGACTACTTCAGCAAACCTGTGTCAGGTTGGCACTACTCTCCCTAGAGGCTGGAAGGCAGCAGGAGCACCTTGGAATAGGGCAGAAGGTACTTTGCATCGACCTGGGTTTGCTGTGTGGTGCAGAGAGAGTGGGGGTTATAGCTCTTCATCTCCAGATGACCCAGGGGTGGTATGTGTGTCTGGAAGGATGGTGGAGGAACAGACCCTCTGTGGCCCTTGGTGTGAAAAGTGGAGAAAGGAGCTCTTGTAACTTCCAGTGCAATGACCTGACAGAACTTTGATCTTTAGCACCAAGTTCTGTGTACAGCCTCCTTCCGCGGTTTGTGTGCACAACTGAGCTCTTTTGTTGTGCTCTGTGATAAAGGCACATGCTTGTTCTCTGAGATTATTAAGCTTTGTTGTAGGCATGTTTCTCCTCCTTCAGTGAAATGAAGAATTTGGTGCCTTTGAAAGCTCTTGGCTGGCAGTCCCAGGTGCTGCAAGACTTTTGCCAGTGTGCAAAGCAAGTTGCCTTTCCTGGGAGAGAGAGTGTGAGCTGGGGCAGTGCCCTTCTTTCACCTCAAGCTGTGAAATCATCTCTAGCAGTGCCAGCAAGATGAAGTGGTTTTGCAAAGGTGCATGTTAGTGATGGAGTGAGAGGGAGCCCAGGCTAGAACTTGTCACCTCCACCCCAACCAAAAAGAGGACTGGAGGCACCTCAGGCTTGTTTGGAATCCTTGTTTCATTCCTTGATGCCTGTCTCCTGCCCCTCCATTCAAGATTCATGCCCACAGTGCTGGTGCACATCCTTCTCGTGGAGACCAACTAAAGCCATGGCCCCTGGTCTCTTTAAGTAACCATTGGTAGAGCTTCACCAGAGACTCCAGGCGGGTAACAGAACTTCAAAAGACTTATTAATAAGGTCCCTAGCCATTCAGATGGTTTAGAGTATGTTTACTTTCTAAACAGAAAGGGAAGGAGATCAATCAATCATCAATGCTTTTATTTTCCTGTGCTGTAGCTCTTGACTCTCAAACAAGCAAGGAGAGAGTGCTTTGTATTTGGTGATGGCATTTTAAAACACTGAAGCAGCAGTTTATTTTCTTAACAAGTTGGAACTAGAAGCCTGTTTTTTCTGCTTTCAGTTCAGTTCAGTTTCTGCAGTTCCACTGGCTTTATTTTAATGTTTTTTTCTGTTTACAGCAAAATAATGGACACCATAGTTTAGCCCCTTCCTTACTGCCAAACAGGGATTGTTCTTGCCTTTTTCCCTGTCTGGGTATGCATGTATACATTAGTATATTTTCCATTAAGTTTAGTTTTGTTGATGCAAAATTTCCACAAGTTCTTGGAGTAGAAAGAGAGCAGCAGTGACCAAAATGGAGTGCATTATACAATTCTCAGTCTAGAACTTATGTATGTATAGATGAGAACCAATATGACAAGAACTAACAAATAAGGGTTTTTTTCAGTTTTTCATGGTTGAGGTTCCTGTGCTGATTAGCATAGTTACCGAAATATTGGACTTATTCATATAACACCAGGGGCTAAAAAAATAAGCTGTAGTAGACCTGTGATTGCAGAAGAAGCAGTTCTGCTTTCCTGCTGCATTTGAAGGGTGATCCCGTCTCCCCACACCAGTAAAATCTCAGCATTAGAACTGAAATCCAGTTAAATGACTGAAAAATGTTACTATGGGATGGAGGTGCTTGGTTTGCTGATCAATTATTCCAGTGAATGAATATTGCAGAGGACTCTCCTTGCCCAGTGGAGCATATTTGAGGCTTAGGATCCTGTGTTAGAGCTGCTGCTCATGCAGAGCCTCATGAAAGCCAGCAGTAACTCGTTGCTTTCCAAGTGATTCAGATACAGCTGCAATGTGCAAAAGGGAGGAGATATTTGCCATATTGATTTGGGCTAGAGCTTTTGTTGAGACAAGACATCCCAACACCTGTCACTGGGACTGCAAACAAGCCTTGAAGGGAACGATGCTCCGAGTACACACACGGACTCAATACACAACCTATGCCTCTTCCAGTCACTACCAGTGACTTCTGGGGGCTGTGTGGGCTGGCCAGTGCCTCCTGCAGAGAAGAGAGACTGCATGTGCCTTGTGCTGCTTCCAGCTCCTCTCACCACAAGACAACATTTTTTAATTCCTTTTTTTTTGGTAGTATGGAGAACCTACATGAATCAGGGTCAGGAATGACAGACTATGTAATACTGCAGTGAACATGTCTGAGTCCTAGTTGGGTCTGCAGGGGAAATGTTCCTTTCTCCTCTCTGATGTCATTCTAGAAACTCAGTGACTAACAAATATAATGAGTCCTCTTGTTTTTTATAAATCGAAATGTTTTCAGACTCTTAATGCATCTGTGGTAACATGCAGGTCTGTCAGAGCAGGTCATGTTAATTGTCTTCAGGAGAACACACTGGGCTCAAAGTCAGCAGGCTTGCAATTCCCATTCTCGTTTACACATGTGCTAGGAACTGTGATCTGACAGTGTCTGACCCCTGTTGTGTACACGAGTAAGTGATTATGTGACGTTCAAAGCAGCAGGGAGTTTCATCTGAGACTGTTTTGTCCAAGTAGAACTTTCGTAGCTGATTGTTTTCTTTTGTCCCCTTTGGCTGAAACTGTTGGAAAAAATCTCACCAGTTCACGAAAAAAAAAGGCACTCAGAAAAGCCTGCAGATAAAATCCATGTCTGAATAACTGACATTAACAAAGCTGAGATAAGGAGCATGAAAGGAAGACATCCTTCTATTCTAGCTGTGTTGTCTTATCTTCTCCCAGAGAAAAATGGCCATTTAATTTCCTTCTCTGCTTCCTATTGCTCTGAACTATGTGTAAATAAATGTGGAAAAGGAACCATGCTCCCAAATACTTCTCACAGGTTCTGTGTGTTTGGCATTACCAAACACATTTCACTTGAGCAAGCCTCTATCTTCCTTTCCTTTTTCATTCATAACTCATCCAGGGTAAAATTCATTTTAAAATTTAACTTCTCTTTATTTGGACACAGGTTTTTGATGTTGATTTCACCCTCATGTATATCCATAGATAAAAACAAACACGTTCTTATTCATAGTTGTGTGAAAGAATTTAAAGAATTAAATACATGATAATACTGTTCTCGCAGCAGTGGGCAGAACTGGAGAGAGAGCAGACATCAAATGGGAAGCATTGATTGAGACTGCAGTTATGCAAAACAGTGGTCGGTGTCAGCATGTGCTCAGCTTGAGGTCCATGGTTTAAAACACATGCTGGCAGATCATCTTTTGCAGTAGTGCTGTTCTGAATTCAGACCTAGCTGCAGTGTAACTCTGCAGTGTGCCTCGGCACGTCCCCTCAAATCCTGTGTTCAGTTTGGAGCCCCCTGCGGCAAGAGGGACATTGAGGCATTGGAGCGTGTCCACAGAAGGGCAATGAAGGTGGTGAAGGGTTTAGAGAACGAGTTTGATGAGGAGCAGCTGGGGGAGCTGAGGTTGTTTCGCCTGGAGAAAAAGAGGCTGGGGGGGACCATTCACTCTCTACAACCGCCTGAAGGGAGGGTGTAGCAAGGGGGAGATCGGTCTCTTCTTCTGGGCAGCAAATGACAGGACCAGAGAAAATGGCCTCAAGTTGCCCCATGGGAGGTTCAGATAAGATATTAGGGAAAACCTCTTCACTGAAAGGGTTATAAAGCATTGGAACAGATTTCCCAGGAAATGGTGGCATCACGGTACCTAGAAGTATTCAAAAGGCATGTGGATGTGGCACCTGAGGGAAAAAAAAACATTATTCTCCAATAATGTTATTGGAGAACATGGTGGTACTGGGTTAATTGTTGGACTCAACAATCTTAGGGGTCTTTTCCAACCTTAAGGATTCTATCTTTCTATGATTCTACACCATCAGGTAGTTAAGACCCTGAACTTCTCTGAACGAAAAGCTGAAGTCCAAAATGAGTTTATTGAGGCTAATGATAGATATCCGTGGGCTTTGGACCTGCACAGCCCTGAGAAGAGGAAGAAAGGCCTGTGCATTCATGACAGATTGTAGTATGAGACTATTTCAGACACTGTATAGTGAAGAGTTAAATAGCCAGTGTTGAATAAAATGTGGTCCAGTGGTCCTGCTGCTGGACTGGAACTCAGTTGTGTATTGTTCCTGGTTTTGCCATCAATTTCTATTCGCACCTGCCTTCCTGCCTATTCTTGCCCATCATTTATCTGTCTCGTCTGTCTAGATAGCTGAAGGAGTTACCTCTTCTCTGTATGTCTTGGACACCTCACATGTTAGACTTAGCATCAAGAAATAATGAATGACATTAAAAGAAACAACTGTTCTTAGTTTGATGCTGATTTGTGTAACAGAATACTTTTCTTGGCTTGCTTGCCATTTGGTGGTGATAAAAGGACATGTATTTTTATGAACTGTTGTACTGAGCTTGAGAATCTACAGTGTGAAAAATACCATGAAAAAATTAAGCATGTTTTCTTTTTCCTCTGAAATCTCTCTGACTACAGGTATTGCAGCTGGGTTCTGAAATCCTCCCACAGTACAAACAAGAGGCACCAAAGACTCCACCGCATATAATTTTGCATTATTGTGTATTCAAGACTACCTGGGACTGGATCATCTTGATTTTAACCTTCTACACTGCTATTTTGGTCCCTTACAATGTCTCCTTTAAAACCAAACAGAACAACGTGGCATGGCTAGTAGTCGACAGCATTGTCGATGTCATTTTTCTGGTCGACATTGTGCTTAATTTCCACACCACCTTTGTGGGGCCGGCGGGAGAGGTGATCTCAGACCCCAAGCTGATTCGCATGAATTACTTGAAGACCTGGTTTGTGATCGACCTGCTCTCCTGCCTGCCATATGATGTCATCAATGCATTTGAGAATGTTGATGAGGTCAGTATACCAGTTCCACTTCCACCCATTAATTATTACTCAATGGCTGAGGGGGGGTATGGGAGAGAAGAAAGGAATTTATGTTTTTAAATTTATTGAGTTACTGTACCTGTGTCTCTAATAGCCACCCACAGCATGCATAGAAGTTTGCTTATGAGTCCTAGCCAGAAGGCTCATTCTTTAATTGCTGCTGTAGTTTTTGGTGTTAAAAATCCATGTTTATTGTCCTTCTTTCTGCATCCTCAGAGTTCAGGAGGGCAGGTAGAGGCAGACAGCAGCACCTCTGTACAGCACTGAGGAAAACTGCTCCGTCTGACTTACCAGGAGTATTTTGAACTGTGTGTCAAGGACAGTTTCTTGGGGCAGGCTGAGCTTGCTTTCACTGGTGACCGAACAGGGTAGTTCTGCTAATGGCAATTCTTCACAGGAACAACCGGGAAGTAAAATACGCTTTTCTCAGCTGCTTCCAGTACTCTATAGCAGGTGGCAAAGAGGCAGGCAGTCACTCAATGAATTGTCTTAGAGCACCAGAAAGCACTGTGTGGATACCTGGTGATCTGTGCAGCATTGTTTGGCAACAGTTGTTTTAGAGGAAGGTGAAGCAATTGAAGATGCTTGTTTGGTAATTACATAATTAAATGAAAGGGTAGGGAGAAATCTGGAAATCTAGACTCCTCCTTAGTTCTTAATTTCTCTGGGAATAGATCACAATCTAGCAAAAGAACTAACATTTAGACACTTAAACCCAGAAAACTAGTATTTTGTAACTGCTTGTTCTTTTGGATCAGTCTGCCAAGGAAATATT
This sequence comes from Oriolus oriolus, assembly GCA_013400235.1. Lineage (NCBI taxonomy): Eukaryota > Metazoa > Chordata > Aves > Passeriformes > Corvidae > Oriolus > Oriolus oriolus. The sequence goes on along the minus strand of VXBT01008024.1, from coordinate 713,326 downwards.
TCTAAGGTAAATACGTCAAAGTTCCATGCCTAAATAGTTCAGAGAGTTAATGAATTGTTAATAAAATCTTAAAGAGGATTCCAGCAGTCTGCTTTCTGGTTACACGTTATAAAATCATCAGCTAATTACGTGTCTGAGTTTGTCTGTGACACATGCTAAAGCTGTAAGATCCAGAGTCACAAGATGGCTGGGCTTGGAAGGGATCTCTGGAGATGATCTAGTCCAACCCAGCTGCTAAATTTGATTCACCCAGAGCAAATTGCACAGGATCGCATCCAGGTGTGTTCTGTTGAATATCTCCAGAGAAGGAGAGGGATTTGCATACCCACCTCATCAGGGCTTAATATTTAAATTTTAGCCTCTAAAATGTAAATGTTATGACTTCATTTAAAATATGCCCGTGTTACAAAGGACAGCCTACCTGTCAAAAGAAAACTATACCAAGTGAAATATAGGCAAAACCACACCCTACTTTTTAAAAATTACACTATTTTTTATAAAATTTAAAGTGATTTTCTCAATGACTGGGGGACAGGTACGCAAACTATTAAATGCAGTGAAAAAATGAGATGTTGTTTGATGTTTAATTCCCTAGAGAAGTTTTCATTTTATATCAAGCTACAGACTGAAATAACACAAATTAGATCAAGCAAAAAAGCCTTGTGAGGCCTGTCCTTAAATATGTTTGTCATATGAAAGACCCAGACTGCAGGTTATTCTGCAGGGCTTTCACATATTACTTTGCTGTGACACTGATAGAACAATGGAAGGAGTGGCCATATGTCAGTTTCTGACATTTAGACAGAAGGAGTAAAAATAATAAATAAAATTTAAAAATAAATGAGGCAAGAGACAAAAAAAAAACCAAACCAGGAAGGAAGCTTTTCTCACCCACGGCAGATAGAAGCAAGCTGGTGAAGATTTTGCTGAAGGAACGCTTTTTAACTTTAGACTGGTGATATGACCTACAGAACATCCCTGAGGAAAATGTCTGTACCAGTGGCTGTGACAGCCCTCGAACTGAGCACAGATGATTTTGGACTCACGGCAGCAATTCTGCAGAGAAATTCTTGTTTGAGTTTGAATTTCTCCAGGTTCTCTATCTCAGTGTTGCCTCGTAGCAATGAGAAGCTGATTGGTACTTCAGTTTTCCCATGGCTCTTCAACAGTCTCCTTAATCAGTATAACAGTGTTAGTTTTAGTTATTCTACTATTGTGCCCAAGGAAAAAAAAAAACCAAGATTTTTCTTGATGCTGTCCTTTCAAGACTGTTCATCTCCATTTCCCATAGTGGGTTCTGACATTTGGCTGGTATAAATCACTGCAGAATCATTAGAGCAGAGTTTCCACTGGTGTAAATTGCCATGCTTCTATTAAGGGCTCATAGGCTGTTTTTTATGGGACCTGAGGGGTTTTGCCAGCAATGCCAGCAGAATAACACAGTGCATATCAGGAGGAGGTTTGGGACAGTATATGCTGATCACTGTTTCAAGAACTGCCTGTAGAGAGAAAGATAACCTTTTATTAAAGAAGAAAAATATAAAAGCCACATTCAGGGAATCTTGAAAGGAGAAATCTCTGCCTTATATCTTTTTTTCTGTTGTGTAGAGCATTCCCTTGTGGGTCAACTCCCTTCCTTTCTTGCTAGTTTAAATTTTACCTCTCTCTTGCCCTGGATTATACACCATATAAGTTCACAGCTGGATTAAGTCAGGTGCAAGGCTGCCCTGCTCAACATGCAAGTAACCAAACCAAACTGTTATCTGTGTGTAGCTTTAATTTTGCTAGAGGGAATTCCCTTGGAACCATGGCACTGGAGTGAGTAGGTGGCCATGGCTGCTGCAGGGAATTTTTTTTTTTTTGAAATCCTAATGTGAATTTTCTTTAAAAAATTGCCAGAGATTAAATGATACCCAGTGTCAACAGTGGTGATAAAATGAGATGAAGAATATGAATTGGTGTTTCCCTGGTCTGATGTTTTCCATACATGATTTTAAACAGGAGGAAGTAGAATCCTGGCTTTGTTGCAGTCCCCATAATGAAGGGGGACTGGGCCAGGTGGAAGCTTGCTTATTTTGCTGTCTGCTGTCATTCTCTGTTAAAAAAAGAAGGCACTGAAGACGTTGAGAATGTCATGGAGAAACTAACTTGACAAGTCAATTTGTTTTTAAGAATGCTGTAATTACTGTGATGGAGACTAATTGATTTGCAAGGGACACAGGACATGCAGCACTGAAGAAGTAGAAAATTGTATAATAGGGTAATGAGGGGTTTTTTTGCTCTGGGCATTTTTGGGACTGGCCCATCACTTAGCTCTAGATTAATAGTGAAACAATTTTTGTCATCGTTAAAATGGTCCACGAATTGTAATAGATGAAACTAGAGTTGATCAATATTTTTGGCAAGGAGATACTCAACTGAAAAAATTCTGGTGGTGGATTTTTTTTCTATTTTGAAGTAACTTTTTGTTTTGCAATTTACTTCATTATTTTATTATTAGATATAATAGAAAATATTTTCTTGAAACAAAATTGAGTGCGACTTCTGTGGTTTTCAGATGATTTCAAAATTCTTTGGGTTTGTTGCAGTTTGGAACATTAGTATATTTTCAATTCACATTTTTCAATATAATTGAAATTCCAGTTTCCTCTCCACATGGTTGAGAATATTTTTGTCCACAAAAATAATTTGAATTCATTAACTATTAATCAATACAACTATTAATAACTACAATTAATTCAAGAGGCACTTAAGTATGAATAGCCACATTCTACAGATGGAAGAGGAAAGAAGAAACATTAATGTCTTTGTTCAAGGCCATATAATTAAATAAGAGACTGATCTCAAGTGCTGTGCTCAAAGAGACAGTACAGCATTTCATATTCAGACATGAGAAGAATTCAACAAATGAGGAAATGAATAGCTGTAGAGAAATTTCTGTTGTTACCCAAATGAAAGTAAAGTTATGGATGTTTCTCCTGGCTTTTATATATGGGAAGCAAATTATACTGTTAAATACTAATTATTTTCTTGACCTGCCATAGAATTTCAACAGAAGAAAATATACCACTGATTGATGAATCAGCTTAATGCTAGGCTTGAACCTTCTATTGTTAAGAGAATACATCATGCTGTAATTTAGTCTGAGTAAGAAAAGAAAATATTGGTCTAAAATTTAAACAGCCCTTAAAAGATGTGGTGTTAGTCTCTTTCAAATTCGAATGATCAAAATAGCATTTGTCAGTAATTCTTTACAGTAATTAGTATTATTCCTCACTCAAGGAAATACCACCTACTTTGAGGGATAATGTTATCTTTTTGTGTTCAGACATCAATCAGTAAATTTAACAAAAAACAGGCTTAAAGAAAATTCCACAATTTTTGCCAAGAACAGTGCAATTTAAAACTTTGAATTCCAAAGCATATTTTTGTAGTGTCAGCTTGAGCAATTTTAAACTGTGGTTTTCATCCATAATGCCATAAGATATAATTTATATTGGAAAAAATTTGACTTATTACATGTGATGCTGTTGTGAAATCTCATGGTAGGAGTGGAATCCAGTCATGTCACCACCATATAAATCTCTGAAACAGGGAGTTTGTAGATGGAATTGCTATATGTGTTTGAGCAGAACGCTGTGATCAATTGTTGGCTGATGCCAAATTGAGAACCATGTATCACTCTATTAGCTAAGGTAGAAGAGAAACAAATGCATAGTAAAAGATCATCAGGAAAGATGTATTCAATATAAATGATCTAGTGCTCACTTAAGTGAATGAATAGGAGAGAAGCGAGCGTGCAGGCAAAGAAGATGTACAGCTTTGAAAGGCCAAAATTTATGATGATAAAAAAAGTTCCAGAAAAAAATACAATACAGAAATAATAGAAGTAAATTGAGATAATTAGTGCTAAGTGAGTGTGGCGTAGCTGGAAAGTAAACAGTGAGTCGAGAGAGGAAAAAATGAATGTGTTGCTGGTCAATTTGTTGGCAACTCTCTGAGGCAGTACTTTTGCAATAGATTAATTTAAACCTTGTTAGTGGAATAATCTCTCATGCTAATACAAATTAGCTATCTAGGAATTACTGAAGTAGCTAAACTGGAAAGCATGCAACTTCCCTGTTTTTTACCATTGCATGCAGTAAGGGGCAAGGGAATAAATTATCATATTTACAGTTTTATGGTATAAACTGAGACCTATAAAGAAAGATCTTGGGTTAGATTAATTTTGCAAACTGGAAAAATATAATTTTTTAAAGTATTTTAAAACTGTAAACATCTGAGTAACATGAAATCTGTTTGAAACACTAGCTCACCACTCTTATTTGAATCTCTCCAGTGAGGCAGTGCTGTATTTTGCATGTGAGTCTATTGCTAAATCTAGTAATGAATGAATAATTTTCTATGGCTAATTGAAATTTTAAAGTAGTCATAACCTACTTTTTATGTAATGCCTTTAACAAAAACCCCCCAGCTGTGTATCACGGAGCATGATCCAGGCAGAGAGGAAATGCTGGCAAATTGTGGTTCTTGGATGAGATGAAAGTAGATGAGGAGGGATTAGTGAGACCCTGTGGAGTGGGTGGCACCTAGTGGGGCTTCTGGGGAAGGATCAAGCAGTTGGGTTATTGTGCCCGGGTGGGGCAGGGGGAGGGCTGGAACAGGCGCCTTGGATTAGGGGTGTGATGATGAAGGAGGACTGCTTGGTTGCGTGTCCCTGTGTGAGAAGCCCCTGAGAAACAGGACAAAGCCCGTGGGAGGTGTGTGCTGGGGGCTGTAACCTGCCAGAAACCCTCGAGCATGGCTAGGAAGGTTCTTGGTGTGGCTCCTAGGTGATATTTGGAGCTTCAGAAGGAGCTTAGGGGCCTTCAGCTATGAGAGAAAGGGAGTGCAATGGACAGGAAAAGCAGTGGTAGAGGAGGAGGGCTGCTTGTCTGACTTCTGTCAGTGCCTCTGTTCTGCAGCATGTCCCCAGGGGGCTCTGCCAGGCAGGAATTATTCCTTAGCAGTCAGGTAGGTGGAAGGAGTATTTTGGGGAAATGCAAATGGTGTAAAGCAGATTCCTGGGGTGAAGTGCATAGCCAGGATATAAACCAGGTAGGCAAAAGAAGCACTTGCTGTTCAGTCTCTTCAGTCCCTGTCTCTTGGGGATTCGAGTGAGGGTGTCTCTTTTCACTGTCTGCTTTGTGCCACATCTCCCCACCCCCCAATTTTTTTTCAATCAAATATGAGTTTTTCTATCTTCCTTCCTTAAAAACCCAACCATCACATGCCTTTTTTATGCTGCTCTATGAAGGGGCAGGCTGTCTTTTCCCCCTAAATCCTCAGTTTTCCAAATTGTTCTGATGCTGTATTTAGGCACTGTGGAGTTCTTATGCCTTGGAAGACATTCAGGGTTAAATTCTCTCCCCTGCTGTAAGCCTGCTTCAGGTGCTGAGTTTATTTTAATTCTGCTGCCTTCCCTGATCTTACCCAGGCTCATACACCTTGGTGGCTCAGAGACATCTGCTCTGTCTGCTGATGGATAGCCACTCCCAAAGGAGAATTCCAGAGCAGGATGTGTTGCTGTGTCCCTGCCTGGTGTTGACCTACTCTGTAGGTTCTGCTGAGGCTTTACGATGCCAATTGACTCCTCTTCTTCTGCACTCCGAATGTTCAGATTAGTCTTTCTGCTAAGTCACAGATAAGTAAGGGTGTTATTGGATTTCAGGGCTACTTCTTCACAGCTTTGAAACGCCTGACATGATTTATCATTCTGTTAAAGAGAGAATAGTAGTCTACATAAGCTATTCAATCTGTATCAGGCTAAATGAATTAAATCGCTGAATTACATTTTCAGTGATAATGTATGGAGATAGCCTTTGTCCAAGAAGGAGAGCTAACTGAGTATGTTAGATTCTGAATTATTTCAAAAAGCTGCTGTTAGAGTGAGACTTACGCTGCGTATAAAGGGAAGCATGTTCCAGATACAGGGATCACTTACTCTCCTCTCTTCCCCCCATTCAGCATACTTGTATCGATCTGAGGCAGTAAGTCAGATGAGATGACAAAGGGTATTTGTTTGAGTAGCTAAGTGGTTGCTCTGTAGTCTATTTAATATTAGGGATGGGATTAGAACTGGAAAGATGGAGAGGGATTAGATGCCAGTAACACTAAATCTTATTTGGGTGTTTTGCCTCTTGGAGATTAGTAAAAGCTTCTGGAACTGGCTGTTGCTTTGAATCAGAAGCATTGGGAAGCAGATTGTTGTCTATTGGGGTTAATTTTTTATTTGCTACTGTAGAAAGTGGGATTTCTTTAGGATACTAATGTGTTATCTTTATTCTTGTTCTTTCTCTCAAAGTGAAAAGAAAACAGAGTTTGTTCGTTTCCTGGTTCTGTTGTTTTTCTGAGTGTGCATGAATGCACCTAAGGCAAGCATGGACATAGTTTTACACGTGAAAAATCAGTCTTCCCATCTCTTGCCACACCCTGTGCTCTTATACATGGATTATTGCTGTTTCTCCCCCAGTTCTAACCAAGCTCACAGATGTCTGACTAAAATAAGCTTTAGGAGCGTAGAGATCTGTTTTCTTCAGTGCTGAAAACCACAGCAGTATCCAGAGGGCTTAGATATTGATTTTGACCTGTGCACATAATGTTATCTCATCTCTTGGTTGCTAAATATGGCAAACTGTAGGAGAGGTCATGTTCTCAGACCTAATTAAGAAAATCAGAGGAGGCAAATGATGGAAATGTGTAGTCCTAATGATGACCTGACAGGTTACTGCAGATGGGCATAGCCAGGCTGTGGCGTGGCTGACTTCAAATAAAGTGTCAAGAAAGAAGGCAGAGCTTTCTATGGCTCTTGCCTCACAGCAGTGATAAATTTGGTTCATTGCCTCCCCTTTTGGAATAAATAATTTATTTTTTTGTCTGTTTCATTCTCTTTCTTTTAATGGTTAGCTTTTAGTCTCCTGCATCTCCCTTTAATTGAGATGAAGCCTGAACTTTAGCAGTTCCATATGAGAGAAAAGTGCTGGAAAACTTAGGAAAGATTTGTGCCAATACTGAATATTTCTGTTTTTAAAAATAGATAGTAAGTAGGAAGTAAATCGTCCTTCCTTTGAGCCTAGAAAAAAAATCTTAATGCTTGGGTTAAGTGCATTTGCTTTCTGTACATGTAGAAAGTGAATAATGGCCTTAAAAGTGAATACTGTCATGTAGATTGAATCTATTACTAAAGTACTTATGCAACTGCAGCTGTAGGAGGTGGGGTGAATGTAGCATTTTAGTTATTTTCTGAAGTTGTTCATCCTACATCTTGTTTGGAATGGAAAATGAATTATTTCTC
>VXBT01008024.1:418483-705968 GCA_013400235.1 Oriolus oriolus | reverse complement strand
GGCAGGTGGGGTGGCCTCAGTTACTTCTTATGGCTGTTCTTTAAACAATTTGTATTTTGATTTTTTTCTAGGTGGACTTTTATTATTCAATGAATTGAGTTGAATTTAATTTTGCATGGCAAATGAACAGCAGCATCTATTTTTATCTGTACCACATCTATCCCTGTGGTGCCCACTGTTACTGTTCTTGGGGACCACAATGACACAAGTAACAGTGATGACTCTCCTCACAGCTCTTGTGTTTTCAAAAGACTTCACAGGGTCTCTATCTCTTTTTCTGGGTGTGGAAGTAATAACACAAATCTTATGTTGTCTGATTGAGAGGTAGACCCAAAACAGGGATATCCTGGATCTTGTGGTTGGAAAGAAGGCTACTTAGAGGGCTGAGGTGCCAGTGTGAGACAAGGGATGTGCTCACAGTAGATTAGATCTTGCAGAAAACAAGGAAATACAGAAGAAAACCCATGTAAATGTGCACAGTGTATAGTGAGTAGGTCTAATTAATGACAAATTATACATGGAAATTTACTCTTGGCAGTATTTCACGGACAAACTTATGGAGCATTCTCTTTGAATATAAAATTCAAAGCTTTCTCCTGAGACTGAGGCTGGTCTGTTTTTCTGTTGTTTGGGGTACAGTTCTACTCTGCAAAGAACGTGTAGAAGGAGAGGGAGGGGGACTGGTTGTGTTTGTGATATTAAGGGCTTTTGACATTCGAGTCTGCTCAGTCAGTGGCTATGGAATTATTTCTTCAGTGCCTTGAGCTTGCCCTTTGGTTTGGAGGGGGCTGGCTACACTTTCTTCCTTTTTTATGCAGCAGCCATCACTGGCAATGAAAGTAAACCTGCCAACCTATGAAATATTTATCACCATCTATATACAGGTATCAGCAGTAGAATTTTTTTAGTCTCATTCAGTGGCTTCAAGCCATTTGAAATATAAGTGTGTGTGAAATTCAGCACTTTCTGACATACTTGGCCAAGTGCTGCATATTGAAGGAAGTGCTGTACCCAAGTTCTCTCTAACAAAATATAGTGAAAATGTATTATGTGCCTATTCTGGTCATATAACAGATGTTTTTTTAAAATTTTTGCACATCCTCAAGGGATGTTTTCTGTTGGATAGAGTACCAACAGTTGCACCTGTTGCATCAGACACAGGTAGAACTCCATGGAATATTACTTAGCCTTGTCCTTTCCCCAGCTGCCACATAGACATTCCTTATGGTGATCCTTTGGAGCAGAGCATCTGGGGTGCCTGCTTGGGACCTGCAGTGCCATTTCTAGCTCATTATAAACTGAAGTTTTTCTATTTCCTTTGGGCAGAAGCAGCTCTGGGTGTCTCTTCATCTGCTTCTCAAGACTGGCAGGAGTAGCAGACCAAGAGGGTGGGACACACATCAAGAGAAGTAAATTGAGTTCAGGCCCCTTTGCGTGACATCGTGGAGCCATCTGTATGATAAAAGCATACAAATAATCTGCGCTGATAAGAGCATTAAAATGGACAATAATCTAAAAGTACAGTTCTATTTCGGAAAGTGGTAATCTAAAATTGTCAATTTTTCAATCCAGCAGATCTATTCCAGTGAGCATTAAAATATAACTTGCTAAATCTAGTGCCAAAAAGTACTGATTTAAAGTACTGCAGGACTATCTGATTTTTTTTCTCTACTTTATCATCTATTAAACAGTCTATTAAGTTTCTGTTGTTTATAACCATTTGAAATTCTGTCACTTAGAAATTTTTAAGAGTTGTATGATAATAATTTCCCTGGGCAGTTCTTGCTCTTGATATTGGTCCATTTAGAATAGACAAATCCTTTCCTCTGAGGAAATCAAAGAGAGATCACTGTTAACGCTGAAATAAAAATAAATTGGTTTTTTTTAACAGAGCTTTTTCTGAACTTTTAGAATCTCATTGGCAATGCAGTCAGGTGAGTATTAGGAGTAATTTGAATATTAAATGAATCCTTCCAATGCAACCAAATCAAGTATATATTTTCTGTAAATATTCAAGTTCTTTCAGTACAAAAAGCCTACTTCTCTCTGTCTCTGGTCAGAATTTGGTAGAATCACTTTCTCCCAAATGATGCAGTTCAATCCCATTTTAATTTTTTAAATAAAATTCCTTTTAGTGAATTTCACAAGGGAAATTAGGATAAGAGTACTTTTGAAAAAAGTATTTTGCCTTAGACTTTTAAAATCTGATTTAATGTATTTTAATTTGTATTCCCATTTTTCATATCCAATTACTTGAACTCCTCTTCTGTGATTCTTTCCTTTCCCAAAGTATTTCTAATCCTTGACTCTTTTTTATTTTTAATTTTTAATTAAGAATTAACCAAATTCTAAGTTGCTAAGTCCATCCTAAACCATTAATTTTTTTGGCTTTGGTAGGACTCTCACTGACAAACAGCATTTGTTTGGGGTTTTTTTTAATCACTGGGATATGTTTAATTTGAAGAATGGGCTTTTCACCACTGTTTTTGAACAAAAATAAAGTTGTTTTTTTCGTATGTTGGGATGGAGATATTGAAGCACTGTGTTATTAAAAGACTTGGTTTTGAGACTGAAGCTAAAAGCACACCAGTGCTAGAGACCTCTCAAAATGTAAAAAAATTAGTGTTTCACTGCTAAAGTTTGTAAAGAGAAAAGGGAGAAATGGGCACTGGTCCTGAGAGAAAAGGCCAGAAGGCTGTGTTGTAATGTCAGAATGTTTAGAATGCAGAGACAAAATGTGCTTGTCCACTCCAGGAATGGCATATCCAATTCTAAAATGTGGTTCTAATTTTTTGCATTTTCCCCTTTGCTTTTTCTCTCCGTACTGAGTGTTCAGAAATACCTGCTTTTCCTCCCCTGGAAATTAAGGCCTTTTGTGTTGCATTCTCAGAACTGGCATTCAGGCTTTGCTCCAGTGTTTACAAAATAAAGCTGGGTATGGACTGAATGGGAAATGGAAATTAACTTACATTTTGTAGGAACTTTTGCATCAGTGACTTGAAAAGTTTGGCACAGATATTCATGAAAAGAATAGTTCACTTTCTCTCTTCTAAATCTCTGCAAATATCTCTGATTTAAAGGAAGGCTGGCATTTTATTTTTTTTTCTCTCTTTCTCTTTTTACTTCCTACCTCCTGGTTGCGTTAGATCTTGTCCAGATACTTAATAGAAATTGATAGTGTGTTCCCAGGTAACAAATGACATCTGTCTCTGAAAATGAGTCAATGTAATCATGACAAATTCATGAAATAAAGGGAAAATATATTGCTGCAGTCCTGGGGAACATGAGTCAATATACTTTATGTAATTATTTAATAAAACATTTTTTCTAGTGCATTGAAGCAGCCTAAGATACTGAGGCAGATGTGTTTATGCAGGAATAAACAAACTTCCAGTAAAAGCTGGTGACCAGAAGTATGCAATTATGCATTTCCAGAAATACTCATTAAACCAGTCTGCTTAAATTTTAATCAGACTTCTATGTATGAAACAGTCTTGGTAAGAGGAAGTAGGAAAAAAAAAGGAAGGATTTTTATGGTAGGCTATTCAGATCTTCTCATACCCCAAATGGGTTTGATTTTTTTATTTGACTTTTTGTGCAAATCTGTAAAAAAGTTAACAATACAAAATCCTGCATCCTGGCTTAATTCTGTTTTATGGGAGCCATATTATTTTCAGCACAGAAATACTGCACTGATACCAAAGGATATAATGTGTGGATTAGTGAGATATTTGAAATATTTCAGCTTTGTGTAGTCCATATGAGAATGTCAGAAGAGTGATTACCAGTGCATGAATTCTTATAGGAAAGTGAAGTCATAGGAAATGCATTGTAGGAAATGGGAAAACTACAAATTGCCGGGTATTTCCAGTATTTTTTGGCCTTCCTTATTTATCTTTCTGATATGTCTGAGCTAAATATTGCAATCTGTGTTATATCTGAGACATTATATCTGATGTGTTGCATAGTAATTCACAGCTGGATGTGCAGTAGACAGCCTGTTGTTTGAAGTTTTTACAAGGGTGTTTGTAGACCTATTCAAACGGTCTGAAAAAGGAGTTCAGAGAGCAACTCACATAATAGCGGTGGATGAAGGCAAGAGTGCATATATTCATGCCTGGAAGGGGTCACTAAGCTTTTTGTGTTTCACAGTCTCTCTGTTATCTGGCGGCTGTCCTGTTTTTTGTGGATCACCTTGTTTCTTTGGAAACTGCTGCTACCAGTATTGTTGCTTTCACATGAAATTCTAATGGTCACTGTGCTTTATCCTTCCAGGGCATCAGCAGCCTCTTCAGTTCGCTCAAAGTGGTCAGGCTCCTCCGGCTGGGTCGCGTGGCTCGGAAGCTGGACCACTACATTGAGTACGGGGCGGCGGTGCTGGTGCTGCTGGTGTGCGTGTTCGGCCTGGCAGCGCACTGGCTGGCCTGCATCTGGTACAGCATCGGCGACTACGAGGTCATCGATGAGGACACCAACACCATCCGCACCGAGAGCTGGCTCTACCAGCTGGGAGAATCCATAGGAACTCCCTACCGCTTCAACACCTCAGGCTTTGGGAAGTGGGAAGGCGGGCCAAGCAAAGACTCGGTCTACATCTCCTCGTTGTATTTTACAATGACCAGCCTCACCAGCGTCGGGTTTGGGAACATCGCTCCGACGACAGACGGGGAGAAGATCTTTGCCGTGGCTATGATGATGATTGGCTGTAAGTATTAGAGATTCTGTCTTTCTCACACGCAACACCAAATAGCGGCATATCATGAATGCTGATTTCATAAGAACATCTGGAATCCTGTTAAATATGATGCAGCTAAAAATATTTTTGGTGGCGATATAAGCATTACACACTTCCTTACTGGTTAGGCTTAAATCACAAATAAGAGTATTGTTGTGACTAGCAAAAATGCAGTCATTTTGGAGTGAATATTCTGTCCATACCCTCTCAATATTCTTTTGTAAGTAAACCATAAAGTGCTTAAAACCTGAACTGTTAAGAATTAATGCACCAACCTTTTTGTCTCCATTTGGTATGTGGCAAACTTTGCGTGTCTGAGAGCTGTATGTATTTGATAAGTGGGTGAAAGTGTGGGAGGAGGTCTGAGAGCATCATCTAAGGGAGAGAGAACTGGGACTCTTTAGGAACCACAAACTGTGCCGTGGGCTAAGCATACAGACATATCCTGAAGCAAGGGGGTTGATGCAGTCCTTGGGCATCTCTGGCTCACACACCCTTGTTAGAATGGATACATGTTGCCAAGCTGTCCAGCTTTTGGCCAGATTGTCATTTCCATGCAGGATCTGCATTCAAAGTGCCTTGAGAGGTACTTGGAGTTAAGAACCGTATGGTGGCCACTGTTAAATTATGTGATGGTTTTCTAGATAAGGGTGGAAGTTGAACCAAAATAAGGGAAAAAAAATCTGCTTTGTCCATGGAAAAGCGTGTCATTATATGAAGAAAGAAGCTTCTCTATGGTAATATTTCATCCAGAGGAGGAGAAAGTCAGTCCTTGCTAAGCAGAAAATTAAAACCAAATACATAATGAAACTCAGTTAGCAGCACAGTGCCTGTTGTAGAAATGTGAACCTTTGATTCTGATGTGTCCTTTTACAGCAACACTGAAGTCACACACTGAGATTACATGTGCAGTGTGAAGTCTGTTGAAGGTCGGTGAAAAAAAGTATCAAACAAGCATTGTTGATCACACAGGGATTGGGATATTTTAGCCATAAAAATTGTAAATTTTGTTCTTCTAGCTTTTTCCACTGCCAAGAGTCCCATCATCCCAATAAAACACCCCTGTAGGAGAAGGGAGATGTTTATAAAACATGGATAAAATGTTGCAGTTTTCTCATGAGAAGATGCATTAGACAATGTAGCAGTGTAGCACAAAACAGGCTTCCAAACGTATTTCCAGATGAAGGTGCCAGTTTGATAGGAAATATCCTGATCTTTGGCTTATTGTTATGACCATGATACTAGCTAGAACAAGAACAGCTAGTATGATTCAGTATTATTATTTAGTACTATGAATAATGAATAAGCATAGCCTTCAGAAAATCATCAATGTACATGGGGTTATTTTGGACTTGTACCTGTTCCTGACTCTTCATAGGACAGTGTGGCAGAAAGAAACTGAATTTATGCATAAATAATGTTGATTTAGATGAGCAGAAAGAAAATGATAACATTTCTTTTTGTCTGTTTCATCCTCTGCTCATTTGAATAGCAATAAGTGCTGTGTCAAAAGACTAGTGGCTTAAACAATACTGTGGCCAGCCGAGCTTACAGTCACAATTTCATTTGCAAGATCACCTTTGAAATTTTTGCCTTATCTTTATATCTCAAAGAAACGGACTTTTCTGGAAATGGTGATGGAGATGGTGGTGATCATGTGTGAAAATGTCTTCAAGCCCCACCTTTCTTGCGTGGGCTATCTGTGAGGCTGCCCTGCAGAAAGTCAGGGTGCGGTGCATGGCAGGGACTTGCCTCCCACTGGTGGCTGTCTAAGAAGCTACAGCTCTGTGGGTCCTGGATCCGTTCAGAGTCACAGCACCGCCTTTGCACCCTCCCTCTGATTATTGGTGTCCATGGTCTTGACTTCAGTTTGCTCCATGAGCTGTGCCTCCATGGTTCGGTGGAGGCACTCAAGAGCTGCTTCCCTGGGGTGCAGATGTTGGCATCAAGTAAAGAGAAAGGAAGAGTTTACTTTTAGAAGTGTGGGTTCTTCCTACTCAGAATTATTTTTAGTACAATGGATTTGGTTGTGCAAAATTCTTGTACCTCTGGGAAAGGCCGGTCATGGTGTGTGCATTGCCAGGCGGTGTGGTGGCTTTGCAAGGCTTTCAGATCCTTGTTTCTAGCAACTTGGGTCCTAGTTTTGTTTTGGTTTAGTGGCTCAGTACCTTGAATAGTTTCTGAAGAAGAAAGGTGTGAATAGCAGTGATACTTTTTTCTTTGATCTTGGAGTGTTGTCTGTTGAGCCTCTGTTTCTGAGGAGGACTTGCTGTGTAAACAAGTGTTTTTAAGATGTGCATTACTGTCTTTTCCACTGGCAAACTAACTGGAAGGTCTGTGCTACAGTCAGCACAGGACTGTGGTGGCATCCAGACAGGGTGCTTGTGTCAGAAAGGCTCAGAATATTAGAGGTATTTGGAAGCACTTCATAACTAGTGTCCTTCCATGTGTCTTTAGCATGCTTATGCCCAGAGAGATGGAGTTAACACTCTGTAATTCCACCTTCCATAAGACAAAATTTGGTTTGCCCTGCTGCTCAGCCTCTGATATATCCCCTTCTGCTCGCTGCTTACTCCCTCTGTAAAGCTGATCCTGTGGCAGAATTACATTTGTGTTGCATTAACTCTTTGTAGACACGCTGACCACTGGTAATAGTACTTTGCTGTGATGTCAGATAGCTGCTTAAAAAAATAGGTAAGGCCACTTCCACTTTCTCTTTTATTCAACCTTTCATTATGATAAATAATAAATCCAGGTAATTTTTAATTAAAAATTTAGAAATACGTTAGTGAAGCTGTCCTGGACCAGTGGGAATTTTGGCTGAGTTGAGTGCAAATGTTGACCCAGTAAAAAGTTTAATGTATGTAGCTTGTAGGAGGAGTGGGTACATCGTGTTAGCTGTGCACAGATACTGGGGAGGGATGATCGAGGTGAATAAGCTGTGTGTGGGTATTGAGCCTGTGGGGCTGACTGTGTTGGTCGGGTTCACACTTGGGGCAGAGTTTAAGGAAGCGTGGCTTTGTCTCAGCAGCCCTGGTCCCTGCTTCAGGGCCTCCTTCTGCAGGGAGGTGTTCTTGTGCTCTCCCATGCAACGATGCACATGCTGTCCTACTGACCTCATTGTGGCTGCAGTTTTCAGGGAGAAAGTGTTTTGCTGTTGGTTATTTTGATATGGGAAGGTGCAGCCCCTAATTAGATTTGTGGGGGCTGTGGCGTACTCGTAACCCCAGGGATGTTTCATCTCTTCGTCAGCTCTGCCGGAGGGGGTAGGTGAAAATTGCTCTTTATTCTTGACCTCAAATAGGGCACATCTGTTTGGGAAGATCAAATTATTTAAAAATAGAGATGAAGTACCCAGTGGCTGCTTTTAATGATTTCTGTTCTGTGGAAGCTTGTGCTTCATATTACTGTGTAGCTGCTTTTCCTGAACATATGGTGAATTATAGTTTTGCAAAGCAAAATATCTTCACATATGTGAACTGATCTGCATGGTTTTGCCTCACTTTCTTTATTGAGTGTATGTGTGTGTAAGTATAGAGAGAGAAGGATGAGTGTTACTATGGGAAGTAAAAGCAATTAACTCCTCAGCTTCATTTTAAATGAATCAAAACATATTTGCTTATCCCTTTCCACAGATGGCCACTAAATTGCTAATTAATAGGGAATATGTCTACAGACAGATCTTTCAGTGAGGCTGATGTTACATAAAACCAGGCTTAAAACCACTGTCTGGGTCTGCAGAAAGACATATATTTTCCATTTTTAATACTTGAGGAAAAAAAAAAAAGCTGTTTCATTTTTCCTTTCTTCCCTGTGGAGACATATGCCTTGAAATTACAGTCTTTATGTATTTTGTTCAGTGAGTCTGTCAGGTTGGGTTGTGTATTGTTTATTTTTCCTAAGCACTAGCAGAAATCAGAGGACTTTCATTTGCGGCTTTTGTGTCTGGGCACTGTGTCAGCAACCCCCTTGCTATGCAGGTGGAGTAGGGGTGAACAGTTCTAAAAATGCTTGTCATTCTTGACTTTTGACATAAAATAATACTGATGGATGCTTGCCTATTTGGATTTTGAGCAACAGAGCAAAATCCATCATTTTGGGAGCCTTTTGTTACTGTTCTCAACTGCATTGAAAGATCCCAAGCTTTTGGTGCCTGTTAATGCTAAATTCTCCTTTGTTAGGCAGGAACGTACTGGAACTACAGGGCTTGACTCATCCAAAATATGAAGGAAAAGGCACACGTTTGAATGCTAAATGAAATCACAAATTCCCCTGTGAACACTATACTTAGACCAGATAGTGAGAGGGATCATGGAAAAAGAACAAAAGTAGGAGTTAAATGGTCAGATTCATGAACATGCATGCTCACATATTGTGATGAATTGTCAGCCACTGAGTTCATTAATCAAAACAGTCCAGAAACCCAAGCCACTCATCTTCCTTGATGGTGTGCAACACAAGCATCACGCAGTCCTGCAGCACTTCAGCTGTTGTCTCTGATTAAGGTAGACACTGATCCCAGGAGAATGGAGTAGCTGTCTCAGCTTTGATCAGCTTTGTCTGTAAATAGTTTCTTTCTGATTAGACAAAAATACCCCCAAACAAACAAAAACACCCAAACAATCCAGAAATGAGAATAACATTAGGTAAATTTGAAAACATAGGCAGTTTTGTTTACAGAGGCAGTTTTGTTTACAGCACTCTTGCTGAAAGGAACAGAAATCTGCCCCAGTAGTGTGACCATCCCTGTGAACTTTAAGAAAGTCTTGGTGTCAGGTATCATGATACACAGGTCAGTGTTGCTTCTTCACAGCCTCACAGAGGATCAGTGTGCTTTGATGACCTCCAGCCAGGTAGGAAGTGTTTAGGGGCTCTTGTGAACAAGGGTAGTGAGGAACTGATAGAAGCTAGACTGTTGCTATCCAAACACCTGAACAAGATGTAGAGGCATTGCAGCATCATGTTCGATGATCTTCCTGAGGCACGCTCTCCCCCTCATAAAGCAGGCCATCAGTTGAAAAGGAAGGCCATTTACTAAACATGTATCTAAGGACAAGAGAAACACGTTTACCCCTGGAACCCCTTCTAGGTGATGGGGCAACATGTTGGAATCATTTTTGCTGGAAGTTGGTGGCCTGAAACTAAGGGCCAGCCACATGCCAAGTGATGGCTACGTTTGCTGAGGGTACCGTTCATGGGTGGAGCACAAAGGCCTAAGAGATTTTAAACCCAAAGCAACTCTCTCTGTGTTCGTGGGTATTGCCAGTGCAGTGTTTTGGCTTTGGGGACATGCTGGGAAAGGAAAAAGAAACCTTGTCTTGCAAAAGCTGTCTCTTGAATTCCTGATCTTTGTGACATCCCTGGCAAGATGACAAAAATCCCTTAGATGCCACGGACATCTTGCAAGCTCCTGAAGTTGCAGATGGCATGCTTTCTATATGGCTGATAGCTTTGCATTAATTTTCATTCTCATCTATCTTAGCCGCCAGCAACACTACTCTAGCCAGTAATTCCTAATTTAAAGGTCTGGATTTTTTTTTTTTTAATTTCTTTTTAATAAGTACGGCCAGTCTTTGCAGTTCTGTTCCTTCACCCCTCTGTGCTGTGCTTTATTACTTCTTATTTGATGCTAGTCATGATATTTGAAGAGATGGTGTGTTATTGCTGTAATTGTTAAGCAACTGTTCGGGATTTTTGAATGTTATTTTGCTTGGATGCTTTCTCCACTAGAATGAACCACCAGAAGTGTTGTGGATATATTTCTATGCTACAGCAAGTTTCAGCAAAGTGGCAGGGCTGGCAGAAAAGTGGGTAGAGTTTCTCTGTAGGTTAGAAGAGGGTTTAGCTATTAGGGCAGGATTTGGTCTGGTTATCTCTAAAGGTGAAAATATCTCAATTTTTCTTGTTAAGAGTAAAGAATGAGTAAAGACCAAGCAAAAAAAAACCCAACAAAAAGCCAGCTGCAAAAAACAACAACAAAACCTGCCAAAACTTCAAAGTCATTGTGATAAATTGAAATAAAATGGATAGACAGCGTTGGTTTTGGCTTTTTGGATATATATACAGTCCTTCAGACATCCGAGTCCCAAGGGATGCAATTTTCAGCGAAGCACGTCGGTATTTCTCATCAGTAAGCGTGGGGTGCACCGGGTCGTGGTGGCATTTCCAGCCCCACTGATGAGCCCGAGCGTCTGGCCCGTGCAGAGTTACATCATTGACATTCAGTACAGACAGGGCATGGAGGAGAGACGCGATCACTGCTGACAGGCTTCACAACACAGCGAGCTCCAAAGTCAGAATTCAGCTCTTGAAAGCTGCCTCCTCTTTGGGTAAGGACGTCCAGGACCTGCATGTTTTTTTCAGGATTGCTTGTACTGAAACACAGTCCTGCTCCCCAGGACTCAGTACTGGGACCAGTCCTGTTTAATATCCTTTTGAATGATCTGGAGGAGGGGATTAAGTGTACCTTCAGCCAGTTTGCAGAGGACACCAAGTTATGTGGCAGTCTTGATTTGCTGGAGGCCAGGAAGGCTCTGCAGAGGGGTCTGGACAGACTAGATTGATGTCTGTCTTTCCTCATTGCTGAGGCCAATGGTATGAAGTTCAACAAGGTCAAGTGACAGGTCCTGCGCTGGGGTTACAACAACCCCATGCAGCTCTACTATCTTGGGGCAGAGTGACTGGAAAGCTGCCCAGCAGAAAAGGATCTGGGGGTGCTGGTGACAGCGGCTGAACACGAGCCAGCGTGTGCCCAGATGGCCAAGGAGGCCAATGGCACCTGGCTTGTACCAGCAGTAGTGTGGCCAGCAGGACCAGGGCAGGGACTGTCCCTCTGTACTGGGCGCTGGTGAGGCCACGCCTCAAATCCTGTGTTGAGTTCTGGGCCTCTCACTGCAGGAAAGACATTGAGGTGCTGGAGCGAGTCCAGAGAAGGGCAACGGAGCTGGGGAAGGGTCTGGAGCACAAGACTGATGAGGAGAAGCTGACGGAGCTGGGGGTGTTTAGCCTGGGGAAAAGGAGGCTCAGGGGAGACTTTATCACTCTCCACAGCACCCTGAAAGGAGGGTATAGCCAGGCGAGGGTTGGTTTCTTCTCCCAGGTAACAGGTGACAGGATGAGAGGAAACGGCCTCAAGTTGCACCAGGGGAGATTTAGATTGGATATTAATAAAAATTTCTTCATGGAAAGGGTGGTCAGGCATTGAAATAGACTGCCCAAGGAAGTGGTAGAGTCACTGTCCTGGAGGTATTTAAAAGACATGTAGATGTGGCACTTAGAGACGTGGTTTAGTGATGGACTTGGCAGTGCTGGGTTAATGGTTGGACTCAATGGTCTTAAACGTCTTTTCCAATTTGAATGATTCTATGGTTCTATGATAAAATACTGGTGTCAAAGCCAGGGAAAAGCCTCTAGATTACACTTATGAAAATAGCAAATTCCTACAAAAATTGTCTCCAGGTGAAGATGGACTTGAAGTTGTTTTTCAGGTTCACAACACAAGTGGTATTGCTGTGATAAATCTATTTCAGCTAATGACCATGGCCACATGAGGAGTGGCCCATTCATATGGGGTTAATCCTCTGCTTACCCCAACACACTTCAAAGCAAGAAGAAAGAAAATATTTTTTGTGAGTATATTATCATGGTAGTACTTTGTTTCCTGGCCTGTCTTGGGGAAGTATACATTAATTCTGTGTGGGATGTTTTTCCTTATTATGCAAAAGTGAGTAACCAGTATTCCTTTTCTTGTTATTTAAAGCATATATGACCAGATTAAAGATAGATTAAATTATTGCTATTGAATTTTTGGCAAAATATAATTTAGAAAGGGCAAGGGTAAATTGCCAGTGGACTTTTGGCTGTAGGGAAAAGAACATAAATGTTCCAGAGCTACATCGCATACCTATGCTTTATGACTTGTCTCATGATATGTCATCTTGTTGTAATGACTAAAAATTTCAGGCTGTACTTCAGCCTAATGGATCTAGAGAATCACCCTACTTCAGAATATACTAGAATTTAATTGCTAGAATATTCCCAGGATATCGTCCATATCTCTATCAGTACCGTGCAAATCCAATCAGGACAATTTTTGAAGTGAGATTTGTCTAAAAATTTCTAATTCTCAACATTTTTACAATCCATTTCTCTCCTGCAGAGCTTAACATTGCTCCCCAAGACACTGGATAACTTTTGAATGAGCTGTAAATGCAAATGGAGAAAAAATAGTTCTGTTTGACAGGAGAGAAGATGAAAGCTATGAAGTGTTAATGATTTGGTTTTTCCAGGATTTGGGGAGAGCTCACACTACAGTAATGTTATAGATAATTGCCTTTTCTCTTTTTGTCACATAGCGTTTGTAAATTTCATCTTTTAACTCTTTAATAGGAAGGAGAAGGATAAGGAAAATAAATAGGTGTCCCAGCTGTGGTGTCTCCATATCATGTGCAGGATTTTGCTTTCTTTAGACCATTTCTAACATTACTTCCTACAAGTAGATTTAAAACAGTGAAATGTGCTGGCTTTATCAAACTTTCATCAGCATGTGCAACCAACTCGTTTTAAAATCTGAAGGAACATGATTAACCCAAGTTAATTTGTGAGAGAAGAGCACGATGCATCCAGAATATGGACTGAGAGAGCAGAGGAATATGAAGAGAAGATAGAATATTTCAAGCAGATGAACCAGGGGATAATATGCAAGATAAATATTTTTTTCCCTACAAAAAAACGAAGAATCTGCAAGAGACACAGGGCTTTGATATGCAGGACAGCAAACCTGGGGGTTCAGTTTACAAATTTATTCTTAAATTGCTGAGTTACACAAGAGCAATCTGGAAGAGCATGGTTTGTCTGCCAGAACTATATTCTGGATTCCCACCTGTGGAATTGGCTGAATATATACAGCATACAAAAAGCATGACAAATTTTTCATTGTCTCTGCATTCCTGGGAGGCCTTTCCTTAAGCAGCCGACTGTATTGCTGAAGGATGGCAATCCTGGACATGGATTTGGTTTTACACAAGTCCACTTCTGACTAAGAAAAATCCAGTTAGATAAGCATGGGGGGAAAAACAGTAAAATAGCACATCCACTCATATGACACATCGTGCCACTTGTCATCTAATATGTGGAATATGAAAGAAGTTCTGAAGCATCTGCTAAGCACTTTTCACTTCTGCATCAGCTTCAAAAAATGATATAGTTATTTTAATATCTAATTTCTGCTGGGCTCAAACAGGCCTGCTGTAGGCTACAAAGTGTTGGAGCAGAAATAGCTTGCCTAGCTGGAATGTGTAAGTGGTTTATAGATCATGGTATGACCCTAACCACTTGGATGAGCTGTCTCATGACATCTTGAGAATGAATAAGGCTTAGTTGTGCTTACCAGATCAGTGAGTTTTAGTGCATTTGGCTGCTTTTATATTTTAAAGATAGATTTGGCTGTTTATAAAAGTGATAGGTAATGTTTTAGAGGAGTCAAATGCTGCTGTGGGTCATATGCAGTCTATTTCTCAGAGCTGAAAGCTCTGAAATACACTAGATCTGAACTTGAGGTATTATCTGAAGAAGTATCCTATCATAAGCAGCAGCCTGATGGAAGTTCTCATCTACTGAGAAAATACAGAATATATGTAAAAATATCAGCATCTTTTTATCCACAGTACAGCAGCTCTTGCTGCTACTGCTGTGAAAAACGTGGAAGGAGACAAGTAACATATTAATGGGTCCTATTGCCTGGAAGGAAGGTAGAAAATTTATTCTTCTAACCAAAGGATTTCAGCAGACGGTAGGTTCTAAAATCTCAAGTGCCTTATGGTGAAGAATGAAACAGTTGAGGTATTAAGGCCTGACTGTTCTGACTCACCTCAGCGTGAATTAAGAACGCTTTTTTCCTTCTTCTTTGAAATCAAACCGCTGACTGTACCAAGTGGTGTGGAATTAAATTTTTCTGGTGAGATGATAGGCAAACCTTGCCTTCCCCTATCGCCATCCCAAAAGCAAATATGTGTTGGTTGATAAGTGCAGGTGAGCAGGATGATTCAGGGTTGTGGTTTGGTACTTCTTCATTGTTATTGCAAGGATCCTGCAGGGTTTTCACTACAAAATAAGAGGGAACTGGAAATTGATAATATCTTCTAAGTGTAACAAGGCCAAATTGAAGGAGACAGCATTGGACTTAAGATAATTAACTTCCGTCTTTGAACGAGAGTGAGGAATTTTTTTTGCAAGTTATTTTCTGATAAAATTAAGATTTATTAGGAAAGCACAAAGAATAATGTTGGAGTTTTTGGGTCATCCTGGTCCACAAAGATCTTAAACAGTCTCAGAGCTTCTAGAAACTTCATGGAGTGAATTCTGAAAACTGTAAACTTATTTATTACAGTTGTATGACTTACTGACAGTTTGTACTTTTAGTACAAGTTTTTCAAAATATGGAGTAGCACACTTGCTCCAATTTTGAACCAACCCTATCCTAATGTTCCTTTCCGAAACCTTTCCCCTCTTTCATATTCAGAGGGCAAGTGAGTGGAATTTCACCTCCTAATGGTCAGGCCTACTGTGGCACTTTGTGTGTGTGGTCCTGGACAGCGTGCATCCTTTTGCATCAAACACACAGATCTGGCAATGGTTTGGTCTTGGAAATAACCCAGTATCCGCTGACAGTAGTTCACAGAGCTGCACCCTAAATCTCATGTGGCCTATTTCCAGTTCTCTTTCCTAAAACAGACCCCCACTTTTCTCTCACTTCCTTCTATAAGCCTTCATTTCTGGGCTTGTCACCACTCTGAGCTTTGCCATCCCACACTAGCAGCATCATCCTGGCTTTCATTTTTTTCCTCACAAGAATGAATTTATTAAGAAACAAGGAACCAGAAAAGATACTCAATTTGACTTGTTCTGCCCCTTTGCTTTTTGAGAGGGAAGTTGTTATAAACTGTAATTCCTTGAGCTTCTCATTCCTTAAACATTTGCTGAATTTTAAAATTCTTGTTCAGTTTGGTGCATTTAAATGCAGAGGGAGGGAGGGGAGGGGAAAGGAAGGTGATTTCCTATATTATAACAGTACAAATAAGTTTTGATTGCTTGATTCACTTCTGTTTTGAATATTTTTGATTCTATTTTTTTTTCTTCATAAAAGCCTTTCTTTGCATGACCTGGAAAATTATAAAATCAATTTTATCAGGAACTCCATGTGCCAAAACTAAAGTGTTCAGGAACTGTCTTTCTCACACTCCTTGCAAATAAGTTGACTGCAGGTTAGTAATGAGATGACAGCTACAGAATGTGTGAGGGGAGAAATGGGCATTTTTCTGGAAGGGAGCCTTATTCCACATAAAGTTAGCAACCTCCTGTGAAAATCATAGAGGAATTACCAAGCAGAGAAATTACTTTGAGCAAACCACTGTGTCATGTAGGTGCTGCACAGGCTGTGGGCATTGGAGAGGAGATGACCTATCAGTGTACCACTGTTGGCCTATAATGCTGTTCTGATCCACCCATGCAGTGAAAATAATGTCTAACAGTGCTCTGAACCTTCATGTATATGGTAAACTGAAGTGATGGGAGGCTGTGCCAGACACTGTCTGGAAGAGGCATTGCAGTCCAGCTGCTGGTGCCCTGCAGTGTGCCCTACAGGGCCGCTGAGGCCCATATCCAGCTGCGGTTTTAACCTGGGGTGTTACCTTCCGTGACCTATTTTCCCTTTTTCGTCCTTCTTATGTGTTTAGACTCCATGCAGGGAGGTAGGGAGAGACCTGCCTTACATTCCAGATCCTCCTGTTTGTTCCCCATGCTGCATTGGTGTAGGTGTTTCCAAGAGGCACCTGGGAACAGTGAATCACCAGCAGATGCTGGAATGGCACTGAAATATGCTGTCTGACCAAGAGGGCAGCTTTCTGGAAAAAAAGGAAAAGAGGAGATGCAGGTGAGTGGGGATTTTTTTTTTCCCTCACTGATGTAAGAGAAGACAGCACACTTCTTGTGAAAACTACAAGAGTAAAATCAAAACTTCCCCACGTATGTTTAGAGGTTTGAGAACAGCAGTACGTTGTGAGGCAGAGATCTCTGTGGTACTGCCAAGCACCTTCTGGGGTATGACTTGAAGGTGCCAAGTAGATGGATGCTCCTGTTTTCCTGTGATGGCATCAGAAGGTCCTTTCAGGCCAGTACAGCTGACTACCTGCTTTTTTGGGCTTCTGCTGGTCAGTTCCTAAGTGCACTGACAGGTGTGAGATGAAAGAATGTAGGTTACTGTGATTCTCTGGCTTCTTTTGCTTTTATGATGAGGTGTGTGTGGGTGGGCAAAAGGGAGAGCAGGTGCTGAGAGAGAGAAATAGAACCTGAAGTTGAAACTAAGGTTTCTCCTTTTCCTTTACAAACTCTTAAACTTCTTTTTTGACTGCTTCCCAAAATAAACAGGAACGAACGTGGTGCATGTTAAAGATGGTTGTTTCCTCGTGCTGGTTACAGACCTGTTGTCCAAAAGATGGGCAGTATTTCTGTTCTTCGGCCCTTGTGGCTGGAAGAGCATGCTTTGAAGTGTGATGATCCATTAAAGCAGACAAAGACTTGAAAAGGGAATTTGAGAGAATTATTTATGTGAGAAAAAATGCATGCTGCAGCATGAGGTAAGTATGGCCAGTTGACTGTGCTGATTTTATCAGGTTTGATATTGTACTGCACAAAGTGCATGAGATTCAGATTGTGATTATGCCAAAAGATAAAAGATATCTCCCTTCATGAGGGTGCAGTTCAGATCCAGAATGGAGTTATCTTTTATTGCTATGCAGCCTTCAATAATACAGAAGTCTGGAGGGAAGACTACAGTTTTATGGGACCATTGTGTTGTATCATTGGGCAGCCAGACAGAAGAAAATGCTCTGAGTCATTGCCAGTTTGGGTTGAAATGGAAAATATGATACAGCAGGCAACTATATCCAAAAAGGTGTGAATGGTTCAGTACATGGAGTTCTGGTACAACTGCAAGGCTCCAAAGCACAATGAAATGGGCACTTCAACAGTGAAGTACTGGGGTAGATAGGACGTACAAAAAGTGAGGAAGGTAACAGCCTGAGGGCAACCACACTTCTCAGGCTGTTTGCCTTCAGTTGGGAAGGACAACAGTCTGCTGTGAAGCTTGTCCTCTCCTCTTGTATTGGGGACCATCTGTGGTGGAACTGGTCAGGAGCAGAACTAACTTTCTAGCCTTGCACACTCTGCGCAAACAGGTGTGAATCAATGCTGATGACACAAATTCTGCCCTTGTGGCAGTAGTTATGTGTTTTCCTTCCTACAGCTGTTCTGTAAGCAACATCATGGCTGTACTCACTCTCCGGAGATTTAATAAGAGACAGTGTCAGAAGGGGAGAGCAGTGGGGATGAATTCTGGGAAAGCAGCTGCATGTGAATGAGAAATATTTCCTGTAAGCTTTTGATGTTGGTTATTGCCAGAGGTTGAAGGCAGGATCTGTAGGCCCATACTTTAAGGTAACACTGAAGCGTTTGATTAATATTGGGTACGTGGGCAGTGAATAATGAAGCTGCTTCCCAGAAGAAGGCAATAGGGGTTGAAGAAAAGAAAGAACTTAAATCTGAGCCTGCTATGTTTGTGCATGGGTGTGTGCTGCTAGTGTTGTGTTTTCCTCCTTTAGTTGCTGTCTCTAACCTTATACTGCCAGAGAGTACTGCTTTGTGCTTTTGAGAGAAGAGGATCTGGTTTTGTACCATTTTCTGTGCAGCGATGCAAAAAATGGTTGATACACAGTGATGTTTGCCTGAGGCCACACAGCCAAATTTCCTGCTGGTTGCTAATGGGAAAGTTTTGTCCTTCAGTAGCTACACAGCAGTACTTCTGGTTTTAGCAGGTTTGGAGGACTTTGCCATCGGTTGCCAGCTGCCTGGTGAACTAAGAGCATTCCTGTAAAGCAGGGCTACTTTCCCAAACAACCTGCCCTTTAAAATGCCCATTGGTTGTTGGCCATTTTAAATGCCACAGGATTTCTTGCTTCTCACAGTTCAACCATGTAGATTCATCTAAAGT
Source organism: Oriolus oriolus (assembly GCA_013400235.1). NCBI lineage: Eukaryota > Metazoa > Chordata > Aves > Passeriformes > Corvidae > Oriolus > Oriolus oriolus. Next base: position 687,189 of record VXBT01008024.1, on the reverse strand, counting down.
GAAAAAAGAGCACTTAGTGTAGTTACAGCTGAGAAACACCAAGTTTCCTCCCAGTCTCTGCTGAGCCCGTGCCCAGGGAGGGTAGGGGAAGCAAGCTGCTCCTTGGTGCCCCAGGACTGAATGGTCAGGTCCCCTAGGAGAGGGAGGGCAGCACAGAGATGTTCCAGCTGAAGAAAATAACACACCCTCCACAAAACCTGTTTACCCTAAGGATCAGATTTTACCCTTGCATCAGTTTCTCCTCTGCTGATTCCAGCCGTGCTGTTCCTGAAGTGTTCTGGGAGGAGCTGCAATGACTTGAGGCCATGAGAACTCCCAGTGATTCAAGATCTTTTGCAGTAAAGGAAGGTAAAACACCTTTCATCGAAGGGTTGGATTTCTTCTGAAGTTGACTCAGAATCTCTGCTTGCAAATGCACTTACTCTTCCTCATATTGGGGCAGATTTTAAAATTATGTCGATTTTCAATGTTCAAGCAAAAAATTGTCTGTTGGAAGAATTGGAGACTATTTTGTGTGCTGTCACACTGTCTTTTTTGACCAGTATTTTTCATGGGTGCTTGATAATTTGTGGTTTAGCTTCAGATTTTCTCCACTTGGTACACTGCAAACCTCACTTTATGTTGCTACGCCTCTGAGGCAGAATAGATTTGTAATTTATTACCTTTATTATTATCAAACTTATAAAAAACAATGAATCTGGCATTAAGAATTATAACTATCTGTACTGGTGACCTACTGGAGAGCTCTGACCTTGGACAACAGGAGACAAGAGAGGCGTAAGAGTATATGATTTTTCAAGTTAGGGATGTACCTACCTGTATGTCAATGGCACTTAAGCAGAATGTTTAATAGAGAAAATATAGATGAACTGTAAAAGTTAAAATGTGAATTAAAAACTAAAATAGGGAAGCCTAGCAGCACAGGCTAATTCTACCATCTTAAACCCCCTAGTTATTTGTGGAAACAACTGCACTTTCAATGCTGGCATTAATATTTCTGGTCCTGTCAGGTAGGAGCTGCACCTTGCAGATATGCACTCTCTCCCAGTATCAACAGATAAGGTTAGTGCTGGTATCTGTGCAACAGCAAAATCATACTGTGCTTCTGTATGCCTTGTGTGTGATCTCTGTGCGCCTTCTGTGTAGTGAATACACTGGGTCTGCTGTAATTCAGACCATGGACTTTAAAAATCACTCTCAGACAAGCAAACAGAGCATAACAGCTGTGATAACAACTATCTATCAGAAACTGCATGGCCAGCAGGACCAGGGAAATGATCATCTTATACTCAGCCCTTCAAATCCTGTGTTCAGTTTTGGGCCCTGCACTACAAGAAAGACATCGAGCGAGTCCAGAGAAGGGCAATAGAGCTGGTCGAGGGACTGGGGCACAAGTGTGATGAGGAGCAGCTGAGGGAGCTGGGAGTGTTTAACCTGGAGAAAGGGAGGCTCAGGGAGCATCACTCTCTACAACTCCCTGAAAGGAGGGTGTAGCCAGGTGGGAGTCAGTCTCTTCTCCCAGGTAACAGGTGACAGGATGAGAGGATGTTGCACCAGGGGAGGTTTCGATTGCGTATTAGTAAAAGTTTCTTCATGGAAAGGGTGGTCAGGCATTGGAGTAGACTGCCCAGGGAAGTGGTGGAGCCACCATCCTGGAGGTTTTTAAAAGACATGTAGATGTGGCACTTGGGGAGGGGTTTAGTGGTATGTGGCAGTGCTGGGGTGGCAGTTGGACTCGATGATCTTTAGGTCTTTTCCAGCCTCAATGATTTTATGATCATCAGTTCAAAACAGCTTGATTGAACCCGTGTCTTCTCATTAGAATGGGAAAAACAAACACAACTCAAAACCAAAGAGCTTTTTTTACTGATGGCTTTGTGCATTCCACAGGCTGATGATGTGCTTTGTGTTATCCCTTATGTTCTGAGTCCTTCCTACTATTTATGATTTTACTGCTATTATCTGTCTGCTGTCATCACGATAGCATTAGAACAAAATGTAACAACATCTATAATTAGAGTTGTCTACACATTTTCTCTCTATTTTCCGTTTGACTCATGTTTGTAACTTTCTAAATCTTTCAATTTTCAAGTTGAGATAATCAAGGCCAGCCATTTCTAAGAGCAAGGGTGGTGTTTATCAGTTTTACGAACTGATATTTTGATCTTCAGAGCAGGTATATAAGAACAGCAGGGCTGGAAATTGAAATTTGGCAGCAAGAGAATACTTGTAGAAGAAAATTCTTAGAAAAAACCCAAGTCTTCTTTCAAGAAAGATACCAACAATGCAAGGACACTTAATAGTGACCTACTGGAAAATGCTGAACTTGAAAGACACACAAGATTATGCAGTTATTGAGACAGCCATATACATAGTTTAATGTCAGTGGAAGTGCTGAATAGACATGAAAATTATAGGTATTGCCTTCTCTGGATGAAACCCAAGAGAATGAATCATGGAAAAAGATGGGCATGTGTAGGTCCTGAAAGTCAGTGCTCTGGGGACAAGCTAAGACGTGTAGGCACCCTTTAGCTGCCAGTGCCCACAGCCCAGCCTGGCAGGCTGACCACAGCCACATGCTGTGAGGAGGGACCCACTGGAAGAAGTGGTGTGGGCTGGCCCCCAGCTGTGGCAGCAGTAGCATCTGGTGAAGAAATGGTGCTGCTGGAACCCAGGGCATGTGGGAAGCTTAGGAGCACCTGGGAAAAGGTAACTGGACAGATTGAACTTTTAAAGAGTGGATTAAAAACTGCATTAGCTAGGCTGGTCTTTGGTAGCTGTGCCTTTGCAAGCTCGCCTCAAACAGCACAGCCGTGGTTTTCTGCACAGGGGGTTCTGTGCTTGACCTTGCCCAAGCTGTGCTGCTGTGCACAGGTGCTTTTTAGCGTGTCTGGTTTTCAGCCAAGTGTGACTTTTTGCTTTTTATTATAAAAGTTGGGGCTTTTTATACTGTTTTGTTTGCTGAGATTCTTAAAAGCATCCTCCTTTGTGTCTTCCTCTGGGGAGTAAATTCCCTTCTGCTGTGTTTCTCTCTAGTCCAGTGTGATACCAGAGAGTGTTGTGTGTGCTTCATTTCAGGCACTGATTTTTAGATATTGGGGACTGGCCATAAGTGAGTTAATTGGTGATGCTAATTGGTGATTAACCTAATAATGGCTTTGATTATGTTAATTAAACTATTGTCCCGAACAGCAGCTGTTAAATCATTTGTCTTCAGGCTCTCCCTCAGCTGGGGTCCTTCTGAAACCTGCTGGTTTGCATTGGCAGGGTTGAGTATTGAGTGTGTGACACAGACACAAGCCTCAGCACCAACACTATACTCAATTTTTTCCCTTTAATTTTAAACTTTCTATTGTTAAAACCCTATGGTAAAAAATTAAATGTCATTGATCAGCTTCTGTAGTGTCGTTCCCTGGAAGTTCTTCCCAGTGTAACTCTTCTCCAAGGTGATGGGAGAGAGCCTGTGGCACCAGTTTATTCTAATTTGCCTTTTGGTGCATGTATGCACTTTGTGGGATGCTTATGGATGCTGTGCTGGCTGCACAGACCATGGGAGAAGAACACAGCAGTTCACTGAACATACAGCTGGGAAGGCTGGGCCAGTTTGTGCTTTTCCTGAAAGCTAGGAGAGAAGTGGGTCTTCTGTATGGATTGTTAGCTGACAGAGAGCAGTGAGGAAATGAATACTTTAGCAAGAAAAGGCTGTAACTATGGTGGAGTGAGTTCTGTGGCAACACTGATGCTGCTACACCTTTTCCAGAATAACTCAGGTCTTTTAAATTTGAGTAAGTAAGCAGATGTCTCAGACTGGCTTATCCACAGCTTTGTAGCAATTGTAATAAGTTCCATGCTGCTTTTTTAGCATGCTTTTATCCAGCCAGAACAGTCTAAATTACTGCAAATGCAATGAAAAGGGAAACTGGGCAGTTCCGTGCAAATATATATTATAAGGAAACATCGATTTTCCTGACACTGCCCTGGTACCATAGCTTTTAATGCTCAGGGAATGAGTACAAAGTACTAATGCAGAAATGGTGTTGTCTTAATGCTGGACTACTGAAATTGGTGACAAATACGCACAGAAGGATGAATTTAGCTTTGTATGTGTGTAAAACTACTGTTTCTACTTGCAGAATATTTCAGTTTGCCCCTGTTTTGTGGTTTTGGTCTTTTGGGGGCATTCAGAAGCCCCATGTTGTTTGGTTTGTTTCAGCTGAGGGTGCTCTGCAGCTTGAAGTATCAAGCCTCAGGTTAGAAAGATTGCTTTTCAGAACTGAAGAGCATTTTAAATTGATGGCACATTTACAGCGAATACCTTTCCAGAAGACTGAACAGCACCGAGCCTACAGAAGCCAGTTCCTTTAAACAATGCCTTATCCCTTGTGATTGCTGAGACGATTAAATAACTTCAGAGTTGAAAAAGTTTGAATGGCATTTGCCTTGAGCGTTCTTGTGCAGTGCTTTTTTTAATGAGCTCCCACATTGCCAGCTTGCAACTTCTAGTATTTAAAGCTTTCTTTGTACTTCACTCTTATTGCAATGTTGATAAATTGTGGTTTTTTAAAGACTTTATTAGCACTTGTCCTTTCTGCATGAAGTGTGAAACCATGGATTAAGGGAAGTAAAGGTTTTATGTTTGTTACTACTTAATTCTGTTCTAACTTTAGTCTAGCTGGAAGTCTAAATGTACTAGACAGTAAGTACAAGGGCAGAATAATACAGGAAGGATAAAAACTGTGATTATGAACCCTCAAAGATTCCAAAGTGTTTTTTAAGACTTAACAAAATATTTATACATTTTAATGAAACTGCTGTGACAAGACTTTCCCACTATGCACTACTGTTGGAACTGCTAAAAGGACATTGCTCCTGTTCTAAGACTGAGGAAGAGGAGACTGTATGAAGTACCAGCAGAGGGAGTCAGGAGTGGCCATTAAATGCTGGAAATTTTCAGATCACAGTGGTCATAATCTGGAAGGGGAAACATATTCTTAATGTGTGAGGTGAAGTGAAGAAGGTTTCCCCTTAAGAATCTTCTGCCTTTTTGTGTGATACATATGTGTGTTTTTTCCCTCCTGCATTTGGATTAGCAATGTGAAAACACAGTCTGTTTTATTTTGGATATCCTCATAGTGATTCCATTCAAAAATGGTTTTCTGAGCAATTTCCCTCTTTCCTGTGCCCTTCTCAAACCACATTAATATGAAGTATGGAATGTGGTAGCCTTTAGAACTGTTCAGGATTTAACACCTCTAGCTTGTCGCTGATAGAAGAATAATGGCAAATAGAATACATCCACAGAGCTGGGGAGGAAAAGTGGTTCAACATTCAAAATGTTGGCAGCATGCTCAGAAGAACCACTGTCTCCTCTCCTCCCAGCTGTAGAGCAGTGGTCTCTAGATGGATGGGGTGGATGCTGTCTCTGACGGCACACTGATGACAAGAACTTGGGCGAGTGAAAATGCTCTGAAGAGATTTGTGGCTGTGCAGAAGCTCTTGAAGCTCTTTTCTGTCAGTCTGCAGATTATCACAAAGGACTTCATCCCTCTCTTTCACACCTTGCTTGCTTGCTTGTTTACTTAGGCTTTGTGTGAAGGATATTGTTAGGACCCAATGGTTTTTTCCTCTTTAGTGCCCTCTGCAATAATATCTCTGGATTTGTCGTCTAGTCCCCTTGGCTTGTTATAAAGTGTTTATTTTTTCATCTTTCTGGCTTATTTCCTAAGCTTTCAATCATTGAAATAATGGAAAAAAGCAAATAAAAGTCATAGAGTATTTGCTTTAAGATATAAAAATTGATGAATTTATATTCATTAGCCTCTAGCAAAGACAAAACTCATGCTGCAGTATTTGTTATCACTGACACTGTGTTCTTTTGGCCTGACTTGCTCAGTCTAAAGTGTCTTGCATGGCAGCCACGATGTTGACACACTCTTCAAACAAAGTTTTTAGGGACTCATGTAAGCCACAGCTCAGCCTTCTACTGCTGCATTTCACTTCCTGATCTTGGTGAAATATGGTCCTAAGTCAAACTGTTTCTTCATTAAGCAGGCTTTTGGTACAATTTCTTTTTACTGAAATAATGGAGATTCAGTCAGAGACAGTGTTTGTCTTCTGGAATTTGATTACCAAACATTCAGAGAGATTGGTGCTTGTTGCTCTCTAGAATCTGCAGATGGTTCTGGATACAGCAAACAGGTGTTATGGCCTGCAAAGGAAATAAGCTGATAGGCAAAGGGCAAAGCAAAAAGTGAAAAAACCCTGCTGCTTGTCTCAGCTGGTGCATAGGGGAGAGGCCCTGAGCTGGCAGGTTTGGGCTGAGTTCCCAGCTCTGTAACACACTCCTCTGTGGCCATATGCAAACTGTGCCTGGTCTCTGCTTTGCCTGTCTTGCCATTCTTAATTCCTCATCTCTTACTAGTCCAGAATGGCTTTCACTGTGCTCTGTACACACCACACCATTGTGTATCTATTGCCTCCCTCTGCAGTCCTACTGAAGTGTCTCTTTTAATCTTCGAGGGTATTGATATGAGTAAAGCCAAGCCTGTGCAGAAAACTGGACATTTAAACTCTCTCTGTACTTTTTTCATGAGTTCAGTTATCAGCTTCTCCTTCCTGTTCTGTGTTCCTAACCTCACCTGCATTCCCTTTCTGCTTTTCCACCCCGTGCTTACATATTTAGGTTTGTATCCCTTCCCTTCTTCCCCTCCTCCGATCTGTTAAGAGTACCAGTTCTCCTGACCATCTAATTTAACTTTGATTCCCTCCTAGTCATTAGGCTTCTCTATTGAGGCCAAGAAGGTCTGGCAGCCTCTTTGATGGGTTTGCTAAGCTGTTGATTTAAATTTTACAGGCTTTGTGATGCAGAGAGACTGCTAAATCACTGTTCCCATGACAGGTTTCTGAGAGGCTGCGGGAAGAAAGGGTATTGAATAGAAAACTGGAAGAAGTGAGAGAAAACAGGAGGGTAGAACTTCTGGAAGGAAGCATGAAGAGTAATTATGGGCCAGGTAGATGACAAGAACCTGACAGGGAGAAATGGCTTTAAAGAAGAATGTGTGTGCATGTGTAGATGGAGAAAGGCTGGACAGAAAGAAGACAGAGGGACATTTGTCAGAAGGAGCTGAAACCATGGTGACTGGATTCTGAATGCTCAGCTGATATTTAAGGACAACTTCAAGAGGTGCTGATCAAGAAAATCCAGCTGTGTGGTTTTAGGTGGATTCTCTTATTAAAAAACCAAACAACAACAACAAAACCCACCAAAAACCAACCAGAAACAAACAAACCAAACTCAACAAACAAAAAAACAACCCCAACAAACAAAAACCCTAAAAAAATCCAAACCCAACATCGAGGCTGTGTACAATTCAAAGCATGTCAAGAGAGCTTGACAGAAAAATATTTTAATAGCCTGATGCTCTTGTGCTGATTGATTACAGCTACAGCTCAAAGATAAGCATTCTGTCAAGAATCATTAATATCTGTCAGCCAGTAGTAGCTATACAATATCAAAAATTCAAGCTGTTGAAAAGCATTCTATCCTTGCCTTGTGCTGAATATTCATGGTAGCACACACAGCTTACAAACAGTTCTTCACTCCACATAGCTTTCAAAAGATGAGCATGCAGGTTATTACCACAGTTTAGGTGCTAAAATAAGTTCCTGCATTTTTACTTCTTGATGCTTTGACAACTTCAGTGCCTGTAAATGGCATGGAATATTGTTTGCCCAAATCTTACTATTCATCTCCAATGAGCTGTAAGATTTTCTTGTTGCCTCCATCAGTGGGAAGGAAGAATTCAAGAAGATCTGGAAGATTTAAGATGCTACTCAGGTGATCCTGTATGTAGCCGAGAATTACAGAAGGCAAGTTCTTCAGTGTTTAAACATGGAAAAGACTTGGAACAACTGCAGAAACTCTTCTGGAAGTCCTCTGATGTTGTGAAACTTACTCCTGATCTCTAAGAATTATCAGGGAACGTGACCTTAGTGACTGCCATGGGACTGCTGCAGGGTTAAGCTAGTGTTGTGTCAGCACAGTGGGCATCTGGGGAGACTTCTCCTTTTGGAATCCAAAGACCAGAATTTAAATTCAGGAGGAGCCATTGTTCTTCTGTTGTGTACCCCGTGTCACGGTGATGAAAAGTTTACTCTAAGGTTTGGCTCCTGATGATGTGCTAGGGTTTACTTATACTGAGATTTTGGTTACTTTCACCATTTGCTACAACTACCTTGTGTCCCTGGGATTCCTAAGACTTTGTTCATGCACATATGTGAAATCACTTCAACGAATCTTAGAAATTACCTTTTTCCTAGGATCTTTTGGGAGTGCTAGGATAGTAGGTATTCTCGATCTGCTGTGGCCAGCCAAGTAAAGCTTCTCTGAGCAAGCCTGCCAGAAAACACATACTCTGTGGAGAGGTGAGAGCAGAGAAGTCTGTGTTTATGGCCAGAGATACCTGCCTCTTCCATTCTTACCCATTTTTTCATGGTTCAAAGACTCCAAGGATATGGAAATGTTGGCAACACACTCCTGCTGTATTTATGGAGACAGGAACACTTCTTAAATATAAAAAGTAAAAACTCCTTTCCTTTCTCTTTCATTCAAAATACCCAGCCATCTTTTGGTGGAGGAACTCTAAAGGAAAATGGAAGACCTGAGTTCAGGTCTCTTCTCCTGCACTGATATTTGAAACATAGGTCTGTTGTATCCCAGATGTTCACTGATTGCAGGGGAACATACTTGAAGCCTTTCCAATCGTTCTTCCCTAAGCAAGGAAAAGCTTTGTGTGCCTAACTATTGGACGAGGTTAGTAGCTGCAAATTACTGACAGAGGTATTTCATTACCTTTGAGAGTCCTCTGTACTTTCTGTTGGCCAGCTTCAGCTTATTAGCATCTGCAAATGCCATTCCTGTGTGCCTCACTGGTGCAGGCACTGCACGAGCAGAATGGTTCTCTAAAAAGGTCCCAGTGGGGTAGTAGTGATACATCCTTACTTCTGACTGTATACGTTTGTTTATGTGCAAAGACATTTGCATTTTGTGGTGACTTGCTAGCAAAGCACAAAATGCAGCTACTTGACATCTTTTAGATGTCAGATGATTTCCATGTAAGGTTTACTTTAAAAAGAATTTAGGCAGTATCTCTTATGCAATAGCATCTACCCCTGAATATGATGACAAATACAATCCTTTTTAGAAGTGAGGTGTGGAACTCCCTGCTGTATGCATGTTTATTGCTGCCTTTAGTCCTGCTGAGTTCTAATAAAACAGCAGACTCAGCCTGGAAGAGAAGTACCTTTAAGACTGGAGCCGTAGGAACAGAAGTGAATACCCATTTCAGAAAGTTAGGCTGTAACCCTCTTCATCACTCCAGAGGCAAGTGTTCCTCTCACATGCAGTCATCCATTGTTTGTCATTAAAAACGCAAACAGTTGTTCCAGTTATTTTTTGATAAGCCGTGTGTGTCTTCACTGGCCTGTCATTTCACTCGTCAGTGAAGCAGGGCCCCCTGGAGAAGCCATTGTCTATGAGCTATTCCCATGTCACATTCCTGTGCACCCTGTGTGCAACCATTGATTTTGGTCTGCAAGCACACCTGTGATTAGTGTGTGGGAGGAGCATGACTCAGACCTAGTCATTCCAGTGACAATTATTCTTTAACCACCCCAAATTGGTCTTCATCGGTAAAAGTCATCTTTGTCTCCGACCTCATTGGTTTAGTCAGCGTAATTCCAAACTTCATCATTCTTATTTGTGTTACAAACAACATTAAACCTTTGTAACTATTTAGTGATACCAGAAAAGGGGAGTTTTTGGGCCACTTTGTCTTTAGGTTTGTTTGGGAAGTGTTTGAAAACCCTGTATGGAACCTGTATAGTCACACAACTTGTTTGTGCTTGTTGCACCCAGAAGTAAAAGTTGTGCATGTGCAAGAAGGGATTGGCAGGTTCATGAGCACCTTGCAGTCTGGCTGTGGTTATTGAAGTAACAACAGCCCAGGGTGGCTTACCAAGGTTTTGTTGCATCAAAAGCTTCAGACTGAGCTGCAGGGAGGCAAAGCAGGCAGGTGCAGCACAGTCCAGTTAAGTGCGATAGCTTTAGGGGATTAATTTCACAGTAGAGGAGATCTGAAGTGAGAATTAATTGTTGTCCTTATGTCCAGTATCCATTAATCCTGTCAGGTGCAGCCATGCCCTTAACTGTTGCCTGAGCAGACCTGGCAGCTCGTGGGTGATTAGCACAACCTCTCTGGTGTGTGGCCAGCACAGAGGTCACTGCTGGTTTCGCAGTGTGACCGCTCAGAGCAAAGTCAGCTTGAAGGGCCTGCTGAGTGTAAACCAGGTGAGCTACGAAAGACACAGACTTCCATGGTTGTTTTCATGGTTTTATTTAACTAATTTTAGGTTTGGGGACAATACAGTTAATCCAAAGAAGTTTCTTCTCTCGGGAGTCTGTGAGACAAGGGATATGCAATTTTTCCGTCAGCTGTCTGGTTGAGGCCAGCACCCTACCACCCACCTCTGGTTCACTTCACAATGAAACCATAGTACCTCCGTCCCACTCTGCTTTCATATTGGGGTAATTTATAGGCATTAAAATTTTACCTTTTCTTTTGTTCTCAGAGAAGACAAAGCCTAAAAAAGACTGTGCTGTACTTGCTATGTAGACAGCAGAAGCTTTTGTAAGTCACTGGATGAAAGTTAGTGGTCAAAGAGAAATGCATTGTTGTCGTGGTTTGAACCTGAGTTGAGTGACAAAGTTCTGAGCCAATCGCTTCCCGCAATTTTGCATATCTAAAAGCAGCACAGAGGTGGGAAATTTGGGCTTCTTTTCCGATTTTCACCGGAGGGTGGCCAGGCCAGGGCCCTCATCGGGCCAGGCCGGGCCCCTGCTGGCCCCTGCTGGCCCCTGCTGGGCTCTGCCGGGCCATGGGCCCCTGTGCCCGCTCCCCGGTGCCGATGGCTGCGGGAGGACCCTCTTGGAACCGCGAGCAGCTGGGAGACACATCAAACTTCTGCCTGACCGAAAACCACCCGGAGCGGTTTCTGCTTTAAAGAGCTAATAAGCTTTTCTTCTCCCTCCCACACGGCTCTGAAAAAAAAACCTAACAAGAGCTAATTCCCGAAAAAACACCGAACTGGCTAACTGCATAAAGGAAATGAAGCTTTCTTCAACGTAAAAGCCCGAGAAGAAAGATCAGCTCTTCAAACATGGAGGCTTCAAAGTCAAAAAGAAAGAAAAACTAAGTCACGTGAGTCAGAGCTGAAGATAGACTGAAAAAAAGAGGGCAGTGGCGTTTTTCCTCGCGCGTAGCATAAATTGATTTCTTGCATGCCGTGGTAAAAACTGTAATTTCACAGACTGCTCTATATCTCTCTAAGACATGGGGGAAAAAGAAAATTCTATGTGCAGCCNGAAAACTACAGTGTTCAAGAGAGAGAAATGTTACAGCAGCAGGGCATTCCTCCGGGCGGGACTCTGTTTTGCTAGTAGCAGTTTGAGAACCACGAAAGCAGAAGAAACCTCTTTTTTTCAAAATATAGAAAAGACTTTTGAAACCTGCATCTGACCGATATATGTTGTTGTCCTTTATGCACTTTAAGTAAAGTGAGAGGTACTGGAAAGAGAAAAAAAAAGGGGTTTTGATTTAATTTCTTATTATTTCTTTTAACTTTTAATCTTGTTAGTAATAAACTTCTTTATATTCTCTAAAGTTTGTGCCTGCTTTCCCTACTTCTAATTTTTACCTCACAAAAAGTTAAAAGCTACAAATCAAACCACTACAATTGTCTTGATATTTCTCCAAACTGTGTCCTTAACTTTCATCACAGGCAGACATGCCCACACCTTGCAGTAGTGTTTAAAGCACAGCTGAGTAGAGGTTTTCAACCTAATGAGAAGTGAGATCACTGCAGTATCAGGGGAAGCCTTGGATCCTTCCTCCTTATGGTCTCACTGGTGGATTCAGATCTGAACATGCTCAGCAAGAAATGCACCCAGCTATCAACTTCCCACGTGGGTGCTCTGGTGGGAGTAGAGAGAAGCCACGTGAATCCAGTTATCATTCGGAACAAAGAATGACTCTAAATACGTCACTCAAATGTAAGATACCTTAATTAAATTGAGGTTGGAGCAATGACCAAAAGGAATCAGACTGGAGAATTTTGCTTGGACTATGCAAGTGAGTTTAGCCATTAAACTCTTGTGTTGCCTCAGTGATGGACCAAAGTTTGGCCCAGAATTCTGTATGTATAAGTGCTGGATGGTGGTTTTGGTGTGCAGAATTCAGATCCAGTCCTGGACTGTCAAAGGCCACGGACAGGTTATTGCAAAATCAGGCCACATAGTTGCCAACAGGAACAGGCCTGAGCCATCAGGGCAAAGTCCAGCAGAACGTGTGGCAGCATTGTAGGGAAAGGACCAGAAAGTTTGGGTAACAGATGATCTCTCAGACTTCCCTCCTGCAAGTCCTTGTAGAAAGGATCCTACAAGTCACAGAGGAAACAGGGTGAACAGAGGAATGCTAACCACTACATAGGTAAGCAGTTTCACATGAAGAGAACTTTTCCTGATTGTGGCTTTTGATTTTTGTTTTTGTTCTTTTGTTTGCGTAGTTCTATTTCAGTAATAGATTTTAAAATGAGAGTTGGTGTTTAACTGGGGGAAACCATCTGAGCTAAGTTGAGGGTAGATAAAAACGAGCTTTGAAAGAAAAAGCTTTCATATTGGTGTAAATGAGTAAAAATCTAGAAGCAGTATCTGGAGATTTAATTTTAACCAAGTAATTGAAAATGGCCATGCATTACGCTGTATAAACTGTAGAAGAAAAATGATGCCCTTAAATGGCTCAGTCGTCATTTAAATGGTGATCTGTTCATTAGTGCTGGGAAATGAAATGGAAATCCATTTCAATTTTCTAGACAATTTAAATTTTATTGTCCATAAAATTCTACAAAACAGTAAAAGAGTGTCCTTTCTCACAAATTGCAGAGGATTTAATCAGATTTGGCATTTTATTAATTCTCATCATGGTAAAACCTCCTAGTGAATACCCTGAGCTGAAGTCATTCTGTGTTGGTAAAAGTGTCCCACTGGTGAGTCTGCTGTGGTATGTTTGGAATAAAGAGAGTTTTTGCAGTTGTTGTCTGTTTGTACACTTAGTTTCCTCTTGGTAATCAAATTGGCACATGAAACAAGATCTTGATGATGCTCCATGTTTTGAGCATGTGTACTTCAGTGTTGCTCTAGACTAATCTATTAAGACATTCCTGAAGATGTTGTGATACATATGCTGTTCTTCACAGGAACTGTAGTTGTTGTAACTAGCTGTGAAAATCGGTACAGTTTCTTGGCATTCTGTTTTACCTTATCAGAGATAAACCTATCTTGTGGGGAATAAAATTTGGAGAGGTAATTGGGAAATGCCATTTTCTGTAGAATCTTCCTTTTTCTCTAGTCTTGCCTTTGATTTATCATGATGGCATTTCCCATTTCAAATCTTGCCTGTTGATCTTGCTGTCCCATATTGTTATATTTTGACTGAAATAAAATTTGATTCTACAAGGAGCTTTCTGTGGACTCATTGATTAAACTGTAATGGTTCTTGGAAAGTCTTTTTGCTATCAAGGGCTAAGGCCCTAATTTCAATTAACGACTAGGTATTACTGTGTTTGGAGTTAGTCATAGCTTTCTGTTGGTTTTAAGAATTTACCTGTAAGTTGAGGCAGAACATACATCTTCCTGTCTGGTTTGTGACGCACTTTTGGATGTAAAATGCTGCTGATGCCTTTTCCTGGTCTTAAAATTAAGAGAGCTGCACACAGTTAGGAGGGAAAAAGGGTTTTTACCTCAGTATTTATTTAAGGATCCTTAGGTGTGATGAAATGCACATCGAAATGCACCCCGATGTCCCCACCAAAGAAAATGGCCACACACGATGTGATGAGTATACAATTATATGCCTTGCAAAAATTAGCATATCTATCAAAGATTCCCTAATGAGAGACTCGGGTGAGACCCCCCACCCAAGGGACCCTCCCCCTGAATGGGCCTATCTTTGTTTACAGAATGTGTTCTGGAGAGGGCCTTGGTTTCTTTGGGCTTTTAGAATGTTTAGTCTCTAAACTTAATGGAATATTGGGTCTAAGGGGAGTTATCGAACTTAAAGAATTATAACTATGTAAGTTAAAGGCACAAGGAATATATAAAGCTATATAAAAGAGTGTATAAAAGGGGGTATAAAAGAAAAGCAAAAAATCATCATGACATCACTGCTACCCCCACTGGGTCTCACCAGGCAGTGGAAGTGCAGAGCTTTTCAGAGAAAGGGAATTCAGGTAATTTAAGTAAGAAGAGTCTGGTGAACTCATTGGTTTGCAAGTGCTGTTTGTTTATAGAATAAGAGTATGCAGCTCTGTTTTCCTGAGAGACACTCGTGGTTAGGGATTTCAAAGTCTATCAGCTTGAAGTCTCACTGTATCCAGGATGCTCTCTCTTTGATTCCTTTTGGCGTCATGCTTGTGTTGTCTTCTCTTTTGTGTCCCTTTACAGCAGAACTGTGGTGTATAACCAGATTCTTACTCCTTAATTTTCCAACCAAGAACACATCTAAGTCCTCACAAGCTACTTCTGACTTGTTGTGCATCTCATTACTTTAGTAATCTGCTTTTCTGCAAGCATATTGGCTGCAGTGGAGTCTGCGGCTGCCATTAAATCCCCCTCCGGTGGCTGTTGGCACCTTTCAGGGTAAATACAATACTAAACTGTAGCTGTCAAAACAAATGAGAGATGAGTTTTGTGAAACAGGATTCTTGCCATTTTACTTGTTTGGACATTTCTCAGTTTGTCAAAATCCAGCTTTTACAGTGTTAATTAGTGGGACTGTGTTAATTTAGTCAGGTGCTGCTGTGCAGAGGTAGGAGCCTTGGCCAGGGAGGTAATAGCCACCACCCCTCCTTTGTATGGATTGGCAGGAGGCTTCATCTTCTCTTTTCATAAGCAGGCTTTTTGACCCAAGATGCAGCCTTTCACAGAGAGCAGAGTGGTGTTGGCCCTTCACTGTCAGTTTGGAGAGAGCTGTTTATGTTGAAGAGCTTTCTTGCAGGGCTGATGCTGAAGTTTGTTCTATTGGCTTGTACTCAGTCTGGCTCTCATTGCTCCTCTGATCAGTTTTGCTCTGTGTGTTCTTCCATGCCGTTTATCTTAGCCCAAACATGCTGAAGGCAACAGCAAAACCCGTTAGAGCGTTGTGCTGTGCATGATGCTTGTGAGCCAAAACACCTGTGACTGCTGCTACCAGCTGTGTGGGTGCTTCCAGATCAAAATAAAAAACCCTTCGGCTTTGCAGCATCCTGAGGCATGCTGGAGTTCAGCATCTTTGGAAGGTTTGGTAGTTTACCAACACTTGACTGTATTCTTCCATATTAAGTCTTAAACTGGCAAAATATAAGTCATTGCAAGTCGATGAGATAACAGGAGGTTGTGTGTCTGTGCTGCTGTAGTAGCAGTCTGCTTTTATGTTGTAGAGTTAGGAAAGGGTGTGAGGAGAGAAGCAGTGGGAGCTGCTTGTGGTGTTTGTTCCATAGCTGTTCCTAACTTCCCTTTCTGCCCTTACACTCTGCAGACAGCCTATTTTAAGGTGCACAGATGTTTCTACTACTCTAGTCCTTGGTAGTTGCTTAAGTGGCTTCTCAGAGCAGCTGTTCCCTTGTTTATGTCTCTGACGTTCATTTCATTGCAGTTCTTTTTTTTGGTGATGGGAAGATGAAAAAACCCTGTGTGCTGATGCTCTGGTGTTTAGCCTTTATGAACTGTGTCCTCACTGGTGTCCTACCCTTCTGCAGCAGAGACATTTCCATTGTGGCTGGTGCCCACTGTTGTCCTTCCCAATTTTGCTGCCAGCAGGGTGATTTCACCAAATGTGATGATGAGAGTGAGAAGATTTGCCGTAGGATTCGACTAAGAGTTTAATACAATTCGCCTGTGGTGTCTCATCTTTCATCCTAGAAGTCAAGTGCTTGTGCCACATGGTTTGAAATGCATGTCCCTCATGGCCTGTTCAGGCTTTCTGCTTCACTCTTTGCCATTAAATTGATTTTCAGGCTCGCTCGGTAGTGTGCCAGTTCTCTGATCTTTGCCATTGCTGCTGCCTTGCTTCAGAGGTGCAAGTTAGAAGCTGGTGGCATGAAAGAGGGAGGTGGAGCAGTGTATTGTTTCAGTCCAGGAGTATAGAGAGCCGTGGGAAGAGCAGGATTTAACAGTTACTGGGACAGCATGGGGGAGAACTCCTCTGGGAATTTACTTTGACTTAAAAAAAAGTCTTCTTCCCAGGTTGTGAAATTCAGGAAGTGATGTGCATGCTAAGACTAGCAATTCTAACTTGTTTTATAACAGGCAAAAATGTTCTGGATATGTATTGTGAAAAGTCATGAAGTGCAGAAAATTAATTGATCTATTAGATTTTGGCTAAGTTGTTTACATTTATTCTTTACTAGCTAAATGGAATTATATCTTTATACACTGTGTTAGTAAAAAAACAAAAGGTAGATACAAGATTACAAATAGGAAACTTCATAATACGCAAAGCTTCCTGAGAAGTAGCAAATTAAGCAGCTCTGGGTCTGTCTGTACTGTTCCAGAAGGTTATGTAGATACTTGATAAGTGCATCTCGCTTTGATATCAGATTGCAAGACTACAAATAACAATTGTATCAAAACTAGTTCTGTAAACAATTCTTTAAGGTACCTGTTCCATTTGGTATTTGCTTGCATATTGTATTTAACAGTTCAGTGTTTTCCTTTTAACTGCATGCTCTCTACCCATAAGTAGGCATAATTACCACTAATCAAGACCCCTAATCTCAAGCAATTATAAGCTCTTACATTGTTCTAATTGCACATTTGAAAATAATGTCATTTTCTCATATAATTATGAGATGATCCATACAATTATTAATTTCTGCTTTTCTTTTTATCTGATCAATGTTAATTTTGTGTGACCTCACAATGTGTTATCTGAAAAATGCCTTTGAGACATGCATTTTTTGTGGTTAATTTACGGTTGTGATTCGTATTCAGTAAGAAGTGATACAGTGCAACAGATTTTCAAGGCTGTGCTTTCTCTCAGCCTTCTATGAACTGAATAATTTGTTGTAAACTAGGAGCTTGTTGGTGAAACAGAAGTGCAGTTATACATTTAAATCATCTACTATTTGCAAATGCAGGTGCTTGCTCTTTGAACAGTACTTAGGTTAGTGCAGTATGTAAAAGGGGTTTATTTTGGTTTTTCAGTTGTTCAGTGGAATTTACATGCAGACAGACTTTCTGGATCAGCTTTCCAGACAGCAAAAATGAAGGCAGTTCATTTTCAGAAAGCACTTCAAGTCTTGGGGGCAAGATACAAGAGATTGTTCACTAGTTGATGTTGGTCTCACTTGTTGCCGTGTAGTTCTTCTGCACACATTTCGTGTGCAAGGCCATTGGATGAGTGCATTTTGGACAAATCATCCTCAATCTGATGATTCATCTCAGGAACTGAATGCAGCACTTACATCTGTAATTGGGGTAATTGTAAACCTCTCATTCTTACAGATAGAAGTTCTTCCTCTTATAATTCTAAAATCAGACCCCAGATCTGTTACTGTGGTAGCTGAGACCTACACTGGCTTGTATTTATTTCTCTGTTCTTACTTGTTACATCATTAAAAGTAGCAGATGATTTGGTGACCTTTCCAACCTGTGTCTGACCTTCATGATTCACCTGTGGGTAATTTGCCACTGCAGTTACTGTGGTCTTATCTGTGACATTTAAATGGGGTATCATGGGCTGCAGTGTAAATGAGCAGCCACACTGTTGGGGACAACACGTTTTTCTTTATTGTCAGAAAAGAATATTAACGTCAGGAGGTGAGGGCTATATCATTTCTGAGGGATCTTGACATTCCTGGAGAGGAGATGCTGGAGATTTTGCTCTGTCATAAATAGCCCAACTTTCTTCCTTTAGTAGAGTGTGTGTTTCTGAAATCATTCTGGGGCTGCAGTCTACTGCAGTGGGTTCATTTCATTATTCCTTTGAAAGGAAGGAAAGGCACACAGCCAGCTATTTCTGTGCAGAGGAGTTCAAGGTTTAATATGCTAATGTATCTACTCAATATTAGGCTGCAAAAATCCTTGGCTTTAATGTGTCTTTAATAGTAATAAAATGGTTAGCTAATGATAAATTAAGGATTGTAAATTTGAGACTAAAAAAAAAATTAATCTAGGCAGGAATAATTTTTCTTGCCAAGATAATTGTCATACTGGGGCTGCAATTTGCAGTGGAAATTGCTTGCTTTGTAATAATCAAAATATAGGACCAAATTTCTGGGTTTTTTAGGCTTCATGTAGCTGGACATTAATGGGACAGAGCAGGGACTCCATTTTACGTTTGCTGGCATGGCGTTATACATGCCAAGGTGCTGAACCCCCAGGTCCCACTGTTTGCCAGAGAGCAAGGAGAGAGTTGTATGGACACAAGTGTGGTTGTCCAGAAGTCTACGGATAAGAATCTGTTTGCTACCCTCTCCCTAATTTGTTACCTATTTCAGTGCTGTGCTGGCTGCCTTGTGCTGCTGCAGTCTCCTGTAGGGTTGTGTTTGTGTAACAGAGAGCAAACCAGGGCTTAGTTAGGCAGAGGTAATGCTGTTCTAATACAAAAGACTCATGGATTATGGAGCTATTATGGTAAATCTGTTTCTTAAAACCTTTTATCATTCTTTACTGCTCATTGCATTGGACTTCCTGGTATGGTTTTGCTCAGGCACAAGTTAAGGTTAAACAGAGAAAATATATGTTTCTGGTCATTGTGTCCCTATTCCTGCCATGCTCTCCACTTTTCTTTAAACTGAGTGTGCACATTTTTCTGCATATTTTTATACCTGTTTGTACAGAGGAGTAGATGGAAAAAGGGAGAGCTGTTCTCTACAGAAACTCATGAAAAGAAAAGAAGTCATGCAGCATCAAGAAGGAGTTCTGCAGAAAATCAGCAGTGTAAAGGCCTTGAGCAAACCTAAATTTAAATTACATCTCTTGATGATCAGGGCAAAGACAGTCCTGTATGTTTCTTTTGCACAATATCAAAGGTTTTTGTTGGTCGTAGAACCCTAGACTGCCTTAGCTGGCTTAAGGAATCTGCCCATAACACTGACCTGAATAAATAGCTGCATTCTCAAAGCAAGGAGTGGGATGAAGATTTTTTTTCTCTAATAGCTGGTGAGGGAGTAAATAAACAGTGAAAAGGGGTACTTCAGTAAGGAAATTTTTTTTTTAATAAATATGGCTTCTCATTGATTTATTTTTATCTCGAGTGGAAGAGATATGATTCTCACAATTTGGTGCTTGTTTTGGGGGACAGGAAATGATTAAGAGGAAGAACTGACTCAGCAAGCTAGAGCACTTACGGGTGGTTATCACTGCATCTGCAGTCTGACTGTTCCTCTCCCTCTACAGCTGACCTGTCACATATCACTGACCTGATTCACAACAAAGGAAAGCTCCCCTTGAGGCTTCCTGTCTTTCCATTTCATTCAGGGCTGAATTGGCTGGAAGAGCCTCAGCCCCAGCCTCTGCAAGCTATCAAACCTGGCTGCTGAGGCTGCCACCAGCCTGCTGTTCTGTCTTGGGCTTCAGCAGATGGATCTTCTCAAGTCCTGTGTGTTTTCATCTGCTTCTCTCCACACTTGGAAACACTGCCTTTTTTTCTTCCTCGTGTTTATTCTTAAACCCATCTTGATGAACCAGCTGGCTTCATAACTGTGTTGCGTGAAGTCAGGAGGGCTGTGCAGAGGTCTGCCTCTGAGGGCTCTAGCTCTTGCCTCAGGCCTCGCTGTGCTTTTGCCTGAAGAATATAAAATGTAATGCGAGTTTTTATATATTATTAAACTTATGTCTATAAATTACTGACCCATGGTAGCTGTTTATTACATATTCCATCTTCTGCTTTGATGCATTGTTGTTGTCACACCGAGGTGGGTAATGATGACTCAGCTTACTACTGTGATAATGCGCTTAAAGCCTGGAAATCTGTCACTGGTGGTATTTCAACACAGGCGCTATAAACCTAAGATGAAAAATTAAAGTATTTGCTGTCAAGCTATATCTCTTAACCTTCTTCTGTCTTCTGTTGTGGTTTTGTAAGATTTTGGGTACTACTGAATTCTTTGACAAAGACCAACAGTTGTGTTTCAGGAACTCTGTGATGCAGGACTTGCTCTCACAAAAATAGGTGTTGGTCCTCAATTTGTAGTGCTGCAGGTGACCTATAAAATGCTTGTGCTCATCAGGCCTTGCTAATAAAGCACTGGTATTTGCATGCATTTTATTTCCAATCTTAAAGCCCAGTGGAACACAGACTGATCATCACAACTTACCATGTATTATCTCTGTGATTTTTCTTCTTTTTCACAGCCCTTCTGTATGCCACCATTTTTGGTAATGTGACAACCATATTTCAGCAAATGTACGCTAACACAAACAGATACCATGAAATGCTGAACAGTGTCCGGGACTTTTTAAAGCTCTACCAGGTCCCTAAAGGACTGAGTGAGCGTGTGATGGATTACATCGTTTCCACCTGGTCAATGTCCAGAGGAATAGATACTGAAAAGGTAAGTAAATTAAACTGCAAGGAAAGAAGTCACATCCTGAAAGCAGTCCATTAAAATAAACAGGAGGTACGGTCTTAGTAAAGGAGACAAATATTCTCTAAATAGTTCTGAATAGTAGCTTCCCTTAAACTTTCAAATACAGTATTTCAGCTATTCTATCATACTGACATATGCTAGTGGTAAAAATATGTATGTTTTGCTAGTGAAATGGCATGAAATAGTATGAAAATTATAAAGGAAAAAGCTTGGTGTACAGTAAATAAAGGTGATAAGTAAACAACAAGTTCCAGATTGTAACACAACCTCACAATTTTTTCAAATGAAGTTTTTTTGCAGTATTTCTTGTGAGGTTGTTTGCAGCTCTGTGGGCCTGAAAACAAAGAAATTTTTTTTTTGTCATTGGAGAATTTGAATGTAATATTCTGTGCGCAGGTTAAAGATATTAATGAAAACTGGAAGTATTTAATAATGTATTGCTTGAAATCTACCTTATGTAAGGCAAAAGTTATTATTCTGATTCATTGAATTCACAAGTAAATTCCCATTGTGTCTTTTAAAATAACAGATGGCCTTTCACCAGAACAAATGTACAAAAGTAACTCCTTGTCACTTTCATATTAGTTGCCAGCTTTTGTGGAGATAGACAGTTTTTCTTCTGCTTGTAAAGAGGCGTGATTTGTGGGGCGGATAATTCAGGAAATCATACCAATGCTGTGGTCACCAGCCTTCTGGTTGGCAGCTTAATTTAGTATTCTGAACTGTGGATGATGCAGTTAAAGAGCAAACAGTGTCATTTCTGTACAGCTGTTAAAGCATCATTATGAAGGAGTAGAACAGATGTGGCCTTGCACTGAGCTGTCTGGAGACTGAGGGGCACACAGGGCACTGTTTGCTTTCCTAAATGGTCTTCAGCATATCTGCCATTTTTAGATCCCAGCCACGATTCTGTAAGCACTGTCTGTCACACTAGCTTTCAGAAAGAAATGGTATTTTAGTGCTGGATAGCGCTGGTTAGAAGCTGTTCTGCATGTTTTCTCACAATCTGTCTTTGTGTGGGGTTGTGATTTGAGGTAGGTGCTTTTGGGGAAGGTGGAGAGATATCTGAGGATACATAGTGTAATGAGTGCTGGTGCTTTCATTCAGCCCCCATTACAAACTCCTGTCATCATTTTTACAAAACAACAAGAAAAAATTGCTATATAAAACATGGGGGCTTTTTTTTAGCTTATCTTCAAAGTTCATTCTTGGCTTCCTTTGATAAGGAGAGCAATGCTTTAAGGATGCAGTTGGAGTCAGCAGAATAACCAAACCAAGCACAACAATTCCCAGTGTAGCCTTTGAGAATTATCTTAATAAACAGGAAAAAAGTCTCCAATTCTCAGGACACCAAAGAGCTTAATACGGTGCTGTTTTCAATAACTGGTGTGTTCATAGCTGAGCCGCTGCCGGCCGTGACTGCTAAACCAAGAGCTCAGCTTTCATCTGCACAGCAGAAGCTATGGTTGGCTGTGCCAATCCATAAACTCCCAGGTCTGAGCTCTGTTGGTTTGATGCCTGTGTATAACTTCTGGGATGTCTTGCCATGAATAAAACATGTGTTGCTCGTGAGACAGAACAGTGGCGGTTGCGCTCGTCTGAAATGCAGTGCAGCTTCCTGCAGATGAGGCAGAGCCTTAAATATGAACTGAGCACGGAACTGGTCTTACCACTATTTTTTAGGCCACAAGTTTGTCAGTTCAGTGTTAACTGCAGACATGCTAGGGAGTGAATAATTAGTTACAAGTCTAGAAAATGCCAGTACAACAAAATTTAACGAAGAGCTACTGAAAGGTTCTAAAACTGATCCATGAAGACATATTTCTTACTTCCCATACAAATGGAAGTCTTCTTCCATTTGTCTGTAACTCTCAAATGTCTTTAATCCTTTTCATTTTTGCGAAGTCTGGAGGCAACTTGTTTAAGTAGAGAATGACATTAATTTCTTCTAAGACTGCTATACCAAAAAGGTTTTGGATAACAGCACCATTTTAAATATTCTCTTGTATATTCAGGGCTTTTTACTACTACTTCTATTACAACAACCCTTTTTGTGTATGATATTCAGGTAACTTCAAAGTGTGTGTGTAATTCCAGTAGTAAAATTTGGCAACAATATGCCACTAGAGAATATTTTTGTCTCCAGAGTAAATGAGATATTGGAAAAGACAGATATGGTCACTGCCTGTGTTCTGTGTTAAATGCTGGTCTTGCTGCCCCAGCCCATGTCTGTGAACCTGGAAAACCGAGAACTGTCAGGTTTGGCAGCTCTTCTGTACAGGGCAGCCAAGAAAAATAATCCATGAATGTTGTCCTACACTTAAGCGCTATACAAATATATCTCTTTTCACAAGTAATTATCTGCAATAAAAGGTCTGTTTGGAGATGGGCCAAAGGTGATGTTACTGGTGGTAGAGTTATTTGCCTTTGGAGTACCAGGCAAGATATCTGGAACCAGTGCCATGCACAGAATTATGAGCTGGGTTCTCTGCTCAGATCTTGCACAGAACCCCATTTCAAAGTGTAGGCATAGCCATAGTGCTTCCTGTGTTACCTTTATGTTTTCCAGGAGTATTTGCAGTGAGACAGTCTTCTCTTTCCATCTAGGAAAATGTGTGGGAGTAACTCTGAATCTCAACCAGAGTGTCCCTTAACTGGATGGAACAGTTACTACTAAGAAAATTTAAAAAAAAAAAAAAAAGAGGCAGATTTAGACTACTCAATGTTTTTCTCAAATAACGTGTCCTGGATGTGCTTCATCAGAGACCATCCCCCAAGGATTTTGTTGTCCCCAAACCCTGTTCATGCTACTTCTTTCCACTTTTAGTCTGTACGTGCAGCAGTGATTTTGTATTCTTTCCACTCGGCTGTCCGTATTATATTAAATCAGAGATGGTCCTGGCTGGTACCCGCTGTGCTGAGCATCAGCTCGTGTTCTCTTAGGAGCACACATCATGTATTGCATTTGGAAGATCAGAAGCTGCCCAAAACAGCGTCATACCTTTAAGTTCCTTTCCTGTGTGAACAAAAAACTTGTCAGTGCCACTGAGGGGTAAATTTGAATACCTGCAATTCTCAATGTTATGAGTTAATTAAATTTAAAATTATCTGTCTTAGTTGTTAAAGCATATCACTTTCATGGAATCTGCCTATCAAAAAAGTGACCTGCCGTCTAGAAACAATTCTTCAGGAAGCTTTTCAACACTTTTTATACTGCTGTGCTCTAAGTTTCATTGTCTTAAAAACCTGAGGCCTTCTGGTAATTCAATATCCAGCAGAGCATGTTGCTGAGATGAAAACAGTATTTTCCTTCAGATGTTATAAAGTAGACTAAGTCAGTGTTGTGGCTTATGTGGATAAATAATATAAAAATAAACTTACAGACTGACATTAGAAATTTTATAGGAAGGAGGAAAGTAGCTCTTAAACCTTGCGTGGTAAACTAGCCGCAGCAGGCACATAGAAGCCAGGCACAGGAACTGATTGCCTGATCTCCTCCTCAGGTTTTGCAGATCTGCCCTAAGGACATGAGAGCAGACATCTGCGTGCATCTGAACCGCAAGGTTTTCAAGGAGCACCCAGCCTTCAGGCTGGCGAGCGATGGGTGCCTTCGAGCGCTCGCCATGGAATTTCAGACAGTGCACTGTGCTCCGGGAGACCTGATCTACCATGCTGGGGAGAGCGTCGACAGCCTTTGCTTCGTGGTCTCGGGCTCTTTGGAAGTAATCCAGGACGACGAAGTTGTTGCTATATTAGGTGAGTTTCAGAGCTGGTAATAGGCACTGTGCACAAATACTGATGTGTACAGCATTTTTATAGCCTCTTCTACTCGTTCTTTAAAAAGCTTCAGTTAAGTTTGTTTTACCACATCCTGGAGAGGTTTAAAAGGCAACCATCTCATTTCCAGATTGCTTCAACCCTGTTTCGTCTGGTCAATGGAAACTTTACTTTAACATGGGGTCCTGGTCATTCTTGGAGGTTCTCCCTGTCTTGAGACATTTCTTTTAATTAGAAATTTCATTTAGGACTTGAGAAAACTTGTTTTTGAAGTGCCTGGCTTCCCTGCCTCAGTGCCCCCCCCTCGCCCCCCCCACCAATATCCACCTTTGCTGTAATTTTTCCAGTTAGATTTATTAGGTCTCATGTTGAAATAATATTTATCTGTTTTTAAGTCAAAGTAATTTAAAACATCTAGAGCTGATTTGTGTTAACTTGGAAGGGCAGCTTTGGGCTGGAGGCATGGAAAAGAAACTGATAGGTGTGTGAACAGGATTCTGAGGCAAAGCTGACAGAAAAGAGTGGGATAATAGATGTAGATGAATCGTGGGGTGGCTGGAGCACTGAGGAGGTGATACTTATCATTTGATTCTGTCAAGCCCTTTTGTGATAAGGTAAATTCTCATGGTGGCTTAATCCAGTACCTGTCACTCACAGCAGCCTGGAAAAAGAGAATAAAGCAGCTTGGTAATCTTACTTTTTTCTGAACACATACACTTAGCTCTCCTAAGATGAATGTCTACTGAAAAATGAGGGGGCTAATAAATATGCTGAGTTCCATTTTTCTCTACTTTTGAACAGGATTGCATGTATAGCATAGGGTAAATTTAGTGTCCTGGGGAATCCAGTTGATGATACTTTGTGCCACACAAGAAGCTAAAAAGGTGAGAAGTTGGAGGAAAACTGGTTCTCTTTTGTTCTGGAATCACCTGTGCTGTTCAGTGCTATATGATATTTGTAACTTTTGCTTGTCTATGCTGCACGTCAAGAACTTGCTACCTTTTGCCATGTTGAACTCTCATGAATTAACATGACAAATGTAGAACACAAACTAAGACATCTTAGTTTGTGTGCCTTCATGCCACCACCTGGGTTCAGCACGAGAAGAAAACCTCAAAACATCTTGCTGCTCCATTTGAGTATAGGCAAAAAGCACAGAGATCAAATTTTATTAAAATGTTTTTTAAAGATACCAATTTTCTCCCCGTCTGTACTGGTGACTCCTGTGTTTTATCATAACACTCACTTTAGAAAACACTCAGCTGAGATTGCTTGAGGAATCAGCGTTAAGGAAACCCAACTCCTAATCTCTGCTGCTGCAGAGTGATAGCTATGGATAAATGAGGCTGTTCCCCTGGTATCTGAATGAATAGATGTGTTTTGTTGTTGCTCTTCCCCTGGGATGTAACTATTGATCCTCTTCCCTCCACAAATTTTTATTTTCTACTTTTTCTTTCTTTTTCTTTTTTAAATTTAGAGTCAGTTTCCTGGCTCTCACTACAGTTGGTGAGTTCTGTCATTTTCTTTGTGAATATTGTAAATGGAGAGGAAATTAAAATGAAGTGGGATCCGTTTGTGATTCTGTGAGATTTCATTTTGGATGTGCGTCAATTTTTGTGTTTCAGTTTCTGGACTAAAGAATCCCTTTCCTTCCACACATGTGTGTACCTTCCTCCCCCAGACTGTGAAGACGTCTGCTGAAGGTTTCTCTATCCTGAAAAGTGATTATGTATTTTTCTAAGTTTTCCACTGTTCTAAATCAGTTGAACTTCTTTTTCCTTCAGCATTATGTAATTTAACCTCCATACTTACGGAAGGATGCTTCAGGAGATGGGTCGGGGTTTCCTCCCTAACTTCTTTGTACTCTCAGTTTTCTTATCTGTAGAAAACAATGTTTTGGGATGTTTTTGGGTTCATTTTTTAATTTCATATTTAGCTAAACTTGCCACGTTCTTGATGAATGTATACCAGATAAAACAAGGTACTACAAGGGGGAAAAAAAGTGCATTGTACAAGAAACATGATTGTTGCTGACCACTCAGCCAGAGCAACCTATGCCATAAGTTTTGTTCACCAGTCATGGCTAAGCATAGCTGTGAACATCAGGCATGTTAACAGCAAACCACATGAGGAATTCCTTAGGGTAATTTTAGTTAACAGGTATGTTGCAGAGACTGTAATCTTCTTTCAGGCATTCTGGAAATGAAAATGAAAAAAAATAAGTGCACAAATTATTCAAGGTGAATTATTTACTCAGCTCTGGCTGTCATGTAATAAAGCAGCCTCTGCAGCTTGCAATGGAGCCTGTATCTTCCTTGCAATGGAGAAATGAATTGAGACTCTGAATCAGTCTGTGCGACTGCTGTACAGCATTACGTGAACCGAAGGCAAACTGCACTTAATCCTTAAAGGATCCAGTTCATAGGAAACATTTTCAAGTTCTGAAATCATTTAACCTTGCAGACTGGCGTGTAAGAGTGTGTTGTGTAGCCCTGGAGTGTATTGTGTACACTTGCATAATATCCTTCCAAATCAGTTCCTTGTAATACCCCAGGGACAGGTGTATTCTCAGTTCGGGCTTATGTTCTTAGAACAAAGCACTGACTTTGATTGACTTGGATTAATACAAGTACTGAGTTGGAAGAAATTGCACATAGGCCAGCAGTGAAAAAATGTACTTTTTTTGTGTGTCTCCTAAGATTGCCTTTCCCATTAATTTAAATTAAGACATATACACAAAAATAAGCAAATTTTTAAAAGCCAAAGAAACCCAAATGAAACCGTTGGATGTTTGCAGTAAAAATTGAAAGAAATCCATGTACTTTGTATGAAGTTTGATTTATTGGGATGAAAGGTATATTTTTTGAATTCTATGTAAAATTTCTGCTAAAATACAGAAATTACTGATGTTCACAACATCAATGATGCAACACAATCTTTGGATTTGATGTGTCAAAGAAACAGAAACAAAAGTGTAGAAAATGACCTCTAAGCCAGGTGATTGATTTATTTGTGATTCATTCCAAAACAAATGAGTCAGAAAAAGAAGACTTAGCAAGAAAAGCCACTCTGTTGCTATGTTTTCTATGTTAATGTGTAAGTATGAGAGTGGGATTATGTAGAAGGGAAGTTTAGCTGGTGGGAAGCTGCCTGGATGAGACACAACTCTGTTTTCGGTAGTTTGCTGTTCTCCCACTGACACCGCTGTTACTGCGTAGGATGAAGTGCTGACGTACACTCAGCGCTTTGTGGAAGACTGAGACAAATCACACAGTCCCTGCCCTGAAGAGAACTGAGCGAAGCACAGGTCGTGCAGGGCTTCCGTTAAGAGAATGTTTTCAACTTGGCTTTGCTTTTAACTTTTCCAAGCCCTCCCACTTGGCCTGATGGTGCTTTATCCACCTGAGACTGACAGTATCTCTTTGAACTACTCTTACTTGAAGACTGAGCCTTTTATCCCGATGTGGTTAGAGAAAATGTGAGGGTTTGTTTCCTCTGTTAAAAACAATCAAGTGTTTATGTGCATTTCATTTGGCAGCTCTAGTTTCTCTGCTTTGGAGCAGATCTTTCAGGCTGAGACACTGACCATCTGAAAACCTGACTTTACTGCAGGTCTTTGAAAAGTTAAAACCTACTCATGCTCAGGAGATTGGCTACGTTTTAATTTAACAAATAACTTCTTAAAAATATTCCTCCTGAATTAACTGTGTTGCAGGCACAGACCATAAGGTCTGCCTGCAGCTTTCTTTGGAGTATGCAGGGGAAAAGGCACTTCACTGCCCTGCACCCATGTAGTCTGAACCTTTTAAATCTCTCCTCACCATTGCTAGAAGAAGTGCTGGTTCCTGTGCTATATCTCAAATTGCATGTGTGCTTAGATAATTTAATGAAAATTACATAAAAGAATGTTATAGCAGCAAAAATAACTTTTGGTACATATTTTCTGGAAATGCATGGAAGGGCTGGATAGGAGGCTTAATTATAAAAGGATTTCTATTGTGCTAATGTGAGAATTACTTAGAAAACCATTCTTGGTCTTTATAGGAAATAATCAGTTCTAAGTTAGAAATGACCAACGTAATTGTACTCCAAGACTGAACAAAAAAATCCCTCTTCTCTAGGAAATCTGAAGGAAGGAAGTGATTCTGGGACCCAAGTTGGTTCAAACTCTTTCTGCCTGAAACTGGGAGAATTTTTGATATTTAGGAAAACATTCCAGTAAAAAGCTAGAGAGAGGAAGGAGAAGACCCTTGAAAGTTAGGGTGACAAACTTTTTTTTCTAGATAGCAGTGGGGAAAGCAGTGTCCTGTACTTGAATTTTCAGACTGCTGCAAAATTTGTCCATTAATGACTCCTAGAGGGCCTGACTGAGCAGCAGATCTTTCTTTACCTATATGAAATGTTCAAAGCCAACGAAGTGGTCTTGATACTTCTTGCAAGGGGGCCATGTGTGTATGGAAGGTAAGACTGGAAGACGGTTTTGTGGACTTGGTTAAAGACAGTTAAACTTTTATTTAACGACTAAAAACCAAAGCCCTGAAAACTACTGTTGTCTTCAGAGCTGAGCACTGGATGAGAAAAGTAGCATTTACTAGAAGATTTAGTTAAAAAGGAAAAACAACACCCTCCCACTAAACAATTTGTCCCAAGTGTTACATTCCAGCTGTTCTGCATTTATGTTCTTGCTACCTTTATTTGAGCTAAAAATTTTCAAAAGAATGAACCTTTTTCTTGGCTGTTGGTTTAGCATCACAGAATATCCTGAGTTGGAAGGGACCTGTGAGAATTGTTGAGTCCAACTCTACAAAGGGCAAGTGAATGAGACAGGAAGGGAAGTCAAGGCAGGAATTTATTGTGAGCAAGGAATACAATTGCTCTCTGAAAGGCCAGTTTGCTGTTGCTACTCCTTTTGCTGCTGTCAAAGCAGAAAGGCAATAACAGAATGGAGATATTATGTAAGTATCAAAGTATGCAGTAACACAAGAATGGGAATTTTTGGGGGGTGGGGGGTGGGTTGTGTGGTAGAGAGTGTGCAGAGGATGCACGTAGATTGACTTTAAAGATCACACAGGAGCTGAGAAAGAGAAATTTGCAAGACCCTGGCTTACAGATCTTTTATTGTTATTTACAAAGCTACAAAGTTGACAAGTTTGGAGACTGTGGTTTGAACATGATGTTATAGGGGACCTTGGTGTGCCATGTTTTGTTTCAGCAGGATATTAAATGCCCCATTTGCTTTGTGTGGAGAAATTCCTGCTGATTTAATTTGATCTAATTGCAGTCTTAAAGAAATGTTATAAGAATAATTGTTTGTTTTCTTTACAATTGCTTTAGCTTACTCATTTAGCCGTGAGCATTTCATTCAGATGTAGGCACCAGAGGACTGATTCAGATTTTGGTGGGACAGATTTGCATCCAGACAGGACAGGGCCAACTGCAAGGGCACCTGCGCCACAGGGAAGGTCTGTTTTAGAGGAGGGACAATAGCAGTGCAGGAGTATTGTCTGTCTTGGACGTTCTCCGTGGAAAATGTTGCAACTTCCACAGAGTAATGTGAAAACTGGTTCTCAGCAGACGTGAAGATGGCAGATAAGTTAACTGCCAGGCTGCTATCTTTAGGCTGTCCCTAGCACCTGAGCTAATTCAGGTTTCCCTAAACTAAGCTGCTCTGTATACTACCCCATTTTCAAAAATTAGTTGTGTTATTTTCGAGCCTGTTACTTACTTCCAAGTCTTTGAAGAAGTCCCTTACTTCTCTGCTTCTTTTTTCACCTGGATTTTAAATTTAGGTACACCTCTCTGTGTTAAAAATGCCAAGCTGCTGTGCTCTCATGCTTAACAAATGGTTGCAGGATTATGGATGGCATTAAGAGTTTTCTGACAGTATCTAACATCACAGCATTGTTTGTGCTATTGAATAAGACTGAAACATGACCAGCAGTGCTTTGACAAAGGAATGACTGAAATTAAAATCCATCTTTATCCTTGGTAGTTCTATTGTGCTTTTTCTATTTATAGTTGAAAAGTGGGGTTATTTTAGATTGATTTATATAGGCAGGTTGGACAAGTTGCATGTTTCTATGAAGCGATTCAATAAACATCAACTGAAGGAACAATTTTCAGAGTCTGATTTGCTCAATGCGTGTCCAGGCACACTTAGCAAAACCATTACAGATGGAGATCCAGCTAAACTTTTTAAAAGGCTGTGGCATAAATGGGTCTTCATTGATATAAAATTTTAATTTCATGGTGGATGTAGGAGCGGCAGTGAAACTCTTATTGAGAAATATAGGTTTATCCCACATGGTGGTTTCAGACAGAGAGTATTCCTTTTTCCTGTCCTCCAGACATCTGGGATGGGTTGATATCAAGACTTGCCATTTTTGAGACTCTCTGTTTGTTCTATGTCTAATTTCTGACAGACATTAAAAGCATGAATTGCCAAAGCTCCTGTCCACTGCTGTTTATAGATGGTTTAAGGCTGCGCAGGGTATTGGAGAAACAGATTTTTAAAACATTTGATGACTTGTTGGAGTAGCTGAGGAGCAGGAGTATTCCCTGTGAACAGAGGCCTCAGTAGGGAACTTTTTGGCACGCTTCATGTTTTATTGCTGTGAATTTATACACCTTTACATAATGTGCTTTTAAATAGTCTGACGGCATTGCATGTGGAAGGAGTCCCCCTTGGAAGAGGGCAGCGTCTGGTAGGACACTGGCAGCTGAAATTGAGGTGTGGTGGAGATGAGGCTCTCTATTCCTGCATGTCCCTTGATATCTCAGGATATCTGTGTTAGGAGGGTTTGCACATCATGTTAGTGTGCATGCTCCAACCAGAGGTGTGAAGAGGTAGAAATCATAATTTAGTAAGGAAGTCAGCTTTCTATAAAGAGCCTGATTTCTGCCAGGTGAACCACTAAATTAATTTTCATTTTTGTTTTGGGTAGGATTTTGTTTCTGTTTCAGAATTTGGAGGAGGAAGAATAATTTTTGTCAGTGAAGAGACAGGTAAAAAAATAATTGAAAAAAATTTAATGAAACGCTAGTTTTTCTTTGTTTTCTCCAAATTTCAAATTAATACTTTTTTTCAGAGATATGTTTCTGTAACATTGCTAAATTTGTACTGAAGGAGTTGTTAGAAATACTAAATAAAATTAAATACGAAACAGATGCAAACTTTGTGAGGTTTTCAAAATATTTACCTTATGTATTTCAGAATACAAAACTTACTATTTAAATTCTTGTGAATCCTTTTTGTCTGAAATAAAAGAATAAAATCTGGGGGCTTTTATGTATGTTTCAAGCAATTTCTAGAACATAAAGCCTGTCCCTAAGTAATCAAGGAAGTAACTCAGAGGATAATGCAATTTGAGCCTCTTATATAAGTTTTTTTTTGGTCAGAGAATTAGCACTGCCCGTGCAATGACAACACAGATTGAGCTGTGTTTTTCCCATTACTTAACCGGTGCAAATACATTAAAATACATTTGTGACTCCAGTTACCTGAGCTACTCCACATCCTCTGAGTTTGTGCAAACCAGACGCGTATTTATAATGCTTTTATAGTCACCATTAAAATGCAAATAAGGATAAAGGATGCAGATTCTGGTGAAGCCTCCTGGCTTTTTTTGTGAATAAACCTGGTAGGGCCCAGCTGACATTTAAAACTCTTTATCACAGTAGGAGAGTGTTCACATAGTGAAATATAATCCATGCTGTATTCTGAGAGACAAATAAACACCTTAATTACAGCAACAGTAATAGAAATTTTAGCTGTAACTAAATCAAATTGTTGCTACTCATCTCTAAAATAAATGTTTTTATTTTGTCTGTACAGTAATGTGCTCCAACAGAAAAAATTGATGCAGTTGTGTAGTAAACTGTCTGCAAAATGTTGCCAGGCTGTGGTTTACAACATGAACAAATACACTGTGTTTCAATTCGTGCGCCAGGCAAATCACTGAAAGTGCAACTTCAGTTTGTTATCTCCCTAACACTTACTTTGGTTTCTGTGGCAAAGATGCTCAGGCTTTTCAGAGGTCTGATTAGAGGAAAGGCGTAGTTAAAACCTCTGGTTAATGAAAAATAGTGTATTCTCTGCAGTGCAGTTGGTCATTCACTTCTCATTACATGTCTCAGTTTGCACTTGAGAAATCTTAAGAAAATCCAAAGCAGCGAATCACTTTCATGCATCATCTCCTGCCAGCTGTCCTATGTTGGAGGACCAAACTAGAGGCAATTCAGTGGCTGTCAAGTTGTGCAATTTATCTGCTGGACAGATACTGAATACTCCACCTCAATGCCAAGTGGTAGCTCTGTTTATTTTCTGGCTGACAGATTTTGTTGCATTAAAACAATGCATCAAGAGGAAAAACTATTTTTGCTCTAGTGTCTTTTCTTTCCTTGAATCTTTCTCTTCTCTGTAAAATGGGAAAATTTAAGTTGCATGCCTTACTTAAGATTTGGAGGAAATGAGGGAAGAGAGGAGAAGGGAAGGATTTTCAGTTGAAGCCAAATAATCGTGTGGTGATCACAGAAGGGAGTTTGACCCTGGAGAATGTGTGTTTGCTTTTACAGCAGTTGGTGTCCCCCACTGCCTGGAGGTGGAGAACAGATCCTGAGGGTGCAGGCCAATGTGGGTGCTCCAGGGAGCTGTGCTGGGAAAGCCACTGTGGATCAGCATATCAGATAACTGCGTTTGCTAACACCTGATTGCCGAGATGTGCTTAGTGCTGCATTGCCACTGAGGCACCATGAGCAATGTTTGGTCATTCTGTCTGATTTTTGGATCTGCTGAGGCTGTGTCAGATCCTAATTCTATTGTTCAAACATGCAAATGAAGGCAAATCAGGAGGGGACCTGACCTCGATTCTGCTGTTGGCTGCTGTAACAACCATTACTATTGCTTTGAGAGTGATTCTAACATGAGTATTTTGTCTGATATACTGAAAATCCAGGAATTCGAGTGAAGGCCTTCGAAATCCATACTGACTTGGAAGACCTGCAACACATGAATCCATAGCCTCATCTCCCGCAGCTATCACACCAAAACTGCACCATGACTTCCAGACACCCAGAACCCAAAAGTGGACTGAGTAGGTTATTAGCCAAACACATACTCCACATGAGTCATATTTTTTTGGAGTAGAGTGGAATATCCAGTGTCTGAGAGAAGAGCTCTTCAATCTTTCCTCTCGTAAGAGTGAAAAAGCCAAGGGTTGTTGTGGTATCAAGGCAGTACAGTTGTAATGTGAGAGTGTGGTTCTTTTCTCAGGATCAGCAGAACACCTGACTAAGCTGCAATAATCAGATCTTCATCACTGGTGCTGCTTTCAGGAGACAGAGTGGATGTGGCTTGACCTTATGCCTGACTCAGGCTGAATTGGCAGTGGTAACAGAGAAATCATCTTTTCACTGTTAAGATAAATAGCAAACCTGATGTGGAGAAGAAATTGGGAAAGAGCAAATATGGAAACAGAAAATTTTATAAAATATTTCTTCTCAGTTTAAATATATCAGGGTTTGGGGACTTGTTATTATAATTAAAACAAACAAGGAAACATAAAAGGCAGAAAACTATTTGGCTTTCCAGTGCATGCTGAGCTGATGGTGGAAAAGGTCCTCAGCTCAAATCCAGCAGGGAATATAAATGATTGATGGTAAAAGCTTAGATCATCCACTCTAAGTGAGATTGACAGATAATGTTCCTGGCAAACATCTGGAATTCAGCAAGCTGGGAATGAGAAATGCGAAGTACTGACAAACAAACAGCCATCTGCATTTCTCTGGCTTTTTAATCTTTCTTCAGAGGTAAGGTGAAATGTATAAAGCCTGGAGTTGTATATAAAAGGAGGCCTTTGGCTCAGGTTCCCTAATGCAGCCATTGGATTTTGCCAACCACCTTCTGACTCAGAAGCATCACCATACCCTTCTTGCTTCCCAATTACAGATGGTTTTGATAAAACACCCACTTAATCTGCCCCGCTTTTCCTTGATTCCTTTTTCCACAGTGATTGATCTTACTTTGTGGAGAACATATAGACAAAAGGAGATGGTATGGAATTCCTTATTATGCATAAGAGGCCAATTGTTCTAATGCAGTGCAGGTAATCCTGGGTGGAATTTTAATTCCTTCTTGCTATATAGATTTCTACTGCTCCTTTCCCCAGTCATTTTTCTATAAATGTCAGACATGTTTTTTTTAGAATCTGACAATCAAATTTAATACTTTTGGTATGCACCATTTAGAAAATGGACTTGACAGGAATAAAGCAATGACGTGCCTGCATGTGCCTTGCTTTGGAAAGTGAAATACAGTGTAGGCTTCATTTTCAACTAGATCGCTCACTGTTAACTTCAAGGAAGTTTTTTAATGAAAGAAAAGAGTACAGCTGCTTTTGGTTTTTTTGTTTGTTTCTTAAAAACAGAAACTTCTGTGATCTGACTCAGTTTGTGGCTCATGTGTTGCTTTTCTCTGGTTTGGCTCAGCGGGCACCCAGCAGACGCAGCTCCTTCCTGTGCTGCTCTTGCCACTAATGGGAGGTGGCTCCCTGGGGTGGCAGGACTCTGCAGGACAGAGATTTTTACAGAGGGAAAAGTTACAAATGGCTAAAGGCAACTGTGCTTGCTGCCAGAGGTGAAGGACGGAGTTGTGTCCTTCTGTGTTATGAGAAAAGCAGAACTAAATTTCAAAAAGAGTAAGACATAACTAACGTCTGTTGTGTGTCTCTTTTGAGGTAGGCACAGCAGCACCATGCTGTTGGAGCTTGGATTGTACTAATTATTCATCATGTTACTGTGGGGTAGTAACATAATTATTGTCATTTTAAGGTAGGGAAACTTGTCTGGAGATGTTAAGCAATGCACTTAGAAATGAGCTAGAACTCCTCTTCCTTGCTGGGCTACCAGCTCTAACTGTTGCTCATCAGTGATGGCACATTTCAATGCTTGATAGATTCCAGAGCGTTAATTAAAACAGTTGTTTAGCTAATTGCCTGGAAGATTGTGAGTAAAAGCATATTTATTCCAAAGGCAAACAATCCATTTTTACCCAGTGAAGCATATCAGTTTTTATGGTGCATAAAAACTGTTTCATTTTAATTTTGAAAATACTGTGTATTTGTCTAAAAGCCTTGTAGATGATGATCTGTTTTAAGTGCGTGGAAGCTTTTTTTCTTTAGCCATTTTTATTATATCTACTAACAAAAACCATACAAATAATTGAAAATGTGAAAAGTCATTGCTATTAAAAGGAAAAGTTGTTTATTGTACTGGGCTGTGGGACTACCCACCATGCTTGCTGATACGAAGCTTTTGTACGATTTCCAGATGTTGGCATTGGCCTGTATAAGGAGACTAGAGGTGGAAGAAAGGTTATCTATATGGAGTCTTTGCCTAATTTTGTGAAAAATGTGCTAACAGAACAGGTGGTTTCAGTGTATATAGACATTTAAAATTAAAATAAAGTCCGAAGCGATCAGGATCTAAACTGGTCCATGGGAGGTGGATGGTGTAGGTCTTCTGTGGAAGACTGGGAGCACATCAGAGTTAAAAACATCTTATTGCACTTCAGGGTAGTTTACCATCAAGCTGATAGCTTCTTCTCAAAGAGAAAATGCTTATCATCTAATGGAAGAGATTAGATAAGGGTAGAAGTACAGCTGAAGGGCTGAGATGGGAATTCTGAGTTTGAATTAGAAGTTTTCTTGAGCTCTTTACTCCTGATAGTTCTCTTGACCTTCATGTAGGCTTTCAAAAATGACAATTTATGTAGGGAAGGAAATCTAAAAGAACCTGGGTGAAGTCAGTAAACTAATATATATTTTGATGCTTTGGATTTAAGAATTGCTATGGGCAAGGTGTTACTTATAAGACAAGGGACCATTCCTACCACAACTTGATAGATGCGAATGTATTTCCACGTTGTTGGTCTTAAGAGAGATGGGCAGTGATGATATAGCACAGCAGAAGTTTGGGAGGGAAACAGATTTCAAAGCAAGAACAGTATAGCTTTTCATTATCAAGGTAACAACTGAATATTCCTTTTTTGTTAGCATTATGTATTGGAAAACAGGAAAAAAAGACAATTACTCTTGTAAATGAACTTGTAATTTTCTCCTACACACTCCCTTTTGTGCCCAGCCTGAGCTGGGGTGTAACCAGTGAAATCCTGAGTGGGGGCTGCCCCTCAGTAGATTTGGGTGTACATGCACTGCATTGTAGTGCCCAGACTGGTGCAAATGCCCTCACTGCAGTATTGCACAGCAGGGATTTCGCTGGCTGCCCCGAGCTTGTAGAGACGTGCACATGGGAAGGGTGTGAGGAAATGGCTGTTTTCTTCCTTCCAGTGTGAAACAGCTAAACATTCCTGCCTTGTCACTGTTGTGTTGGGGATAACTAATCTGTACTCTTCTTGGCTTGGATTCTGTTTAGTTGCAGCCTGTGACGACACTGATGTGTTACACAGGATGGTTTTATTGACACAACAGTGGGTAAATGTTAGCCAGATTAAGAAAACTCAACAACACAGATGTAAGAAACAGATCCTTTGCGTGACAGTTAAAAGGAGAAAGGGAAAAACCATTTCCTTTTAATTAATTTCTTTGAAAGGGATCAGAAGAGTACATGAACCAAGAATGAACCACTTCTCTTGATTTTTAAAGAAAAACCTTTATTGATATTTAAAGGAGAGTTGTCACATAGAACACTTTTTAATTATGATTTATTCTTATGAAGTTTTGCTAGGCTGTTGTAATTAAGAAAAAGATAATGGAAAAAGTTATTAATTAAATATTTCGAAGTTGGCTTTTTTTCAGAAAGTTTTTTTTTCTGAGTGTAAAAATAGAAGGAACTTGACTGCGTGAATGAGATGTCTGTTCTGTTCTATTTTTGATGGAAATAGTGCTGTTATTGAAAGCAATGCTGTTGATTTTCTGTAGGCAAAGGAGACGTTTTTGGTGATGTGTTCTGGAAGGAGTCAACCCTCGCCCAGTCCTGTGCTAATGTAAGGGCTTTGACTTACTGTGATCTTCATGTGATTAAAAGGGATGCCTTGCAGAAGGTGCTGGAGTTCTACACAGCCTTTTCACACTCCTTCTCCAGAAATCTCATTTTGACCTACAACTTGAGAAAAAGGGTAAGTGCCTGTGATTTTAACATACATCATGTAGATGATCTCACTTCTAAAGTCTGTCTGTGTGAAAAAACTGAATGGCTTGAATTCTGGCATTTTTTGTGGACCCCTTTTATGAGATGACTTTTCAGAGCTTGCCTAAGAGACCCTGCTAGCATGTAGAGTCAAAAGTCTATAAGTATTTATTCCAGTGCTAGCTTTATAGGGAGCTAGACTGTGTGTATGTGAAAATATACATTTCTAGGAAGTAGACAGGTTCCAGCATATATGAAAACTGTTGTGCACTTGTGATAAACAGTGTTCACTACTTAATGCAACTTTAGTTTGTAAAGCAGCTAAAAATATTTTAGGGGTGTTGCCTGAAATCACAAGGAAAATGAGAGGAAAGATATAAAATCTGATATATGGAACAAAAGTCAAGTACTGTAATCACAACGGAAAAGTAATATGAACATGACATTCTATCAAGAGTTGTTTCATTTATTATAAATCACATTTTGGAATTACTTTGCTTATCTATAATATTTCTATTTTCTTATCCTTGATTTTTTGGCTCTTTTCATTCCTTGCTGCGTGCCAGTCCAAGTTATTTTGTCAAATGCAAGTAATCATAATCGAATAGCCCAGTTTAAATCCTCTGTGTAATCTTCAGTGAACTACCTCTGCAGAAATTTATTAAAACTGTAGTAGGTATAATTCAGATGATATGATTTTATGATGCAAGGTGGAAGACCATGATATTACATTGAAACAAAATACATTAGAGAGCCTGTACTTGCTTTATAAGGGTATTTGAGAGCACCTTAAGAAATATGTTTGATAGGAGACTTTTTTGTTCCTCAAAATGGTTCTCCGTAGTAATTTGCAGGTGCCTAGTAAGTCCTAGGCAATTAGACCTGAAAAAAATAGAAATCTTTTAATCTTTTAAATCTGTTTTGTAAAATTAGACTTTACGACTAGACATTTTTTAAGATATTTTATTTTTTATATATAGAGTTGGCATGCTGGAAGTAAAGTAGTGTGATGGTATTTTCTATCATATGTTATCAGTATCAAAGAATTCAGCTTTTTAGTGCTGGATGAAGAATAATGTGTTATCAACACTTCGGTGAAATAAATCAGAGCTCTGGTAGAAAATTGATGTGTTTAAAAACTAAGAAGCAAACTTATACTTGGGGATTTCTTCGTAAGACATTTTTTTCTGATGAAGGTACACAGCTGCAAGCATATTAAGAGAGATGTCCTGTTAATAAACAGCTCCTTACCTGGTCTTAGTTAATGTAAGAAATAAAATAAATGAAAGAATTTGACACTGATATCACCTAAAGAACCAGTATCACTGACTGACATATTTCATAATTAACTCCATGGGTAATGTGGTAAGATGCTCTCACGATATACAACTACTTTTTTTCTTTTTTAACATGTGTAAAAGTAGCAAGCTTTGCGGCTTAGGACAAACTTTCTCAAAGCTCATAGTAATGCTAGCAGAGTCACATCATTTTGGGCCTGCTCTGAGCCAAAAGGCCCAACTTTAGAACCAAATAGCTACTCCAGAAGTGACATTGTGCCTCCATGTTTATCAGCATTGCTCTTCCCAGCCCAGGTTACAAAACACTTTTTATCCATAGTGTCACAGCTCCTGTGTTGTCAATTTTCTACACAAAATGTTCCTAATAAAAATGTGCATCTTATGGTAGCAATTTCCATCCATTTATTCAAATAATTGGAATTTAATTGAG
Source organism: Oriolus oriolus (assembly GCA_013400235.1). Classification (NCBI taxonomy): domain Eukaryota; kingdom Metazoa; phylum Chordata; class Aves; order Passeriformes; family Corvidae; genus Oriolus; species Oriolus oriolus. Next base: position 647,856 of record VXBT01008024.1, on the reverse strand, counting down.
TTGCAGTCAGCAGAAAAGTGGCATTGATTGATAATGGAAGCAAGAGTTTGATGGTTCTAGGTTAACAGACTGTAACAGTATTTATTTTATTAAAAGAAGGCTGATTGCAATCAGAATGTAAATGTTAAATAATGTGAATAATGTATGCTCTTGGAAATGCATGGAAGGTACAATACTTAAGAGATTTGAGGTAATGCACGTTAAAAGGCAACTTTTTAGAATTTAGAATTTAATCTGGTTTAAATATCTGTGATTTTTTTTTTTTAATAGAAATAGCTCCCCAGCCTGTTGCTTCTAACACTTCTCTGGTCTATTTCTGCAAATGGAATTTTGTAGAATTAAAATGAACTGGTACCTTCTGTTAGTTGCATTTGTGATGTATTGCATGTATTGTGATGTATTTATACTTTGGAGTATAAATACCAGAATTACACTTTTCATTTCAATAAACAGTTCCATCTCTGGCTCCAAAAGTGTTCAGCTAGTTGAAATGTAGATACTGTATATTCCTCCCAAATATATTCATACAGATTCCAAATACATGAAAAAGCAGCTTTGGGGATTTTTTTTTTCAGAAGGATCTCATATTTTTAGGCTTGGTTATTTCCCTGAGGTGTCCCCATCTTCAGGGTACATATGCCTTCTCTTGGCCGTGGTACTGAGTCTCACTACACAGAGCAAGGTGCTTTGTAGCCCAGTTTCACTCAGCTTAAGTGAGCTTTAGCATTGGTCCATTTTTTCACCATATTCACATATTCTTTGGGTGCTGGGTGTCCCCTGGTGATCCCTGGTGGAGTTGGGACTGCCTATCCCAGGCCCTTGGGTGCCAGTGAAGAGATGTTCCCCCAGTTACTGGGTCTGGATCCACGTGCTGATGGCTGTGGCAGAAATAAGCAGACATGCAGGTACATTGGAAGGTACCCAAACTGGTCAATTGGTCTTGACCTTAGCTAAACCTAGAGCTGGATTTAGGCAAAGTAAAAGGCAGCATTCCTTGTGCTGTTCTTCCTACTCGTCTTGAACGTGGTTTGAGCTGAGCTGGGAGGGCAGGACACTTCTGGTCCGTATATCTCCTTTACACCTTCTGCAGAACAGGCCTGCAGGTATAAAATGTTACTGCCTGTGATGCTTAAAGACTTTGTGGCCAAGGGAAAACTTTCCAGTGCCCTGTGCCTGGCATGTCATTATTGTCCCTGTCTGTGCTGTGAAAGCAGTTTCCTTTCACTCACTTTCTCAACAAATGCCAGTGAAATATCCTCTTTTCTAAAAGTGTCAGCTTGCTGTCAGGTGACTCCCTGAGCAGTTTCCTCAAGTGACTAAAATCCCTCCTGAAGTTATTAGCTGTCTAGTTACCTCAGACTGAAGCTCAGACTTAGAAAACTTTTTATTTTTCCTAAAGGAAAAGAGAAAGCAGACCTTTAATTAGCTCCTTCTGCTGCCAGTCGTTGAAATTTTCATCTAAGTGGGAACAGGGGGAGAATCATCTGCTGCATCTCTCTTTCCACCATCCTCAGAAACTGAAACTGCAGTCTGTGGCTGCAGGTGGTTGTATGTCGGTCTTGAAGACTGTGCAGCTGAAAGGAAGCTGATAGAGGTTTTTCAGAGCAATACTTGCTGTAACAATGTTCTGAAATTAAAGCAGGTTAACTTGATGTTTTTCTCTGCTCTTTGGAATCTTAGAGAGGAACCAGAGTGTAGACACTGGGGTTATTGTGGGATAGTCAAGTGACAAACTCACCTTCATGGAGGGTATGCTACACAAAAGAAATACTCCAGGTTAGGAGGGCAGCAAGATTCACAGGCTGGACGGAGGTCTGGTTTCTTCCACCAAATATTTAAACTCTTCTGGGTTTCCAAATTGCACATCATAGCTCCAGGTTGGTGGAAGCATAAGAAGGGAAAAGCTTGGCTTATAGCTACTTGTCATTGTCTCTGGCTTGTGATGGGGTGCAAGTTTGCTGGCACCTTCTTTAAAAATGGGAAGGGCCTTCGGCAAATGTTCTGGCTTTGGCAGTTGCTTCTTTCCATATGTACAAGCTTTGTGACCAATATTAACTTAGACTGGGTTGTACCACAGTGTATTTGCTCATTTCATTCTGCTGCAGCCGTAAATGATGCTATAGCTCAAATGACTGCTCGCACCACATAAAAGGGAGAATTCTTATACATAATTTATTAAGCTGAGATTTCTCTAGTAAGCCATTTTAGCCTGGATAGAGATTAAATGACTAATTCCGAATACTTTGGAGTGTCATGATAGAATGCACAAGTAGCTTTCCCAGAAGCTGAAATTTGTATCCTGATATAAAAGAAGGAAGGCAGTAGGATCTAGATGTGTTACCGGGATTTTGTTTGAGTGAAAGAAGTGGCAAGGAACGTTCCTTGTTTTTACAAATCAAACATGATTTAGTGACTTAGAGCCAAAGCTCCTAGTCAGAACATACTTGAGAGAGCAGTGATTTTAACAGAATAGTCTCTCTCCCTGGCAGTGTAAGATTACTTGCTTTTGTACATGTAGTGGTGTGTTTATTCTCTGGTATTCCAACTGTGCCAGTGGACAGGACTCCCAGCATCTCTTTCAAAAAGCAATTTTAAAATGTAATTGTGTTTTCCTCTTCATCATTAGCTTGATCTTTCTTCTTTTGATAGTGTAAGCTCTAACTAGAGAGAGAACCTCTCTCAAATCATATATTTCAGCTAAGAGTGCCTCAAGCGCTGATTTTAAATCTCAGGGGGCATTGGCAGCAGTTTGTTTTCAGAGAGGCAGTCCATGGCCTTATATTCTGCCTTTCCACATGACAAGTTTTAAAATTCTTTTTCATGACAGAGGTTCAAAATGGTATCCCAGAATTCTTTCTGATACGCAAAAGCCTGAATTGCTGGAAGGTTTCAACAAAGCTTTCTTACACTGAGATGAGAAAGGTTTTAATTTTAGAATATTGTCCCATTTGATGATGGATTTCATAATGGTCAAACTGACAGCCTGCTTCTTTCTCCTGTGTTTGTAGTCACCAAAACAATCCCACAAGTCCTGTGGGAAGAGGATTTTGATGTTTGACTGGCACGCATCTTACAACACTGAAAACCGAGGACACTGGACATGACTGAGATGTCTGGAAGGGCCTGTGGCTTGGGAATTATGCCATATTAGCTGTCCGGGAGGCAAAGTTGTCAATTTCCAAAAAACCTGTCCAAATGTAAATAAACAGTTAAGCACTGTGCTCTTTCCCATGGTGCTTTTTAAAAGCTGTTCAGGGAGTTGGATGTTCTTATATTCACAGTTTTTCCATGTCAATCTAAACAAAAGGTATTTTATTCTGTTTCATTGTTGGTAGATTCCATATTGTATTTTTGCATATTTTCTCTGGCCTTGGACATGTTCTATCTGTCTAACAGAGAACTGTTTAGCTAGCCCACAGATTTTTTGGCAAATAGACTTTACACTCTGTACTGGAAGTGCTCTGAGGCATGCTGTGTGTTACAAGGTTTGCACATCTTCTCTGGATGATTTTAGAGCTGTGTCTGTCAATGAGTTGAAACCTCATGCTCTCAGGAGGACATGCCCTTGGATTTCTTCCTTCTCCTCCTCTGTAGTTTGTTGGACCTCTCCAGGTAAAGCCTTAACACTCAGACGTGGAAAGGATCTGACGAACTGCAAGCATTTAACGTTCATGCACCTACAGTGATTGTTGAAATATGTGATTGTGTTCAAGCCAAAGTAACTCCATTATCTGTTTTCCAAAAGTTCCAAATTCTAAACTTATTTCTGTTCTATTTAATGTGAATGGCCTGGATCCTTAGGCTCCGGGGCTTATAGAGAGGAAGATCTGGCTACAGGCAAATAGTTTACATAGTGGGGATGTGTATGTACAATAGAAAATGTAATTAACTAAGAAGTTCTAAAACACTGTGGTGGGTTGACCTTGGCTGGTCACCAGGTGCCCACCAAGCCTCTCTATCTCCCCCTTTCTTGACAGAACAGGGAGAGAAAAATAAGATGCAAAGCTTGTGGTTTGAGATAAGGACGAGGAGATGACTTACCAGTTGCCATCATGGGCAAAACAAACCTGTCTGAATGAGATAAATTTAATCTATTACTAATTAATCAGAGTAGGATAATGACAAATAAGAAAAAAATCTAAAAAACACTTTCTGCCCATCCCTTCCCTTCTTCCCAGGCACAAATTCACTCCCAACCCTTCTATCTCCTTGCCCTGAGCAGTGCAGGGAGGTGGGGAATGGGAGTTGTGGTCAGTTCATAACGCTTGTTCTCTGCCATTCCTTTCTCTTCGCACTCTTCCCCTGCTCCAGTGTGAGGTCCCTCTCATGGGAGACAGTCCTTCACAAACTTGTCCAGTGTGCGTCCTTCCCACAGGCAGCAGTTCTTCAGGAACTGCTCCAGTGGAGGTCCCTTCCACGGGGGACAGTCCTTCAGGAATAGCCTGCCGCAGGGCCAGTCTCCTGGGGAGCAACAGATCCTGGCCAGAAGACCTGCTCCTTCCTAGGCCCCCCTGAGTGGCCTGCAGGTGGATATCTGCCCCACCGTGGGCTTCCGTGAGCCAGAGGGGGACAACCTGCAGCTCCACAGTCTCCATCATGGTCATCACCGTGGGTTGCAGGAAAGTCTCTATTCCAGCCCCTGGAGTACCTCCTCCGCCTCCTTCTTCTCTGACCTTGGTTTCCACAGAGTTTCTTTCACTTATTCTCACTTCTCTCCTTCAGCTGCTGTGGTGTGCAGTGTTTTATACTCTCCCCTGAAAGCGTTACCACAGCGGTGCTGCTGACATCGCTGATGGGCTCAGCTCTCGCCTGCGGTGGGTCCGTGTTGGGGCAAACCACAACTTGCTCTGTCCTGCATGGGGACAGGTTTGGTGCCTTCTCACAGCAGGCACCTCTGCAGCCCATCTGCTGTCAAACCCTTGCCACATAAACCCCAAACAGACAACAAAACTGTTCTGTTGCTTTTACTCACTACACAATACGTTGTCATGTAAATTTTAGCTGTGACTTAGATAAAGCTCTGTGGGTAAGTAGCAAAGTGCTTCTTTAGAATGCTCTTAAATGACTAATCCCCTCTAAACTGATTTAATGAATTCATAACATTGAGATGCCCTCGCCTACTATGAATAATGAGTAATTTTCATACATTTAGGTGCTGTAGTATGATGTCCGTACAGTTGTTACAAAGAAGTAACTTAGTATGCCATATAAAGCAAGCTGTGCCTTTCTTCAGAGAAATATTAAGTTGTTGAAATTCTGATAGGCCATTCACTAGCAAATTCCATTAAAAACAACACAGTCTTCAATAGGTATTAATAATCATCAATAAAATTGATGGAAGAGCTGGTATGGGTGAAATTCAAATTCCAATTCACCTTAAAATGGAAGAATATAATTCTTTTATGAAGTTGATACTAAAACCATAACTGCCTTGAAGTATCTTCAGTAAGAGAATATTTCCTGTTCTGTGCTATTGTAGTTTTATAGGTTTTCCCATGCAGGTCACTAAATTCTTAACTATTATTTGCATTCTGGTCACTGAATTAGGAATTAAATTTGTAAACCCCGAATTTTGGCTATTTCACAATGTGTTTTCTAGGTATGGAAAACTATGTCAATGTTATGTCAATAAAGACAGTCCAATTATACGTCAGTACGTGGAAGAAAAATGCAGTAAATGGAGTGAGTTCTGGTCAACCAGAAATTGAGGTTAAGCACTTCATTCATTAAACCAGAAACTGAATTGATGCTTTTTTTATTTTATCATGCTTTGAGGAGACCTGAATTGTTTTTGAAAGGGTTTTTTTTCCACAGTGACCCATAAAATACTCAGCCTTAAAACAAAAGAAAAAATTCTGACCTTTTTGAAATCTGTAGAGTGTTCATAAAATCTTTCCATGTATGGGAAAGTTGTTCCGAGTAGATTAAAAATGCACTTAACAAGGTTGATGGTGAATTAAAATAAAATATATTTTCATACTCTTTTAATCTGAAAAAAAGGACACATTTGGCTTTTGTGAAACTATTTTCAGATGCGTAATAGAAAGTTGACATTAAAAAAGAGGTTTTGTCTCTTTTTAACATGCACAACCACCCACACCAGCTTGTTTATCCCAACAGAAGAAAACGCATCACTTTGATTTTTACCCTCCTCCACCCACGTAGACTAAAGCATAGAAATAATTTTAATACAGAGAAAGGTTATTCAGAGTGGATGAGGATTCCCCAGAATAGCTCCCCTAAGCCTTTTTAAAATAGAGAATGAATTTCCTAGGAACTGAGGAAGTTCCAAATGTTGGCCCACCACCAGGGACAGAAGACGATAATCCAAAAGACAGTGCAACTGCTCTTACACAGTCTGGAAATCTCATCTTCCTTGTGAAAACAGTTAAATTCTTGCTAGTATTTTTACAGTAGGAAGGATTAATCCCAAATTTAAACTCATGCCTTTTCTTACTAATGTGTTGATTTAGAGAAATAGAAGTGTAATATGTGTAGTCTGTCTGCGTGGTGTGTTCAGGATGTGTGTGGCACTCCACCACCTGCTCACAGTCGAGTGTAATGAGGTGCCTTAGTCCAGTTCTGCACCAGCCTTGCAAAGAGGGGACATTCCAGGGGAATTAAAAGAATTAAGCAGTCTTCTGCTTACCATGACTGAGTGTCCAGAGATTGAACATTTTTCTATATTTCTAATTTAAAAAATAAGATATGGGGTTTTTTTGGTGCCCGCCATCTGTGTGTGTGTGTGTGTATGTGTGTATATGTGTATATATATATATATACAGTGTACAGTGATTGGCTTATTGCTGAAGCTCTCAATAATTCCAGTGTCACACACTCTTTCTAATATATTCATGCTGTTACCCAGGTTTTTTGCATGTGTGTGCCATGTTCTATCATGTATTAAAACTGCGCTGATTATGTCAATGCCATAGTAACCTCTGTGGCCTGGTGGTTTTATTTTTGGTATAACCTGATGCTTCACTGTGGAGCACTACTGACCGAGCAAAAGACAGAGCAGTGGCTTAATACCCTCCTGTATTTTTTTTTTTTTCCTAAAAATGGTCTTTCTGGTCTGGGAAGCAGCTAGGTGCAGGACAAACTTATTAAAAGAGAGTGATTTCCTGTCACAACAGCTTTGACCTTCTGGTCTTCTCTAGGGTCACTAAGAGCTGAACTCATAGGACTGCAGATCCAAACACAACCTGTTCAGGGTACTCCATGAAGGAGAGAGAGGATGTAGATAACTGCAATATGAAAGCCGAGTTACACTGGCCAACCTACATCCTTGAGCAATCAAACTTTATAATCTAAGTGATCAAATTGATCCTTTCTTTGGCACTGCAGTGAAAGCTGAAATAACTGCCCCCAATGGGAAAACAAAAAAGAAAGTAAAAGAAAGTATGTTCTGGAGGTTGCAGCTAGTGTTGTGTAGAGAGACTTTGTGATCCTGGCTCCAGACCAAACCCTACCTACAGGTCCTCCGTTTTCTTGCTTAAATGTTGAGACTTTTATTGTAACTATGAGCTCTTGGACAGCGAGACAAAGGAGGTCCTTTCCCTCTTTGTGTGCCTCAGCCAGGTCTCCAAAGTTCCTCCGAGGGCCCTATTTGCTATGCCCCATGATGGGCATAAAAGGAGTAGATCACCTTAAACCCAACAAACCCTGTTAAGATTTTGTGTGAACCAAAGCAGTTTCCCAGCTTGATCTTGGAAAAGATAAACAGTAAGCACTGAGAGGTCAAACTAACCTATGTGTGTAGACAACTGATGTTTTTCCTGTATCCATCCTGGAGAAAGAGCCTTTTAGTTGCCTCTGAACGAGCATCTTGCTGGGGGAGAATAGCCAGGAGTGTGCCACATTCCTTAGTCTCAGGCCTGCTGCGAGCAGTCAAGGGGGTAACGCGGTGTCTGATGTCAACCTGCTCTACAGGCTGCTGCCCATTCCAGCGTGGCACTGGAGTGTTTGACTGCTGGATCTCAAGTGCAGTAACGACGAGGTGTGGCCTTGTGAGAGTTTCTGAATTTGAAATCCAGTATGCTTTGCCATCATGGGAATGAACCAATTGCAAACAAAACTTGATAGGGCACCTTGCCAGTCGTCTGCTATAACTGTAGCTCCCAACTATTCCTTCAGCTAAAGTCAAGTGTTAAGGAGCATGTTGGGCTGTGGCTCAGTATAAGAACTTACTTTGAGAAATACATTGAGAGTAGGATCACAAATCATCCCCTCTTAATTTGGTATTAATTTTGCAGCCAGCAACTGGGGTTTTGCTCAAACTGTGCATGATTCCTTCCTCAAAAGGAAGTGCACTGTCATGTCAAACACCTGTTTGGATTCGAATTTTCAAATAGAAGTGTGATACCTGACACTGATGTAGAATGTAAAATCTCTATACAAATGAATGTACTATGTACATTAATTTTCTAAATTATCAGACTGCAGAGGGGTTTAGCTCTGGTTGAAAATATTAATATTCTCCCTCTTTTAATGGCTTTTTTTTGTTGTTCCCATTAATTTTCTCTCTTGTTTTTTTACATTACAAAATGGGGCATGAACTTCAGCATCTTGTGTGTGTATGTATGTGTATATATAAAAATAGAAAGACACACGTGTATGTATATGGTGTGTTCAGTAATACCTCCCTCAACTGAAGCAGGAGTATACAGTCGTAGGCCACTCTGAGTATACTCTGTGTCCCAAAATGCTGTCCTTATGGGACTTGGAGTGGGAATTTCACTATCCACAAACAGCCATTCAGCTGGACATGATGGGATCTTAATTAACCACAGGTCCAAATCCATTGTCTCTCTATGCAGCTGTGAGACTGCATAATGTTTTCAGCAGATTTTTATCAGGAGCTAAGTCTGCTAAATCCATTTTTAATTAGTACAGCATTATGAATGTGAAAACCCAATACCCAATTAAAGAAGTGTTTGGACTTTAATACTTTGTGCTTTTACTTCCATATACCTTTGTGGTTCTTCTTTTTGTCACCATCTCTTGGCATCTTTTCCAAACATTGAAAGAAAACGTTCCACACGTGCACTGTTGCAAGTCTTTGTGACTTTGGCGAACCACATCGACACCATTTCCCCAGCATTCCCCAACCTGGCTTTGCCTTGCAATTCATCCAAAGGTACTGTACCTCCATCTTAAAATTTCAGAGGATGTGCTTCCACCATTCTGACATACTTCATGGTTGGTCATTTCTCTCATATGCTCTGTAATAAATATACTACGCAACAAAATTTTTTCATTTACGCAGCTGCCATCAGAGAATCCAAGAAAATTTCTGCCACAATAATTTTGTAATACATTGGATTATTTACTTTTGTAAGCATTGTTTTTGTGTGAAAATACAGAATTATATTCCCCTTTTAGAACCTTCTTTTTTACCTTGATTCTTAAAAAAACCCCAAAACAACACCAAAAACCAAACCTAAACCCTGACAAAATACTTTAAAAAGAACTGATGGTATACTCAGGTTGACTGGAATAGATACATCTGTCTCTCCCACCTTCAAGGTCGATGCCTGGATTTTGTATAAGATTAAATGTCATGGAAATTCCAGCATACTTTATATCCAGTGCTGCAGAAGTGAGGCACGTTGCAGTCTTCCTCTAAGTAGGGGGACGTGCAATTTGTTGTTTTTCAAGGTTTCGCTGTTACTTCACAGTAACTGCAAAGATGTTATTTATGGCCAGTTATTATCTTGATTAATGAAAACAAAATTGCTGTTGACTTCTATCACATACTGGATCAGATGGCTGGCTAGAGTGGAAATATGAGGATGCTGTAACCTTTGGTCATGCTAAGATGCAAAGCAATAACAGAGGAAGAAAATAGTGTTAGCTCTAACAAATGGATATTGGCTTTGCCATTAGAAATTTGGTGTAGTCTAGAAATATTAACCTTTGGTTTTCCTTGATTGCATTTTTCAAATTAATCAAGCAGCAAGTCTGTAGGACTAAAAGTTTCAGTGGCTTACATGTTCTCAGTGATTATCCTGTACTCTTTTTGAAAGAGGAGATTCACATTTAGTCCAATGACATATTCATAGGAGTGAATGGAAGAAGTAATAACAAAAAGCTTTTATTTGGGATGTCATTTGGGATCAGTTATATCCTATAACATAAAAGCATTGCAGTGGTCTTTTTCAGCAACCTTGAAAATGGTCATTTGTGTTTGGCAATCAGAATAGTTCCTAAATGACCTTCAGCATTCATACCCAAACCATTCTGTAACACAGATGCAGCCATGAAGGGAGTCTGGAAGACTTGTGGGTTCTGGTTTGTAATGTATTTCCAAAATTTGCAAAAGTTTGTCTAAATTTGCAGTTGCTCTGTTATTCTTGTATCTGTTATATTTGTTAGAGATGTGAAGGCATGACTTCAGTAATACTGAGGGGGTGTTTCTCGGTATTCTCTCTGAGAATCTCTCATTAAATATTGTATATTTCTTGTTTCAGCACATTTTCCAATCAGTAAGATTTTCCAAACCCCATTATGCTCTTCAGAGAGCTGTTCAGAAAGGCACATTTTGTAGAATTATAAGGCCTCTACCAAATTACCTTTAATAATGTTGTCATTTTATTACATGTTGGAATTTCTTTACTGGACATTTTAAGGTATACAAATGGAGCATTTCATCCAAAGAACTCATATGGGGCTGTATTTCTTGATTTGTTTTTTATAAGATTGTATGATTTATTGTCCTTATGTGAAGGGAAACTGAAATGTAGAGGATTACGTGACTTGCTGTCTTATAGAGTGATCCTCAGTGACAATGAGGAATGGAAGCAGGATTTTCTAGTCATATGTTCTACTCTGTGTAGAAGACCTTTGAGGGTCTGCAGCGCGTGGCACAGCTTGTTGAGTTACGCTTTGTGTAGTGGAAGAGTAGACTCTAGTTTTGTGCTGCAGTCTTGCAGAGGGCCTTGTGTCTGCTTTGAAACAAAACCCAGCCCTTAAGTGTTTAATCGTACATACGAGTGTGCTAAAGGAGGCAACTGAGTGAGCAAAAACAAGGACAAGGTTGTCAGGAGAGGCCAGAGAAATGGTATTTGAAACATAGGCTTGTCCCTCTTCCCCTTGTTGAATGCTGCATGTACCAAGACAGCCTCTCAGTAGAGAAGCAAGTTAAACAGAGAAAGAGGCAGGAGAGGAGTGGAGCGTCTGGTATCTCTCCATGGAGCTGGATGAAGAAAACCTGGATGAATGGAGCCGCTGGTGCTCTGTGATCCAAAAGGCTACAGGACAGCAGCTGGTGACTGGGGATCGAGACAGCTCAGTGTTTCAGAGTTTTACTACACCAGGTGGACTCAATAAAAACAGTAAAAAGCAACCTCAAATTGTCTCACCAACTTTTCCCCTAGCTGGCCCCCAAAGACACCCTTCAGACTGCACCATTTGACAGCCTGTCTGCTGCTCCTTCCTGACAACAGAAGTTGCAATACAGCAGCATCTACACTCTCATGATCCCCAAGGACTATTACTAAAGCAGCCAGCAGAAAAAGATGAGGAAGTCAGGAGCATCTTCTGGTGACATAATTGCACTTGAGGTCCTTTTTCTGCTGTCTGTATCCAAGGTTGCTCTAGTACCCAAGGCTTAACCTACCAATGCAGTGCCTTCTAGAAAGTCTGACGTGAGACCACAGTGGTACCCACTGCATCATGTCTTGTGGCTACCGTAACACATCCTTGAGCCAGAGGGGCCCAATACAAATCATAGAATAGTGAGTGTTGAGAGGGACCCTTAAAGGTCATGTAGTCTGACTGCACTGCAGTGAGCAGGGACCTCTTCAACTAGATCAGGTTGTTCAGAGTCCCATTCAATTAACCTTGAATGTTTTCAGCAATGGGGCATCTGCCACCTCACTGGGCAACCTGGACCAATGATCTACCACACTCATTGAAAAAATGCTGCTTCAAAAGCTGTGTGGCATGGATATGAAGCCCATGTCTCCCGCTGGACAGGTCGTGCTGCTGGGCCTCTGCCATGGTGGTCATCAAAAGCAGTCTTAATTGGAATTTCCACGTGGTACCCAAATGGTGCAGGATTGATCCTGATGCTCCTGCTCCTCCTGTGTGAACATGAGCGACAAAGCTGCTTTAAGGACCAGAATAGATATACCACTTGCATCCTGCAGCCCTCCCACCTTAGAAAAACAACATGTGATCAAACTGCTGCTCCGTGGTTGCTGGATGAGTGCCAACTGTGGGTTGCTCAGACTCCCCAGACTCACTTAGCAACTGTGTGTGCCTGGGATCTGAGACTGGCTCGTCACACCACGCACGCTGCCTACCCCTGCCTGAGCACAATGCCAGGTCATGTTTTCCTTTGAGATTTACTCTGCATGTGTGATTTGCTGTGTTCTGCCCACCAGCAGCTGAGCCCCACACCTCCTGAGCAGCCTTTGAAGGTGACCTGGGCCAGCTGTGTCCCTTCAGACAGGCAGGACATCTCACGCTCCGTGAGCCATGTCATGTTCTGAGTTGTGGGAGCACCTTCTCAGGAGACAGCAGTGCAGAAAAAAGCCTGAGGAAGCAGGGAGAAGGGTGGTTCTGCTCCACGTGAGCAAACAGGTCTGCTGGAACAAACACCTAGAGATCAGTGGTTGTTGGCATTTCACGTACAGTCCTCAATGAGCCTAGGGAGTCAGGCAAGGGAGGCTGACCTCTCAGAGATCTGGATCTCTCCTGCTGCTGGTTTCTTTCTTCATTTCTCTCACCTTCCCTGAACACATGCTGGCAGGTAGCAGAGCTAGGCAGGGTCCCTTCCATGAGACTGCCTTGTACTGTGGGAGTGGTGCAGACAACCAGTGTGTTAATAGAGACTCGACTGCCTTAGCTGCCAAGGAGTGGTGTCTGTGGCAGTAGGTCCCCTCTCACGGATGCAGTGGAGACCAGGCAGACCCCGCTGGAGACACCAGGCTGGGCAGCAGCAGAGAAGACAACATTCCTGCTCCAGCCTGAGGCCATCTGGCATACACAGTGCTCAGGAACATTCTGAAAGGGAAGCTTGACAGTGAATATTGGTAGTTTTACCATAGAAGCATCAAAGCTAGTTGATCCGGAAGAAAACGAGATTTTTACAAAGGATTAGTGTTCTTCTGAGCTATTTGGTGGTTTCTAGCACAACCTGTTTGAAGTAAAAACTCTTGCTTTGAAATCTAACACGGTTCAGTGCAGAGCATTTCATGGTTCATGGAGCTGTGCAACAAACAAACAAATAGGAATAGTTCTTATGTCTGGGAGCCTCCTAAAATGGATCTGACACCAGTGATGAACACTTCTGCTGAAGAAATTCCTGATCCTTATTTAACCAGAGGTTTCTAGTCTCTTTACTTTTGTAAATGCTGAATATGATTCTGCATGGCCAGTAAGGCAAGACTGAGCAGATGGGAGTAGGGTGTGAAGGTGCAACAGTAATAATGATAACAATAATGATAAGCTAAACAAATTACCTTTGTAATGTAAAGGAAGCTAATGTTAGTCATTCTTTGGCTGTTCCTGGATCCGTGACTCTTTAGTTTCCACACGCTTATCTTAGGACATACTAATCATGATTGCATTAGGAAGCTTCCCAACTTGCATTAAATGCAGAAAAAGAGTAACACTTTAATAGCATAATATTAATTGTTTAAGATTGTTTTGCAATATAAATATTCTCTTGTTTCCTAGTAAAAAGCTTCAATTGCCTTTAGACGTCCTAAGTGATTTAGAGAAACAGACAAATGATTTAATTTTGATTTTGTTTTATACTCCAATGAAGCAAACAACAGATTTGGAACAAGCTGCTTGCTAGACATTGAAAATTAAACTGCTCTCTTTATTGGGCATTGGTAAAGTGTCTCTGCCTTTCCTGATGGCAGACAAGCATGAAATACATTGACTCATGCTTGTTAGGGTGCCATCAAGCTCCTTTTATCTCCTTGATTATGATTCTAGTGCTGCCACCCAGGCAGGAGCTCCCACTTTGATTTCCCTTGAAACCTGTGCTTTCCAGAGAACATCTCCCCTCTACAACCTGGCATGAGTTACATTGTGAGGGACTGAGTTACAGGGCTCTACAAAGCTTGTAATTTAAAGCTTGTAACTGGATGCAGAGCACCAAAGCCTTTTCTTACCCCTTTTGGTGGAGATCTGCATGCGTGCAGCATTAGGTGAGACTGGAGCAGTGGCTTTGGGAAACAACAGCAGCCTAAATTTAACTGATAAACCTGTTTTGATAAGGCCAGTGTTGAAACCAAGGTTTTGATGACTGAGTGTGATACTGCGAAGCACTATTGTTCAGGTCATTCTTGGGCCTCAGTAAGTCTTCTCCAAACTGGAAGCCAGCAGTCAGCAGCTTTTTGCAGAAGGGTGGGAGCTTCAGGTGAGTGCACCACTCACCCAAGTGCCTTGAGCAATCATGAGTGCTTCTTATCTGGCTTGCTTAATGCGATCTGAGATTAAACGTTTAAAGGCAGGATTTTTGCTTTTGCACTTTTTTCAGGCTCTAGAAGTGCTATAAATAACCTGTTTTCACCTGATTCATTTCAGTTCTTGTACCACTAAAAATATTTGCTTTTTTTTTTCCTTTTCCTAGTTTTATCCAGGTTTAGGAAGGGTCTCACTGCCTTTACCACTGTGTTATCCCAGTATCTTTTGGTGAACCACAAAGCAAACCCACTAACATCTGCACATCTGCCTTATGTAGTTTATTCTTTCTCATCTCTTTTCCTTGGACAAGTAAATGTATGTTCATTATCCTGGTTTACTTTGGTCAGGTTTTTTAGTACATGTTAGAGAAGGTGGAGCCTATGCACCACGAACAGCAAATGGTAATATCTTCGTAAAAGCAAGGTGAAGTAATTATACCTAGTTACATTTTCTTGGTGAGATGCATCTTGTAGGCAGTATGGTTATTTTCCCTAGGAGTGAAGGGCTAAACAGTTGTTCACTGGAATTAATTCTGTCTTTTAAAAGACAAACTGTGTTTCCTCTCTTTGGTGTTTCAGGAGTGTTACAAATATGACTGTGGAAAGATCGGCAGACTCTGTGGCAATCCAATGGATTTCCTCTTTTTTTGCTTTAAGGAAAACATAAAATAAAAAAAAAATTCAATCTTGGTGTTTCATAGGGCACTTTACTTGATATTTCTCTTGATTTTACAAAATTTGAGTAACTCTGTTAAATCTAACTTGTGTTCTTCATATCAGTGCTACTGAAGAAAAAAGTGTATTTCTGGGCATGAGAAGATTAATTAATGGATGATCTCTTGAATTTCTGGTGAGAAAAGAAAACTGTTACTTGTTTCAAAGTTGCACAGCATTTGAAGATCCAGTTGCCACAGTTGATGTATTTTGGTAATGAACTGAGAGCACTGCCTAAATCTGTGGGGCTTTTTAAACTGATGTTCTTATAGCTTCTCTCTTTTTTTGCTCTGACTCACGTCTTGGATGCTGTATTGTGTAACCTGGCAGCCAATTGCCTGCTATGAAAAATTTAGCTGCAGGGATTATTATTAAGTATGTTTAATAATTTTCATATTTTAGTGATCTATTTTTGGATCATTATGCAACCCACCACTCAGTGGGACTAGGCAGAAAGGATAGAGCAGGACTGGATGCTGATAAACAGAAACCACTTGGTGTGCTCAGCCAGGCAGTGGGGGTCCTCTGGGCACACAGGTGGTCTGTTTAAGGCTGGCAACTTGCTTTGCAGCAAGTTGTCATGGTCTCCCCCCAGAAACAAAGCCATTTCCTCCCACTGAAATCTCTGGTCACTGGGGACAGGGGGGCTGTCAGCAGCTGCTCTGTAGCTGTTGGTAGGACTCTTCTGCTATCAGGTAGACAGGACCCTAAACATAAACCACATGTATTTATGTTTTTGTGTGTAGTAGGGAAAGATTTAAGTGTGATTCAGAACAGTGTCAATACATGCTGGAAACTGCATAGTAAATCACCATATGTTCCAGAGGAAATGCCAAACAAAGTCATGATTGCTTTATATGTGCACAGCTGACTGGCAAGCATAAAGGCAGACTCATGATGGGGGATGCCATCATATGCTTTTCTTCTCTTTGCTATATCAGAGCATGATTAGAGCCCATCTGCTTCCCTTAGTGCTGGGAAAGGGTAGGAAAACACTCAGCCTGAAGTTTTGCTGCTGGAGCATTCGCACCAGGAAAAAAGAGGCTAAACCCAAGGAGCTCTCCTAGATGTGTTTGTTCTCAATTTCCTTTGAAGTAGAAAATTTAAAAAAATTATTTAAAATTCTCTTGCTTCTGCAACTCGTACTGCTCTGGCTTTATGTTCATGTTGTGACAGCCTGATGTTTTCTAGCTGTAGTTCTGAGACCAGGCATGTCTGGGAACAAACCTCAGCCGTGTGTGCTGGCTAGGCTGGCTAATACAGCTGGGGAGGGGGCAGCAAGCATCCCTGTTCTTTTAACCTGTGCCAGCACGGAGTGTTTAATGCCTCACTAAAGCCCTAAGTGCAGGTGTAAGAGCTGCGGTATTTGCTGACATGTTTGGCAATCTGTTTGCGTTCTTTCCAAACTCTTTAAGGATACTTGAAATATGTGATAGAAAGTCATAGAAATGACTAATGACTTCTTTTTTTTTTTCCTTTAATTTTAATTAAAGCCGATTTATTTTAAGTACAATAATTTAGCGTTCTCCAGGCTAGACACCTCGGTGGCCTGGAGTCGCTGTGCGCCGATAGCATTGACTGCTGTGACACCTACTGGCCGAGCCGAGCAGGGAAAAGCCTCAGGGCGCTTCCTCCATCCTCTTCCTAATGCTAATTCCACTAATGAGTTTGGTTCTTGCCCAAGCACAGCAGTGGTGGTGTCTCTTGGAACGACTTCTTTTGAACGTCATCTTCTTTCAATATATGTCCCGGTACTTTGTGTATTAAGAAAGCTGGAATATCACTTTTCTTTTTGCTTATAGCTCCTGTCCTTCCCATTCCTAGTAGCTCTTTAATCTTCACCCTCTTTGTTTCATCTGTCTTAGCTTTACTCAAGTTTCTTTTTTATCATCCCTTAATAGTATTGGGAACTGCAGGAAGTCACTTTGAAGCCTGCTCGGAATTGCCTTCCTCTCCTAGAACAGTTCTTCTTCATTAGCTGTGATCATTTCTTCAGCACTTGAGACCTATTATCATTCTTATTGCCCTGTTAGGCATTCCACCTTTCTGGGAAAGGTAAGGAGCCATTCATGCAATTCCTTCTATGAGATCTCATACCTGAGGAGCTTTTGTGAGTATTGAGAAAAATGGAGTTTTTCTGTATGTATAGAAATAAAGATCTTAGTAATTCACAGAAAAACCAGCTTTGCATCTCCACTGAACACTGACAAATGGATTACATTTCATGACTGTAGGAAGATTTTATATATTCTTTCTCAGAGAGAGAGTTTTTCTGCACTCCAGTGGTGCTGTAATCTTCTGAAAATGCATTCTCTTCTGCGTGATTCTGGAACATACCACCAACGCAAAAAGTTACACAGAGGCCTTCTCAGGTTGTTCTTTCTTTGAAAGACAATTTATATTCTAGAAGCTTGAGTAGTTCCAACTAATTTAACATTGCATGAGGCGACTTGACTAAATCTGGTAGATCTCTGTGGCTGAGAGCAAGGAATCCCTACTGCCTCCTCCTCCCTGTTTCTGGTGCACACTTTTGTCACTTCTGTTGTGTCCGGCAACTCTGACATTCTTCAGACCCTGTCTGCAGCCACATTCAGTTCCCTGACGTGGCAGAGAATAGTCGTGGGAATTCCAGTCTGACGAGCACCACTGGGTATCAGCAAGGGACAAGAGGTGGCTGGGGAGCAGGGGTGAGGAAGCTGCTGGAGTGGAAAGAAGGCTAGTAGGGTTTCCCCCTTTCTGTCAGCAACAGCGTGATAGGTTCAACTGTTGCAGTAATTTTCCCTATGGAAAAAACGGGTTTGTTGTCTCCTGCTGCCTTTTTCCCCTCTGTGGTCTGCCAGCTCTGCGGAGTCTTGCAGTGAGCTCTGGGTTCTGCTGCCACTGCTCTGTCTCTTCTTTTCTCAGGTTCTGGGCATCTTCTTGCATTATGTTTTTAGTGCAGGGTCTGCTTCCTGTCTAAGCCATCTGGCAACATGCCCAACATGCCTCCTTTCTGTCTTCTCCCTTGGGGGAGAGTTGAGAGTTGATCACAGTACAAAGTGATCCCATACCAATGAACACAAGATTTTATGAGCATTTTTCCCCAGAACTGGAAATACTTTTAACATACCTCTGGAAGTTACAGAGCTGGGGAGAAAATGGGAAACTGAGCAAGGGTTTACATTCCTCGAGAATTCAGTGAGAAGTTGAGATTATATATGCTTTTATCATGGAAGATCATGGTACTGAGGATTTGCACTGGTGGTCTGCAATAATTAGAAATTGTGTCAGTTTACAGTCTAATTAAGAATGAACTGAGATGAGTAAACAAGCTCAGCATCAGAGAGGAAAGGATGGAATCTCTGTCAGACAGCTGAGATGGTCAAAGTAGTGTTGCTCACAGACTGCTCTGGAGCAGATGAATCGACTTTGCTGTGTCAACCACCTCAGACTTACTTTGTTTTTCAACCTGAAGAGATCTGTCCTAGAACAGAAAATATGCCAGTGATGGCTATCTACTTGTCTGACACTATTCCAACTCCAGATTTCATTTTTCAAAAGTCGGGTTTGGGCAGTGATGCACGTTACTGCAAGGTGCTGAGAAGTTCCTGCTGACCCATGCCCTCACTGAGGGCTGAGGACAGTGGTTGTGATGATGATATTTCATGATTTCAGGTCAGTAACAGTAAAATGTCCTTATCAAATTGAGACCTCCAGACTTGCCTATTGCAGTCAGCATGTCGAAGATACTGCTCTGAAGCAAAAGTGGTTAAGGCAGAGGATGCATGATTCCTGTTGCAGTGATGGGGAATTAATGTCTCTCCCTGAAGAGTTGGAAGTTACAAAAGAGTTCAGTACCTTGTGGGATTTCCTAAGCCTGTCAGGGTCCAGTTGCCCATAAAAGTCACTTAACCTTATTAATTGTTTTGCTCTACATATTTCTTACTGTTCATCCCTTGTCATTAAATGACCTGCCGAGGTTCACACAGGAAATCTCTGACAGACCCAGGTGCTAAACCCAGATGGCCAGATTCCCATTCCAGGTCCTTAGGCACTTTCTGGGGTAGGTTTTCTGAAAAGAGACTGTAGGTCAAGTGGAATTTCTAGAAAGTCATAATGCCTCTTAGACTAGAAACCTACAAAGTAGACCTGCATTTGTAGGCATTTTTGCAGTATTGGTGTGTCTTTTAATGACACATCACAGAAAACTGCCATTTGAAATATTGAATTATAGAAATCTCTGAGTCTTACTTTAATCACAATCCTATGCTAAGATAGACAACACAATGTAGAGACAATTGACCTTGACTTAATTATATACATTCACTGTGACTAATTTGTGGTGATGTCATTTATCTGATGGTAAAGTTTCAGAGAGTGAGGGACTGCAATTTAATTTCACTTGTGCCTGGTGCTGTTGTGGCAGTTTGACTTTGGCCTCAAGATGTAGTGGGGCACCGTGTCCTTTAGAGGTTCCTCTGTGAGCTGGCTGGAACTAGAGTCTCCTGCCAGCTTTTGGGTACAGCTCAGACGGTGAGGCAGAGCTCTGTCACCCTAAAAGAGCTCCAAGCAACATAATCTTGTTGTCTGCACTAAATTAAAATATTAAAAAAAAACAAAACAAATTTGCTGTGAGAATGGAAATTGATTGCCTAGAGGAGGAGTGCCCAACCTGTAAATCTCCAAGGGCAGTCTGGTTGGTGACGTACCCAGCTGTTTCCCATGGGGCCCCTCAGGAGTAGAATAAGGGCTGGATGGGTTTTCCCCATGTTGAGCTTCCACTCACCACCCTTCTCTGGGGTGTGAAAGCACCTTCAGCTGCATCTATGATAGCAGGCTCAGGTACAGCATATGGGAATGTGCTGACATCCCTTGTACCTTGGTGACTCTTCTCTCAGTTCCAGCTTTCCCTTCTCACACTAAATCTCCTTCATGGCGTTGTCTCTGCGGAGCTACAGTGAAGAGTTTGTCGGCATGCCTGCTAAATGTTTTCAATCAGCAAATGGTAGTTGTTTGGCTTACATGCACCTCATGTATTCAGCGTCACAGAGACCAAAAATAGAATTGTGATTTTCTTTCTAGCCGTGTGCATCAGCCTGAATAGGGGAGGATTCTGGCCTTTGTTACATCCTTCTATTGCAGTACAGTAAAGATGTCTGATTGAATACTAAGTATTTCTTATTCTATCAAAAATCACAATGGGATGCTCCTGTAATCTGTCGTCGTTATGTTGAGCCTCTTTTTTTGTAGTGCAAATAACAATCGCTCATATAAATCTTGTGCCTCTTGCAAGCATCCTTCTGCTTTTCTCTCAGATCTTTGTATGGTGGCAGTGCCCTGCCCATGAGCCCTGAAGTAAGGAAGGATTTTGATAAAGGTTAGCAGGCTGCACATAGCTTTTCAGTAGCATGTTTGCTTAGTAAGAATTAATAGATCTGTAAACTGTTAGAAATAAATCACATCTCTTTCTGGCTTCTGCTTCTGCACAGAAGGAATAGGTTTGGAATAAAGTCCAAAGAGCTTGCAGGGACATATGCTGCCCACTTCCAGCTCTTGTCTAGGATTTCTGTTGTTGTATTAGAATTTCAAGATTACAAAGCAACATAATAGAAGCCATTTTGCCTGTCAAGATAAAGTCTGTTAAGTATAAATCCCTGACTTATAATTCTTTCTTTCCTTTTTGTGATTATTTGGAATTTTTAATTTACACTGTTGCTGATACTGATGTCTGTGGGTTTTATGTTAGCTACCTTAGTAAAAACTTGCATCATATTCTTAGGAAGTATGCACTCTTTGTTACTAAGTCCAAAGTATATTGTCAGTAGTCAGTTATGCAGAGTAATGGTGCCTGAACACAGTGAGTGCAAATAACTGTTTGCCCTAAAACATCTAAAGATCTACAAACTTGGGCCTGGTGAAAAGCTGATGTACAATGCTGTAATCCACACTTGGTGGTGGAGGTAGCTCCAGGGTTACTCCACAGTCCTTTCTGTCTGCAAGCACTACCGTGCATGGCTTTAGTGTATTCCTGCTCCAGAACTGTGCATGCAGTCATTCAGTTTGTCCTGATAAACGAGAGTGCTTGTGCTTGCATTTTTACCAGCACATCTTTTGAGAATGTATTTGCATGCTGTGGTTTCTAAACCTGCATCTGGGGGGAATGCAGTTCTGCAAAGCCAGTGGAATTTCTGCTTTTCCCTCAGTTATGTAAAACGGGGGAAAACAAGCGTGGTCCAGGATAGTAACACACAGTTACGGGGCTCAGGCTGTGTTGGTGTCTTACAACAAACATTTACTCAACCTGCTTAGGAGCACAGGTGCAAGCACAGAGAGATTGCTCCTCTCAGAAGTCCATCTAACTGGGTGGTGTGAGACAGTGTCCAGCAGTACTGCCTAGGGGACAGCACAAGAATGAGAGGACAATGTCACTGTGTTGTTTGGAATAATCTCCTGGCACCCAGCCTGCTAGGGGAGAGGATCAGAAGCAGTCTGTTTGTATTTAGTAATCCTTTGTGTATTTTTCTTCTGTGACTTTGTCCTGGTACCTTTTGAGTCCTCTTAAAATTAAGACTTAAAAATTCGTAAGGTCTGTGGCAAGGAGATCTAAGGGTTAGCAGTAGTCAGCTGTGTGAGAAAAGCTGCCTTTCTTGTTTTGAACCTGGTAATACCATTCAATACCACTTAATTCTTCATCAGAAGAGAGGGTCAGCAACATTTCCCCATCCTCTAATGTGACACTAATGATTTTATAGCTCTCTCTCAAACCTTCCTGCTTTTCTTCTTCTTCTTCCCTCTCTTCTCTTCCTCTCCCCTGCCCCCAAGGTAGGTGTGAGACTACTTGTCATTCACAGCTTCATGCTGAATTTGACTAATACAGCGTGATGAGAAAAAATTATGATGTAAAATTGTTTTCACATTTTCAAAGTCAGGTGTTCATTTCACTATGGTTAAATTAAACCACAAAATACATTAAAACACAAAACAATATAATTAGGGGAAAAAGCCTTGAGAAGAAAATGAAGCATTTTTCTTGATTCAAAGTACATCTTTTGAGGATGTTTTCAGGAGCTTATTCTGTGATAAAACAGCATTTTTTGAGTGTGCATGGCAGATAACGGGGATTTTCTTTTCTCTTTTGAAGAACTGAATTGTCTCTCCCAGTCCTTGTGCTGCCTTGCAGCCTTTCAGCTATCAGACCTCCACCTGTTCCACAGTGGGAGCCAGGTCAAACTGGCAGTGCTGGCTGGCTCCACCCCAGCTGTGGGGCACCATCTTCTAGCCAAAATCCAGGATGCACAGGGTCTGCACAGAACCAGGTGTCACTAGGAAGGAGTTGGTCTCCCTGCAGCCTTTGGCAGATCTTGGTACGAGAGTTTTTGGTTTTGCCATTTCTGGTTTGTAGCCATACCTCTTCTGACTGCTTTAACATCTAACTGTGATCTAATCATCAGTTTAATTCTGAAAGTTTCAGTCTGACTGCTTACTAGAAAGTTAAAAATAAAGCACAAAGAGCCCTCAGCTTAAATATTTTCTCTTTTTTTCAGCTTTTTATTTTTTTGTTAATACTACAAAACTCCAGACAACTGTGGACACAAGGCAATTTTAGTCTTTTTAGATCCAAACTGTCAACTTAAGAAACTCCAAGTATGTTCACCTAGCTTAAATCTGTGTTTATAGCTAACTTGCAGAATTATAAAACCTTCTCTATTACTCCGCAGAATTAATTAACTGTGATATCTGATTTTTCTGGATAAATCTGAAATATTGTGCAGTTGAATACATTACATTATTTGGCTCCTAGCTACTAAGGCAGAGGTGTTCCTAAAGATTTCTTGAACACTCATGGCCTGATACTTCTAATTTTTGGGTGGCCAAATCTTTGATTGTCTGACTGGAATATTTTGGACCTTGTTATCAGACAAACTGGAACATACCTATGCCTGTCTCCGATCAGAGGTCTAAAATGGTGGAAATGTTGTGTTATCTACCCTGTGTTCGGCACAAATCCAAAACACAGCCCCACACTAGCTATGGGGAAGAAAATTAACTCCATCTCAGCCCAAAGGAGCACAGGCATATAAGAGAGCTCACAGCGGCAAGTCAGAGACCCCTGTTTAAAAGAAGAAAAAGATATGCTCAGCAGCTTCTAGAGAAGTTAGTGTAATGAAAATGGGAAGAAAATCTGAAAATAGCCTTAAAGGGGAGATACAGACATGAAAATTGTGGGCTTTTGAAACTTACTCCTAATTACATGCCTTTTTTTATATGCAACTTGTGTATATCATGGACCTAATTATTACTTTTAGTTGCTGGCATGCTGTTGTTACTAGAACAATGTAGGAAGACAAACTGAAGGAAACTCAATAGAAATTCAGTATATGACTTAGACAGATGGAATGTGGAAAATGATTAAATACCTTTAAACAGTTTCTTTTAAAAAATATGGTCTTTCAACATACTATGCATTAAATACAAATAGTAAACAGGAGTTAAGAAAGAACACAAAAATCAAGCAGCAGAGAATAAGAGCAATAATAGGTGCTGCAGCTTTGAAGTCTTTTTGCTGTTGGAGAAATGTCACAGAGTAGCATAATGTTTGATGTTTTATTCTATGTACCACAGAGTAAAACTGGAGAGAGTAGATGAGTCTTTGAAGCAAGGGGAATAGTTTACAAACTGACAATATGCAGCAAGGGGAATTGGTTAGGTGGGTAAGTGCCTGTAAGCCTGAATGACTCCACATTGTATTTTGTTCCCTTCTCAAAAAGCAGGAGAGTTAGATTTCTTTTCTTGTAACCCAAGAGAGAAAAATGGTAGAAGTGCATAAATGTGCACGTTCATGCCACACTCTTCTGTGCCCGAGTAGTAAGTGGGTCCAGCTTAGATGCCAGCTGAATTTGGGAGTCTCTGGCCCAGCCTGCTGCCCCTGGCCTTTTTCACATGCACCTCTCTGAGGGGAAGGCACGGAAGGTTCTCTATGGTGTTGTGGTGTGGTGAAAGGGGTTGATGTGCTTGGGTGTCACGATGCTCTGAGCTGAGTGTGGTGTCCTGCAGGGCTGTCTTTGCCTGCTGCCCTCCTCACAGGCAGCAGGTTTCTGTGTTTGCATCAATGGGCCAAGCTGAGCTGGGGGCAAGAGAAGTAAATGTGGCTGCTGGGCTGAGCCAGGCTCTGCCTCCTTTACTTCTGCAGAGGAATACCTTGCTCTGTTAAAGAGAATGGAAATATTTGCAGAGTAAGGTACCACTTACTCGTAATAAAACAGTGTGAGTCTAGTCTTATATTAATATTTATTTAACACCACAATGTTAAGTGAGTAGTGCTGTGGAGGAGGGAAGCTATTTATTTTTCACACAGCAGAGGCATTTTGAAAAACAAGAGATGGCAATGCAAAGTCACTCAGAGGAGTGAGCTGCTGAATGCTGGATGTGCGTGTAAGAAATTCTGGAAGAGCGCAGTGCTTTCAGCTCTCTGGGTGGAAATTAAAAACAAATAATCTGTGTGCCAGCAGGATAACAGTGAATAATTTTGGAACCCACTGTTGTTTTCAGATTTATGTTTTTATTAATTTACTTCTTGTTTCTAAACCCAAAACATGGGTAGTACAACTGTAGGCCTAATAATACTTTAGAGTAGTGCCTGGCATCTTTAAAAAGGTGGGAACACAGAGGGATGTTGTAATCTGGTTTTGGATTATGCCTGACTGACCTTCAGTCACTGGTTTCCTATCTCTCAATAGGAGATTGAAGTGTCTGGGTGAGATGTGTGTGTAGGTATGTCAAGGAGGAGACCTTGCTTTTTATGTTTGTAAGAACTTCTTACAGTTCTTCTATCTTTCTGGAACATTTGGATTTTGTTTCTTTTAAAATACTAGCATTGATTTTTCACTAGTTAAAAAGCATTTTCACTATTGCCTGAAACCTTCATAACCAGTATCTTCTTCATCACATGGTTGAGACTAAGTGGCTCATTTTGCCTGTGAAGTGAATGTAGGGGATCAGGTCTGTTTTGCTATAGCTGAGGAAGGCTGACAGACTTCCTGAAAAGTACCTTTTAACCAAACCCTTTCTACTTTTTTTCATTATGAGGTGGATTGCAGAGAGTCCACTGACTACAGGAACAGCAGAGAGGGTGGGGTGTTTTTCGCAGTAATTCAGAGAGTGTTCAGTAAAAGCAATGTGATCAAAATAAGCAAGCCACATTTGATGCACACACTAAATTTTGAAATGCTGCTGCCTTGGAAAAGTCATCTTTCATGTGGTTATGATTCAGCCCAGAGATTAGTTCCAAGAAGAAATGAGAAATAGAAATGCACATATTGGCTGGTAATTGTGTGAATAGCAATGAGTGGGTAGTTCAAAGCCAGCAGATTGCAACTACTGGGTCTCTCCCAGTTTGCTTTTTCACAAATAGCAATAGTGACAAGGGAAAAGCACTTTTGCTTGTTACTTTGTGGGGTCTGAATTGTTTCCTAGATGAATAGATGTTCCTCTGCAACACGCTAGATGATAAGATTTTCTGTGGGCCATATTTCAGGGCAGGTCCAACAAGAAAAAAAATTCTCTTTTTTTATTACTTTATGCAAATTATTTCCTGTAGCAAGAAGAATTTCAAGCACTATCTAGGTCATTACTGCTAGAATTAATTAATTCATTAAAAAGTATGACAAAAGAAATGTAAATCACATTGCCCATCTATTGTTGTAAATCACATTGCCCATCTAGCTATATATTCAGAAGTATATATTGTAAAAACAGAAACCCCAAACTACGCAAACAAAAATGTTTCCTTGGCTCAGAAGTGGAATAGGTGGTTGGGCAGCTCTCTCCCTTTTCCATTTTTTTGGAAATGTTTCCATTTCCAACATCATGATGGCAGCCAATGTAACTCATTTTGTGTGCATGAGGGCTGAAGTGGGAATATCACAGCTCTACACCAGAGTTGTATTTGCAGAGAATTGAAATTATACTGAAGATGTGAACCTCAGTTTCCATAGCATGGTGACGAAACAGGTGCGATGGTCACTGTACATAAAATATTTGTTTCCTTGCTGCTGTTCAGTTTATTCTTGGTGAACACAGCTACCTGTATTTAAAGTTTGGCACTCTCATGTGCTTTTGACGCAAATATATGGCTGATAGTGGTCAGGTTTAGCAGCCATTTGACTCTGCTTACTGCATGTGTATGAGCTATGTGGCCTTGAGGCAGCTCATCTGTGGTGGTAGCAATGGAAAACGCCTCCCCCGAGTCATGCTGTGCGCTTCCTGCTGGCAGAACCTGAGTCAAACACCTCTCCCCCTTCCAGTGGGTCTGCACTGCTCCTGGATGGAGAGACAAGGGGGCTCAGCCACCGCTGCAGTGATTTGTGATTCCACATCATTTTGCTTTTGGCAGCATTCTGCCTTTTGAACAACTTGCGTTGAAGAGCATACACCAAAGAACTTAACGTGTACGGATGCTCTGCCTCCATTCATTTATTACTTTAACATAACCATTCATTAAACTGAGACCTCAATCCGCACTTTGAGAATCTGTGAGATGACCAGCAGTGTAATGCTAAGCAGTGGTCTCTTCTGGGAAGTCAGTGCTTTCTCAGCAGATATCGGAAATCAGACTTGGTCTGAGCTGTGAGAGGAGCTGTAGCTGTAACCTAGCATTTCCTTCAGAGATTCGGTACTGCAAATGACCAAAAAGGTTGCTATTAGAAGTTTCCTTTGGAGAATTATCTTGTTATAGAAAACAAACAAAAGAAACGCTGAAATAAAAATAATTTGGAAAGAGGAAAAAGAAATGTCCTTCCCCCGCTTTCCATAGTTTCTCAGTCAGTAAAATTAGGGAATGAGCCAGTTTGGAAAAGTAACTTTAAAATAAATCTTACTAGTAAAGTTAGCATTTAGAAGTGCAAGACAGTGCTATGTACATTAATCTTCCTTTTGCCCTAAAACCTCACCAACCCAGACTCCTTTTGTAAATCTTACAAGAAGCATGGCAGAAATTTTGAAGGAAGTTCCTGACAGGGAACAACTTCCAAAACTACAAAAACATTTGAAGTTATAGGATTTTTTTCCCAAATGTGCTGATTATTATGACTTCTAAATGAAAAAAAATAATTTCCCTACTTCCCCAAATTAATTCTGGGCCGATTAAATTTTTAACAACGTTTTTGAACATATCTGACATATTTAATTTGTTCAGTTCTGAAAAGTACACAGCCTATAGAGTGACACAAAATTCAGATGATCATAAAATATTCATGATGGACAAATTTATTTCCCACATTTCTCTTGGTTGCAACTGAGCTATGCCATTGAGTGTTTCAGAAACAAAAGCATCCGATCAGATTTCTGCCCATATTACTTTGTGCTGGGAAGCTAAACATGCTTTGAATGAGTGTCAGACTTTTTGAGGTGATTTTTAGAAGTCTTTAATCGGGAAACATTTTCTTCAGCATAGAGGAATAAGTTTAAGAGCCAAGTTCATCCTCAGCTCTTTGAGAATACGAAAATACTTCCTGAAACATACCTGGAAACTGATGCAGAGAACAAGGGGCTCAAATGTGAGTATTTCAGTATAACCTGATGGTGCCATTTTGCACTTTCCTCCCAGCATGGGTTGTTTCAAGTCTTCTGGGCTTACCTGTAAAAAGGCAAAGTCTGCTTATTTTCCCTCCAGCTTTTAGTGCTTAGGTTACAGTTTGTCTACCTCTGATAGCAAAGAAAAAATATTTTATATTGCTACAATGTGAATGTCCATTTTGTTTTGAGGCACAAATGTTCTTCTAGAACCATTTTTCTTGCCCCAGTGTTTGCAAATCAACATTTCCAGACAGAGTAAAGCACACAGTTGTTTCATAGTTATGCATGCATTCTAATTAAATTGCCCATTTATTGCTGTTCTTACCAATTTTTTATAAGTTGCTTACAATTTTGTGACCAGTTTATATGTTCTATGATTTCCAATCAGAACATTCCAGAAAGAAACAAAGTTTTGTTCAGAAAAAGTAGAATTATTAGAACATAGATAATGAAATTTGAAGAATCTGATGACTAGTTGGTTTTATTCCCTCTTATTTCTTTCAGGATAACTAGTCACAGCAGGCACCATTTTCAACTTCTTTTTTCTTTTTCCCAAATGTAAATGCAGTGTCATAGTGCAGAAATTAAATTAGAATTAAGGGTGATTGTTTGGTATTTATTATGCAGAGTATGCCTACTAGTTTAATGACAGACTTTGACATCCACAATTAACAAAATTTGTACCTTGTCAGCACTGAAAAAGAAGACACTCGCTGTGTTTATTAATTGATTTATTACTTCTGAAAGCATCTAAGAATGCAAAAGCAAAATAGTTATTTATGAAATGAAATCTGTAATGAATTCGTTGCATTTGGTTGCAATCAGTAATATTATCATCAGAGTTATTTTGCCAGCCATACTGAAAGAAATGGTACAAAATGAACAGTGACCTGGGCTGCTTCTTGCTGTTGCTAAGCCAGGAGCTTTGGGGAGCTGCTGAACACAGGGAAGGGGGTGAGATGAAGTGAACAAGCTGCTTCAAGCCTTTTCAGAGAATGGTCTGAGTAAATTAGTTTTTGTGATGGAAAATGGTCAGGTCCCAGGCCACACAGAGCTGTGTGGAGTACAGGCTTGTTAACACTTTGCTGTACAACCAGAAGTGACAGGGGAGCTGGTTGTAAGGCTCTGGCTGAGGAGTGTTTTACTGTTTCCCTCACAGCATCATTGGCATACACTCTTTATTCAGATGCTGCAGCTTTCAGATCCAGTGCTGGTGACCCTTCATTGCTCACTGTGGCCTGACCCTGCTCTGCCTCCTCTCACAGTGACAGCAATTCCAGTACTGGCTCCTCCATTCCCAGCCCCTCTTCCCTCCTTGCATGTCTGTCTTCTAAATAAGATTCTCCGTGGTGCCCTCTAGATAAGTTAGATACTGATTAGTCTTGGGGAACGGGGATAAGCAACTGGTCTGAGTAATTCCTGCCAAAGTAAGTCACTGATGTTAATAGAAATGGCTTTAATTTATTTATTTTCCAAATGTACCTCAACATGGTATTCAAAAGCAACATGCTTTTACTCTGTTCCATTCATTGTGCAGTTCAGTATCTCAGCATTCAGGTAATTTTTCAAGTGCTTAATTGACTTCATTTTTCTACAGTAAAGCCCATGATTTTCCTTGTATCACTGTAATTGTCTCTGATATTGGCTTAAAAGCCTCAGTTACTGAGAACCTCCCAAAACAGAGAGAATAAAATGAAAATATTGCAATATAAATGGTTTGCTTTTTGGCATAGGCTTTAAAATTTTAATTTGAAGGAAAGGTAAAGCATACTTGGAATTCTAGAAAAGTCTGTTCCTAGCTGAGATCTGCCAAATAAATGGTGAGGCAGCCAGAGACTGACAGTAGCACTCCAGCAGCATGGCATGAAGCTCTTCCTCATTCACTGCTCTTCCTTCTCCATTTGCTTCTGTTGCCTGCCACCGTTTTGCCTCCGGGTTCTGCTGAGATGGGAATGCTGCATGGAATCTAATCCTAATGCAGAACTGCATTTTGCTCTGAACAGCCTTTAACTCCAAGGTGCACCTTCCTTTTCTAAACCCACTTGAGGCTGCATTAGTAGCTTAAATGAGGTGTAATGAGTCTGCAGATGTACTCCCCAAACTATTTCCTTTGTGCCCTTTGGTTGTTTTGAATTTTTCTGATTCTGAAGCTGTGAAAATTCTCAATGGTTTTCCCATTTTATGATGGACATTTATTTTTTGCCTCTGTTAAAAAAAACACATATTCTTTTTTTTTTGCACTTAATTTTTCAGCACTCTTTCTGTCCAGATGATGAATGGTTTATATTTGACTGGTTTGCTTCCTTTACTACAGTGTTAGGAAAACGAGATGTACTGATGATGGAAGAGCTGGAGAAGAAAAAAGTGCACTGGCCCAATGTTCAGCAGCACAAACCTCTTTGAGGCTGAAGGTGGGGATAGAGCTGCCTTCAGGAAAGAGGAGAGGTAGAGCAGATGGTATAAGATGAAGGGGTCAGGATGTGCCAGAAATCTCATTTCACACAATGGTGAAGAATTTTTTTAACCACGTATTTAAAGTAACACTTCTGAGTGCCAGCCAAGCTACTGTTACAGACCAACAGCAAGTTCATTCTTTCTGCTTACTGAAAGTATTTTCATTTGCAGACACCGTTTGGTTCTGAGAACTGGGCTATTACAAAAACCCCCACTTTATATTTTAAGATTCACAATAAAATAGCAAGAGTCGCAGTGCTTGCCAGCTTCTGTAATTTCATGAAAAGGCTCCATTTGGTGTTTTTCCTCTGATGGCACAATTCCTGGATACAAGCATCTATGCAAGGAACACAACTCATACATTTAGGAATCCCACAGTTATAAATACTTGGAAATGTGTAATACAAAACCTAAAAAGCAGGGTATTTTTGGTTCTTAATCTTGTGAATTCCAAACCCGTTTGCATGATCAGCAACACTAGTGTTGATAACATGGTCTCCTCCCTGATCTGAAGAAAAGAGGAAAAAGGCAGCAAGGTTATTTTATGCCCATCTTACCATTACTTTTCAAGGTCTAATACTGATCCTGCGTTTTGTATATAACTGTGCAAAACAAGGTTCACTCTCCTGTTAAAATTTAAAAATTTAATAAAGGACAATAGGGAACAAGGATAAAGCAAAAGATTACAGCACTGGGTACCCTTGGCTCTCAGCCAAGAGCACAACTGCTATTGCAGAGACACCCTTTACATACCTTTACTATCACATCAGCCTAATGCATATTCATAAACAATTATACATATTCAAACTTTCCCCCAAACTAGTTTACATATTCTAGGAACTGTTTAGCATGGCTCCTCCTCGGTTCCTCCTTTTCAGAGCATGCTCAGTTTTGGCTGTGGTTTTAGTCAGTTATTGTCACCTCCAGCTTGAGCCTTGGCCCATGTTTCCTGCAGACAGTGGTTGCTGAGAGCTGGCATGTCAGTAGCAGGGGTCTTCATCACACGTTCATTGGATGTTATCCAACCAAGCAGACAGTTCACTCACCACAAGCATAACTATATCAGTTATTCCAATACTATGTCTAAGTTTAGTTAGTAACAGAAATAAAGGTATTAGTTACTGTTACAAAACTATATCTTTCTAACAAAGCTGCTTTAAGAATTAACATTATACATATAGCATCCATTTTAATATTTGCGAAAAGCCAGTATTATAATATGTATTTATAACATAACCAATATACTTTAAATAATCAGTTTTATTTTTATTTAAATTATGTTGTCATTTTAAAAGCACTAAAGTAATAGTAAAAACATTATATTTGTTCACTATAACATTTATAAAATAGCTACTTCATTATAAAATTAAGGACAGGACAAAGAATGTAGTCACAAGACATAGGACTTTCATGAAAGATTTTGGATATGAGAAGGTTTTCACAGAAATGTATTTTGTTGCTCTGTTCTAAAGAGGTAGGCATACACTCATGTAGAAGTATGTTTTATGCATTTTATGTATTTAAATATATATATATTTATGCATGTGCAGTTAACTTTTGTAGGCGTCTGATTACAGCACTAAGTAGAAATTCCATTTACTGATATATTAATATTCAGTAAAAGGCCCTAAACCTTTTTTTTTTTTTAATTCCACCTACTGTATTTACTTAAATAACAAACAAACATATTGTGGCAAGCTGGTTTTATATGATCCTTCTTTATAACTAATGAGTAAGAATAGTGCAAAAGCAAAAAAAAAAAAAAATCCCCCCCAAAAAAATCCCTGGAGAAGTTGTGGAGAATTCCCAACAATTTCCAAATAATAGGAAACAGGGTAGTTTTTCTTAACAGGTACAGAGCAACCTCCCAGCCAGCTGGAAGCCTGCCTTTGCTGCCAAATTTGGCTTTTGAAAACATTTTCCTGGCCACAACGAGTGCTCCATGGGCTGCAACAAGGTCAATATTATATCCGTCATTAATCATTGTTTTTCATGTGCTGGACTTTTAAGACATACTGTCCTTCCAACTCTTTTAGAGTTGGTGGTCAAATAGTTTTCTGACAATATGTTTTCTTTAATTTGAAAGCAGAGAATGGCAGTCTTACTTTTGATATATTATAGTGGTGATTTCCAAGAGGAAATAAAATGGGACTTTATGACCACTGCTTACTAAAACAAGAGTGAGGCTTATGCCAAATAGATCTACATTGATCATGGATAAATTTAGATGGAATTCAAAATCAGGTTTCTTATTATGGAAAGGATGAGATGTTGAAACTGGCTTTTAAATATGAGTAAAAGTCAAATTAGGTCAAACACAGAACTTGTTAAGCCAATGAAGAGGTTGCAGTTGGTTGGACTTAGAGGTGTCATTGCCTTCTAAGCCTATGTTCCCCTGTCCTGCTGGCAGGAATTGTTTTACTGCTCTGTTTATTCCGTGTTATAGGAGGAATCGCTTGGGTGCTCAGGATCGTGCCTGCATGAGGGTATTTGTGCTTGAGGTGCAAAGTCTGCAACCTGCTGAGTCAGTTCCATGTTTCGCAGTATTTCCCAGCCAGAGGTGCTGGCAAAGCCAGAAGGGACCAAAAACTATGTCTGGCATTTCGCTTCTTCACCCCCCTTCCTTCGCCCTCTCAAATCTCGCTGTTATTACACAGACAGGTCTGAGTGTACAAATGTTTACACACTTGTTCAACCATCTTTGGCTTGGGATGTCTATGGCCCCTCCACTTTTAGTGTTTATTCCAGAATTGCTTTCTTCTGTTTGTGTCTCATTCCTTGTTTTTGTCAGTCTCGAGACACCAAGTCAAGTGTCTTACGCAGCAAATGTCCTGCATGTGTTTTTGCATCCATCACCCCTGAATTATTGCATAAATGTATCTACCAACTTTCTTATTCTGCTCTTAGTTAAAATTGCTTCCACAAATAAGCAATTTGTGCTGAAGCCTCTGCCTCTTCTGCATGACTATACAATAGTGAGGTGTCTGTGAGTCACTGGAATCACCCCCCTGTGCTAAATCTGCCTCTTGCCATCCGACTGTCTGGCTTGGACATTGAAAATAGAGTGAAAGGGGAATACTGATTTGTATCTACCTCTAATGTGATTCCTTACCACAAGAAGAATAAGCTAAGGGATTTTTTGTTTGTTTTCTTTTCATTTAAGACAACTAAATAAGTGAAATCTTTCTCTTACAGAGTGGAAAAGTAAATTACTATGTTTTGAGTCTGTGCCATTTTGCTTTTCAGATCTATTCTGTAGTCTGAGCTAGGTTCTTGTTTGATAATAACCTAATAAATACTTTAAAGCAGCATATTAAAATGCAAAAATAGGGTATTTGGTTTAAGATGGTGATATTAATGGATTTCAAACAGTAAAAATAACAGCTTAGTAAAAATTAGCTTTGTTGTTAAGGCTGTAGTATTGCAAAGCGGGAATTTTTTCTATCTCCTCTTGAGAAAGAAGAGTTAGTATGTTTGGAGCAGGTATTAGGGAAAAAATCTTTACTGTGAGGGTGGTGAGGCACTGGAACAGGTTGCCCAGAGAAGATGTGGATGCCTCATCCCTGGAAGTGTTCAAGGCCAGGTTGGATGGGACTCGGGGAAACCTGGTCTAGTGGAAGGTGCCCCTACCCATGGCAGGGGGGTTGGAACCAGATGATCTTAAAGGTCCCTTCCAACCCAAACCATTCCATGATTTTATGATTCTATGGAAGAGTTGTTTTGCTAGCTAATTTTAAACATGGCTTTATTGCAGTGGGATTCAAATATGTCCCAGAGAACAAAACTACTGCAGTTCAGCTTTTAAGAAAGCCGACATTTAAAAGTTTAAATGATTCTTTGTCACTTACCCATGACTGGAAAAGTCAATGTGAAAGGAATCTCAGCTTTATACTGTGGCTTCCAGTAACAGTGTCTTTGTCATGGTGATTATGCCCTGCTAAAAATCAATCTTAGCACAGCGTTCATTAAAAGTGGCGGGTTTTGTTTGCTAACTTTGAGTGTATGCTTTAAGGTTTTGTCAGTGCAGAAGTATTTCTAGTGAAGAGATTATAAAAAAGATGTTTTGTGATTTAACTCTCCATTGATTACAAAATGAATTAACTTTTATTTAGCGTATTTAAAGCATGACCCAGCAAAGAAGAGTGATGTCGTTCCTAATCCATTTTTAGCAGTGATCTCGTTAGTGCTCCCCAAAGCATGGCTGTCATGTTATAGATAGAAAAGCACAGAACTGTTCGCTAGGGAACACCTCTCCCTATTCCTTCCTCCATCCCTGCATACCAAATCTGCTCTTTGTTTCCATTCAGTTTACAGAACCTGTGCTCTCAGTGCCTTGGAAGCTGAGCATTGCAGGAGCTTGCTGGTGCTGGGAATGCAGAGGCATTTAATGCAACAAGGAGCTGATGTTTAGAATAGCATTCAGGATCGAGAAAAGATGTCTGTGGGTAATTAAACATCAGAGGAAACTGAAATACTCCTTAATCATAAACGTCACCTCTCCCTCCACTGTTCCCTAAGGTGGGCCACTGTCAAGGAACCTCAGTCAAGGACCATGCACCAGCAGCCCCCCAAGCCTGTGATCCCTCTTCTTTGGACTCACTGATGGAAGGGAGAGCATAAAAGAGGAATGGAACTAGGGAGAGGCCGTGAGTTTTTCAGGGGAATTTTGGAAGTTCTCTGCTGCTTTGTGTTTGAAATGTTCCTTTTCCTCTGACGGAAGGGGGAAAGTACATTCCTGTTCCAATTGGCCTGCAGGGTCACGAGCAGAGTCATCCTAGAGCACATTACATGGAAATGCATCCAGAAGGTTCTTGAATATCTCCAGTGAGGGAGACTCCACAACCTCTCTGGACAGTCTGTTCCAGTGCACAGTAAGGAAGTGGTGTAAAGGATGCAGCACAGGCTGATGACAATGCAGATCTCAGTGCTGAGTTGTTATAAGAGGGTGAGGCCCAACATATGTAGGGTGTATTTAGCTAAAATTGCATTTTTGAACAGAAAAGTAACCTTTATAGAATTATTTGGGAAATCCACTTTTAAGATTTTTGTTGATTCTCTGTGTAGCGTTTAGGAAAGCTGGTGAAGGGTCTGGAGAGTAAGTCCTGTGAGGAGCACCTGAGGGAGCTGGGGAAGTTTAGCCTGGAGAAAAGAAGAAAGGAAGAATGTTTGGCTTGTGTCACATCACCACAGAGTATCAACACAGGTGATGGATTGTCTGGGCAGTAACTGTAAATTCTGAATGGCTCTAATGGATAGGAGGATGAGTAGAAAATGTTACACAGAGGAAGAGCAGAAGTCAAGATCTTGGCTTAAAATAGAAAAAAATCTAATCCCAGAAACTCTAAAGAGTAAGATCTTTCTGGCTCCATACTGCACAGAGAAGCAGACAATGCAAACCCTCGAGTCTACAATAACTGAAATATTTCTGTTGCCTCATTCTAGATGTTCCATTCAGGATCAAAGTAGTTTATAAACTGTACTACAAATAGGTAAAAAGAATAAAATTTCAGCCCAGATGAACAATCAGTCT
The DNA here is from genome assembly GCA_013400235.1 of Oriolus oriolus. Lineage (NCBI taxonomy): Eukaryota > Metazoa > Chordata > Aves > Passeriformes > Corvidae > Oriolus > Oriolus oriolus. Next base: position 612,180 of record VXBT01008024.1, on the reverse strand, counting down.
GAACAACTTTAAATATTGAGAACTTCAACCAGTTCAGTCAATGATAGAAAATGACACCCTCATCAAGACTTCATTTGCTAGAAGGGTGCTTTATTTCAGCCAATCAAAAATGTTTTCTATTACTGTGTAGGACTGTCAGCAGTCAAGCAAAATAAATGGCTCAAATGTAGATGCCTTGGAAATAAATGTGTTTGGGTCTTCATGCAGCTGTATCAGCTACATGAGGGTTACGAATGATGAAAGGATAAATTTGATGGTGCTGACTTCAATAAAGAATAACATTAAGGTAGCTGCAGACACACAACTTTTAAGATATAGCAGTATAAAAATCCACTTTTATGGCTTTATAGTATATGCCTGCAGGAAAACTAGTTAAAAGGCAAATAAGCATTATAAAAGAACTAAGGGAAAAGCTTTTTCTCGTAGCAATTGAGAGAAATCTGTTATGAGCTGTTGAACCTGCAGTGTAATTTAAATACGTTATTTCCCCCTCAGATTAGAGTCTAGGAGTTGCTGGCAAATTTTCCTTGTTGAAGATGGTGACACTGTTACTGGATTGTGCTTTCACATTTATATATCAGAAGCTTTATTTCTAGAAAGGAGATAGTCACAGGGAGATCTGTAATTTCTTTAAAACTTGTTTTTGGGAGAACATGCACTGTCTGCTGATTTAGTGTAGGTGGGGTCGAATGTTGCCCTGATAGCTGTTCTTCCTCCCTCAAGTGGTTCAGAACAGACTGATTTCAGGACTAGGCAGAAGGCACAAGACCAGCAACAAGATCAATAAAATTAGCAACAGCTTCTGCCTTTCTGTGTGTGTGCTCAGCACCCCTGACCAGCTGCACTCCTCTCTGGATGTCTGCTCCACCATGTAACCAGACTCTTGGCACAACCGTGCCATTTGTTCCAAGCTTTTGATGAAATCTGAGCAGGGCTCCTAAGTGACACTAAGTTTTCCCTTCAACAGAGCACCTCAGTGATCACAGTCTCCTCTTTTAAAGGACCAGCAGAACAATACCAACAGCCCCTTTTTTAGGGGAAGTGTACATCCCAAAACAAGAGCCATTAGTTGGTTGTCAGCTTAAGACAGAGGCTCTTGATGGATGTAGTTTGTTGACACAAAGCTTGAGCAGACAGAAATGCCACGTACCATTCCTCTAAGCCTGTGTTAAGTCCCACTGGGAGGGCACTAAAGGAGAAAGCAGTGCCCTCCCCTGCATTATACCACAGATCACAAAAGGACAGTGCTTCTCTACTGCATCTTCACTCACAGCAAAGGTAGAGAACACACTGTTGTGTAGGTGGTTGCGATGCCACATATTTCTGTGTGTGGTTAAAAGGGAATTGTCTAGTCAGACTGGGCAATTATCTTTTTCAAAGGCTTCTTTGTAAGTGGGAATCGATATGGTGGTTAATGATAATGGTTTTCCAACAGCAGTGTGAATGTACCAGGTAATTTCTAGACAGTTGAGTGATACAACCAAGTTCCATTATACTCAACTGCATTCATTTTTTTGTCCTTTTCATAAAAATGTCTCTAGGAAACTCTTGTGTGTCTTGGATTATTGAGCCAGTCTAGTTTCAACCCTCAGGTTAATATCAAGGTTAAAAGCTGTTCATTGTGTACATAATCCACTTCTGCTTTTTCCTTTTTGAATATTGGAAAAATCTATAATTCAGGCTTTGCAGATATGTATCACTTATTTCTGGAACTTTTCACCAAGTTTATTTTGTCACCAGGAGAAAAACAAAGCTTCTATGGGAGATAATCAAAGCAAATGGTGGAAAATAACCATTTCCAGTCAAATGCTCACAATACTGTGAGGTTTCTACAAGACTGAATTTTACTCCAAAGAACAGACGGATTGAAAAAAATTAACCAAGACCTTTAATTGCAATTTCTATGTATATACATTCACATAATTTACTTATTTATCTAGGCAATGCTTTCAACAAATGCTGTAACAAAGTGTTTACATGCTCCTCTTTGATATCCAGATCAGCCTCTACATTGTTTACAAAATACTGACAGTAAAGGTGTCACTCTAAAATGGATTTCAACACTGCTGTCTTCCATTCATCAGAGCATAGCACCAGTAAATTGGTATGAGTTTTTGCAGACAATGGCATTTAAAGCAACACTTGACTCAGCCAACAGCTGTGATTTATTGTCACTCAGTTGGAGCTGCCAAAACACCAGTAGCAAAGAATTGCTTTGGAAAAGGTTTGTATGGCTGGCGTACCTGCTTTGTGCCTTTTTGTGGTTATCAACTCCAGTAAATTCCAGTAAAGAATTTATAGGAGAGCAGTGAGGCCCAGGTAGAAAATTACCCATCAGTGAGATGGGGTTTTTCATTTACATCATGGCACAGTCACTGGCAGTACTGTTGCTGCATTACTGTGGGCTGTCCACTCTCTTTTGTCCTGTACGTCAGCTCATATGTGTTGTTTTTGATCATGTGTGTAGCACGAGACAGTGAACTTTCTTTAACTTGGTGTGTCTTGTAGCACTGAGATACTGTTTCATCATGGTGAAGTAAAAATTGCAAAACTGAGGCTGTATTTTTCCCATTCTTCCATGAAAGGTGTCAGCATTTTCCCCCTATGACATTGTTCTTGGAATGTTCACTACAGGCTCACCAGTGAATCAGTTGCTTGTGATATTCAGAGCATTAAGGAAAAAGATTAGCAAATGGAGTTTTCACCGTAGCAGTCTTGCATGATTATTGCTGTAGACATCTTTCAGTGATTTAATCTGTTTACTAGAGACAGAAATGTGTAGCCATTGCAAACTGTCTATAATAATTAGTTCATGATAACAAAGTTATGCCTGGATGATTGCAAGGCAGACTCCTGAGTGCATTTTTATGAAAAGATATTAACAGCGCTGAGTTAGATGAAACTGAACTAATCCTGTTTTTATCTATCCTATTTATATTTTATAAGCAAGAGCTGTCAGCTTGACTAATGCAACAGAAGTGACGTATATACAGTTATTTATCAAATTATTTGAATGAAACCTCAGTGGCAGGTACTGACTCTGTGCTGAGGTACGTGTCAGTGGATGGTTCCTCTAGACCTTTCAGACAGAGGTACTCAATTTTCCCCAGCCAGGCTAGTTCTTGTCTTCCTTGAGGTCTGCATTAAAGGGATAGCTACAGTTTCTCATACAAATGGATACTGCCTATCATGGAAGGTTATCTACTGTGGGTTTTTTCCACTAACATCCTCTTTCCTGTTGTTTTGCCCTTCTGTTGCCAGCTCACTGTGGGCAGCTTTGCCATACTAGTGCCATGGTTCTGAAAATGCCTCCTGTGAGAAGCAGAAACAAATTTTCATCAGAATTTTTCAGTCCTTTTTTTAAGCAAAATACATCAGTCCTTAGCTGTTGAGAACATCTCTGTAGCACATATTTGAGAAGCCAGCATGTGGAGAAGGACACTGATGGTCCATTCTGTTGTACAAAAGCAGTGTCTAAAGCCTCTTCATGCTCTAAAACCCTGCCACTGAGCGGAAAAAAAGAGCTTGCATGTTCTGTGGGAAGGCTGGGAAGCATCTCACCAGAGTTTGCTGGAAAACAGGGACGTGTCTCAGGTTTTTTGAGGGGACACACTGAAGGAAGTGTGTTGCCTCATGGTTAGATAGATGCTGCATGCTTAGACAGGTGGCATGAGAGATTTGCCTCTGCTTTTCTACAGGCATGAGTATTGTTTGCTGTTGTTGAATTCAAACACTGATGCTGCTTTCCTTGGAAACAGAATGAGCCTTTCCTGCTTTCTGAAGAGGTGGGAGGGGGTGTTCAGCCGGTGGCTGATGTGATGAGCTGCACAAACATTTTAATGGATGTTGTTTGGGACAGTGATGGTAACTGAAGTCACAGTTTCTTAACTTGGAGCTCAGTGAGCATTTCCCCTGAGAAGATGCCTTCTGGAAAAAAGTACATACATGTCATAGACTTACCTTTCACATGCACAGGTCCCAAAAGAACACAGCAAGTACAGCAATACCCAGGGCTTTACAAATGGGATTGAGCTGAGCTTCTCTTTTCTGCTTGCCCTTATTCTGCTGACCCTTTGAGATTTCCCCAAATGGTTCCCCAATCCAGTAGCAGTTTCTCTTGTAGCAGTGATAGCAAACTGCTCAGTGTTTTCTTACTGAGAAGAATACCTGGAATATCTCAGGCTTTGTCTGACAAGCGTGTGGGAGATGGATGTTCCTAATTCAGAAGAGCAGTACACCTTCCAGCAGAGGAGTCGACTCCTGCTCCAAGAAAGCTGCTGCAGGACTAGAAGGAGGAATAAAGGATGAGGGCCCGTGTCTTACAGCAGTGGCTCACAGGAGAGGCGGGTGGTGCAGGGCAGAGGGGGTTGGAAGGAGCGAGGAGAGCTGTGGAGGCTGCAGAGCTCCCACTTAACGCAGCAGATGCTCAGCTTCGGTCTCTGCTCCTCTTGGAGCTGATGCTGGGGGAAGGAATTTACATGTCTGACATCTTTCAGGCAGTTTTAAAGCAAAGCCAGAAATAGCTTTTTTGGGGGGAAGGGAAGCCTAAAAAGTTTCATTTGCCCTACTCTAAAATTGCCCCTTTCTGACTGTTTATTTTTCTTTAATAATTCCTTTAATTTGCAGGGTATAACTGCAAGTGGATCATCAGGCATTTGCTGCTTATATCTGGTTTAGCTGCATGGCAGTTTTAGTCTTAATAGAGAGAACAGAGGTCAGGCACTGCCTAAGGGAGAGCATGTGCCTCCAAGCCAGCTCTGTGCCTGGGGTGTGCTGTCTAAGAGCATTCCCTCTTTTCTTATGAATGAGGGGTTTAAGACCAAGAAAAAATAAGGCAAAAGGTTAAATAGTGATTGCAACGACTACTTCCATCTCTTTATTCCATTTTTATTTAGAAAATGCATTATTAATACTTTTCCGTTTAATGGGGATTCAGTAAATTCCCAATACCATAATGTTGCAGAAAAGTTTAACTGTTCAGATACCTTAAGTTTCACAAGTCACTGCAGAATTATTAGTAACTGAGTAGCAGAGCCAGACATTTAAGGCCAAGAGACGTCTCTCTCCCATATCTTGCTGTGTGCCTATGTGCCTGTTACCAGCTAGGTTTGAAAAAGGAGCAGGATTCCCAAATGTTCAGGTGGACTGTCCACTCAGCTAAGCAGTTAACTGCTCTAGATTTTATATTCACTGGTGTCATTGCTCGTTCTCTAGTTTCATCTGCATCTGATTAGAGGTGACAGAGGATTTACCTTTGTCTACCGAAGTACTTTAATATGACAAAAAATTAGATTTCCTAATGGAGTTGGATGCAGGTTGTGTCCCTTGGTGCTCCTCTCCCATGCACCTGGAAGGAGGCTTGGCCAGGGCTGCCAGAGCAGGCATTCAGCACAGGGACTGCGAGGAGGAAGCCTCCTGGAATGCCTCAGGCCTTCATGCAGCCCAGGACCCAGTCTGTGCTGTTGCCACAGCTGCCACCTGCACAGGGGTTGTCGGTGCTTTTTAGCTGCTTGCTGGGCATTGCCATCACCCTTACTTTAGCCAGTCTCTGGTGTGTGGCAGCAGCCAAGGAGACAGGTCAGGCTGCTGGCACGATGCCTTGTGCTCAGCATGCTGTCCCTGGCTCTGCCGTGGCGCCGCGGTGCGGCTCCTTTGGTCCCACTCATTTGAACCCCGTGTCCATCCCTGCTCCATGGCTCACACAACACAGGACTCCTGTCCGTGGAATTGCCTGATAGTCCTTATAACAAATGGTGCAAACCTGAGGTGCTGCAGGGCTCTGGAAGCACTGAAGGTATTTTGCTTTCTGGCACGTGAGTGTGTGTGTGTGTGCGTGTGTCTAACATATGCGAGGATTCAAGTTCTGATCCTGCTAAAGTAACATAAGACCAAATCCTGTTCCTACCGTGGCAGATTTATCAGAGCATGACTGCTAATGCTCTAAAGCTGACTGAGAGACAGCTACGTGCTGTGGACAGGCAGCAGCCAAGAGTTCACTCCTACAGCTACCACGGGAGCAGGAAAATAGCGATGAGTAATAAGAGTGAGTGGGGGATGCACAGCAATTTAACAGCTAACAAAATGAATGTAAAATGATACTGTGTTCCCTGCATTAATATTAATTATTTCTCTCACCAAAATAAAATGAAAACAACATTGTAAGCACTCATTCTAAATTTTTAAGACTATATTACCAAGGCACTTACATAATGCATTTGGGACCCACTTTCCTGTTTTGTATGAGAAATAAGAATTTTGAACAAGATAAACAAGTGAAAAGGAAGAATAATACTGAGGAAATGAAAGTCATGACAATTGCTCCTTGTAGGCTTTCTTCCTTTTCTTCTTCCCATTTGAGATGCTGCTCTGCTGCTGTATGTTCTGGGGTTCTAATTCTGTGAGAATGTGCTTGATTGTGGTAGGTCTCTGGTAGAATTCAGTCCTGTAGAAGCAGTGATTTAACCTGGGGAGTATGTGCTTTGGTCACAGTTCATCATCTTTCTATAAATTGCAGTATGTAGCTGTGCTGCTACTCACAGCACCTTAGAAAGGATTTGCCATCCAAAAAAAAAATTATCACTTTTCTTTGTTCCAAGAAAATTGTAATTTGCAGCCTCCAGGAGAAGCATTGCGTTTGTGACTTGACCTGACTAGTGGAGCTTTTCCCCCTTGTGTTGGGAGGCTGGTTCATAAAAGCAGGAGACAGGGACTGGCTCCCTCATGTTTTGCCCCTGGTCAGGTAGGCAGGTAGTCCATTTCTCTACACGTGTGCTCACAGATGTGAGGAGGCAGTTCCGGGCACTCTCTGCATGGTAGCTGTATAGCACAGGACAGCACACTGTCTTCTAAACCAAAGATTTTTTCTTTTTGCATGTCTGTAGAGCACACAGCAGATATTTAAACAGTCAGTCATGGTAGTGGCATATTCAGATAAAAGTATTGCAGATCCATCCCCATGAGTCGTTAGAGATGGATTGTGCTTCCCCTCCATCTCCCCCCACATTCCCACTGATGTGTTCTGTGGTGCTGGGCTGCATCTCAGGGGCATCATAACCCCACTCCTGCCACCAAAGTGTGGCTGTAGTTTGGGGTGTAGGAAACCACAGAGTCACCTGTCAGTGCTGAGCAGTCATCCCCCGCAGCTGTTCCCAGTCTCTTCTGGGGAAAGGATAGTTGCACAGAATCAATGTAGCCTACAGAATTGCCAGCTGGGCCATACAAGTCTAGGCTAAGGCCTAAGCATGCTAAAGTAATTTTCAATTTTCCATTGCAGAGAAGGAGAAAAACCTGGAAAATCAATATAGTTTCTGTTTTCTATAGGAGACAATGGACAGATTGTATGCTTTAAGGTCAAACAGATGTTTCGTCTTGAAGCATTTTTTTAATCCATAAAAGCAGTGGGAAAATATATAAAGAAGAAAAATGGTTCAAACAGATTGAGGGTATATTTTTGCTTTATTGAAAATATTTTAAAGCATCATCGAGAAAAAGCAATTAGCTTTGATTTAGCTAATAAAGTCCAGTCATTTTCAAAGCCATCTCCTTCATTCTTTGTTTTATACAGAATCAGAATGAATTTTCTAAGTCACAAGTAGGGAAAAAAAGAAAGATGATTTAATTCTTGTTGGCAATTTTCAGAAGATGACAAATACTCTAAAATGGCTAGCCTGTTGATGTTTAACATCAGGTCTACTTCAACAAATTGAAAAGCCATTTGCTAAAATATTTGGAATAGAAAACAAAAATTCTGATGCTACACTTTAAAATTTCTCTGCTAAGGGAACTAGTAAAAGCGAGTTGCAACATTACATGAAAATGGCAATGTACAGACAGTGGCATCAGAGCTGTCAGCAGAATGTGTTCACATTTCAGTTTCAGGTGCAGCAGATTTAGAGTATGGACATACGGAGTTAATATTAGCCTGATTTCTGATAAATATCTGTGTCTGCACTGTGGTGATAGAAAGTGCATCTTTCTCTCCCGAGCATTTAGACCAAAACTCATTGTGAAAAACACGGGCTCTTCTTTTGTGCTGGCACAAATTCTGGTGTGAAAGAGCTGCCGTGGAAATCCAAGGTTTCTCTCTGGCTCTTGAGCCCAGCCTAGGCTGTGCACTCAGCCTGTGAGTTGGGATCTGGGGTGGCTGAGCTGTTTTGCAGTGGATCTTCACTGGGACCTTGCGCAAGCGATGCCAGGGACCCGCCCTTGTAGGCGAAGGGAATAGTGCATTGTTCTTCGGGGTTGGGGTAGAGGCAGCACAGTTTTATATTCTCTGATCTGCAAGGTTTGTGAAGACTTTATTCAAAAAGCACTCTTGTGTGCCCTCTGCATTTTCAACATCAGATAAGAAGCTTTATAACCCTGAATTATTTATAGGTTGGTAATACAGTAGATCTGACCTTTTTGTAGGGTAGCGTTGTGCAGAAGCGAGTGAAGTATTTTTACACAAGGGTCATGCACGCAAGGCATAATCTTGTTGTTTCAGTTGTGATGTCCCCTCACTTGGCTCTGTCCTAGCCACTTTTTTTTTGCAATGGCATTTCTTGTGTCTTATGTGTGAATTGAGGACAAATCATGCGAAAGACATCTGCTAGTTTAAGCACGAGAAAGTTTTTTTGAGCAGCAATTGAACAAATGCAGTGTTATAAAAAAAAAGTTAAAAAGTTGTACCCTTCCTGCTCATCTCATAAAGATGAGCAATAAGGCCTGTATTTCCCAGTTTATTGAGCCTGAGCAGTGTCTTTTACCTGCTTAAATGCCAAAGCGTTGAAATGAAGAAAATTGGCATTGTATTCTCGTGAGTCACCAGAACAGTAGTGGAATAAGACTTTATCTACTTCATAGGAAGTCCAGTGTGTATCTGTGAGAAGTGTTTTAATACAGTCTTTTGGATTCTGAACCCATAAGCTCATAATAAATCCATATGCCTCTCTGGTGCTGTGGTTTTGGACCTGATTTCCAGAGATTCTAAACCCCAGCAAACCAAAACCAAAACCAAACAAAACCCCTCCATGTCTGCGCTTCTGAAAACTCCAAGGAAACCCTCATCCAGATTCTGAACATCTGCATCTACACTTTGGACCAGCAAACCTCAAAAGAGCTCCTTTCTAGAGCGGGGAGAGAGACCCAGAACAGCACTTGTGTGCACACACTTGCCTTCCTCACCAGCTTTGGTAGGATTTTAAAGGCAGAACAGAATGGTAACGGGTTAGGTGGGTTCCTGACTACTTCTCGCTCCCTAGAGTTACATCTCTCAAAAATGCAGGCTTGGGCTGCATCTGAGTGTGCTCATTTTGTAGCAGGTTGGCTCTGCAGGTCTGAGCCTAGACTGATGCTTTTACGCATCCCTCAGTTGAGGAAGATAAATTAAACATTAATCCAATAGGCAGTAGCATAACTCATTTGTGCACTGCTATTCAGTAGGAATACTTTTTTACTTATCTTGAATGGTAAAATAGGGACATTTAAAGATTCTGGCTGAGAAAAACATGAATGTGAAAAGGCTGTGCTCCCACTGGCTTTAAAATCCAGCAGAGTAAGGAAGTGATGTGGGTCAGTGAATAAAGGCAGAATAATAACTGCATGGAGGCAACTTTTGAACATCACTGTAAGATGCTGTCAGATACTTGAAATTTTTAATCTTTTAATTTGTCACAAAACCTTTTTTTTCCTTTCAAAGCTTGTCCTATAAAGGTATGTAGCACTTCAGCAGACGTGCTGGTGACTTGAGGGAACTTAATCCTGTAAGTGCTGTGTCTCAGGTGTCCTCAGAACTCCAGTATGGCTCTAACTACAGCTGCTTGCAGCACTTGGCCTCCCAATTCTAGCTTGCTGTGGAAGTTACTTCAACTAAAGCTTTAAAGATATTTTGTAACATTTATATTTGTGCTAACAAAAAATATTGCAAAACTTCTTTAGAGAAATTGGTAAGAGAAGTGTGATGATGTCAAGCTCTGAGGTGAGATAAGGGTTGAATATCTTCCAAAATTAGTCAGGTTTTTTTTTCATTGATAGATTTTTGTATAGTTTTATTCTTACTACTGAAAGGGTTTCACTTAGTTGGGTAACTTCTTTCCTCTTTAGACAATTCCAGTAATTTCAGTGAAGCTATGCTGGGCTTGCACCTCTGAGGGATTTGACTGGGGGTTTGCCCTTCCTAAATTGGCTGTTTCAAGGGCAGGAAAGGCCCACAGTGAAATTTAGCAATCCTATTGCCCTGTCTGTGTCATGGCAACCTCCCAGGCCTTGTACCACCTGTAGCAGCATCGTGTCCTTCACAGTTTTGTGTCCAGAGTGGTTTTCTTAATGCAAGTGGCCATGCAGGAAGGCAGCCTGTAGCTTCTGTCACAGCACTGTCACCGGAGGAGACCCTGCTCTGCTGACAGCAGGTTTATAAGCCCCTTTTCAGCATCCTCATCCTTCCCACAGAATAAAAGAAGTGAAGCCAGGGCAAAATCATCTCCTCTAAAATTTTCATTGTAAAGAGTGATTGAACCAATGAAGAAAAAGTTCTGTTTTGGACAAAATAATTAAAAATGTATGAGATAACTGATTGCAGTCTAGCAGGAAAACCAAAACAAAGCAATGACATCTGTAAGGGATTAAATAGACTTCTGAAAATGTAATTCTAATGCACCAAACAATCAAGTTGCCCACTTGATATGTTGAGGATTAGATACCTTGCTTCAACCATTTTGTCAGACATTAAATTTCGCTCTGGCTTAAGAAGCTTGGCTTCTGTTCCATGCCCACCTTACAATTTTCTTTTAGCATCACAATCATGTTGTGATGCTTCACAGAGATGTTCTCACTATATTTTCCTGAAAATAAGAATAGGAGAATATGAATAGGGGTTTATAAGATGGAGACAGATTTTTTAGTAGGGTCTATAGCAACAGGACATGTGTTAATGGTTTTAAACTAAAAGAAGGTAGATTCAGACTAGATATAAGGAAGAAATTTTTTGCAGTGAGGGTGGTGAGGCACCAGCAGAAGTTTCCCAGAGAGATGGCAGATGCCCCCATCCCTGGAAAAGTTCAAGGTCAGATTGGATAGATCTCTAAGCACCCTGATCTAGTTGAAGATGTCCCTGCTCATTGCAGGAGGGCCAGACTAGGTGACCTTTAAAGGCCACCTCCAACCCAAACTATTCTACGATTGTATGATTCTGTGAATGCCACTGGTGGCAGAACAAGTCCGGAGACTGAGGAAACCTGTGGTTCTGTGTGGCCGCTCTCAGGACTCTGGCCTTTCTGTACCATCTGAAACGAGCTGACTACAGTTTTTCCACATTATGTGATTAAAAAAAAACAAACCCAAACTGGGAGTTTTTTCTAGAAAAATTATCTGTCCAGGATGTTCTTCCATTATCCTGTCATCAGCAGTAAAAGTAGCTCCTTACTGGAACTTAGTGGTGTCTCACTGCCTGTTTTGAATGAAATCCCCATTAGCCATCTCATTGAATGAAACCCCCATTAGACATCTCATCTCCACAGTGCAGAGTTACAGCAGGTACCTGCTGGAAAGCTGGCAATTCCTTCTTTTCAGGGTGTGGGTGGCTTTACACAGTATGGGCATGTCAGACTGTTCTTTGCTTGGTATCAATTGTATTAAAATAAAATACAAATGATGTTTTTTCAGTGTAGGGAAGCTTTCTTGCTCTGATCCCATGAAATCTTGCATACAATGTGAATATATTTTGGCATTTAAATATGATATACAGATTTCCATATACATATGTTCTATAAGAACAATGTAGCATGAATCATATTACTATGACTGCAAGGCTTTTGCCCAAAACACCCATTAATTCTGCCTGGTCAGTCCCCACTGTATAGACTGAAAAAATTATAATCTTCCTCAAATTGCTTACATCTGAATGCTTCTATGTTTCAGAGTTTCTTCAAGCTCTTTTAAATCAAAAGAAAGATGATCCTGTCCTATTGCTGACTCATGCCTCTTATGGTTCTGTTCTGTTGCACAGGGCTTTTAACATTCTTCAATGTAAATGCATCAAACTGGTAAACCAGACATTTCAGAAGCCACATTTTCTTGAGTAATAGCTATGCTCTGTCTCAGTTTTCCTTAGACTTAAGGAAAATTTCTACTGGCCTAGCATGCAAAGATTTTTGGAGAATGTTTTTTAAATTATTTTGTTTTCAAGAGCTGGTTCTCATTACAAAAAAAAAAAAATGGTCAATGCACATACAGTTTTATTTCTTTTGGATGTTTCTAAGATTTCTTGAAAATAGAATTCTTATTCTCAGGAAATCCCTTGCTTCCAACTGCTGTTTCTTCCTCATATCTGGCTCTTCCTAAAGAGCTGCCTGGAAAAAAGACAAACACCTATCTTACAAGAGGACAGATCACAGTATAGTTTGATGGTTTCTCCCTAAATTCTTACTTATATAAAGGAGTATGGGTTGAGGTGTCAGTGTGAGTGTTGCATTGCAGTATACTTTAATCATTTCCCCAATCCTACTTAGTTTCTGGCATTCCTGAGCACTTGCACTGACACTAGCTGATGACATTTCCATCCTTTTCTGACCACTTGAAAATGTGCAACTTTCCATGCTTTCAACAAAGTCATCCTTCAGGTTCAGCAAAATCCATACAGCTCTTCGCAGACTGTCTCAAACCTTTTTTTTTTTTTTCACAGAAGTCATAACCTGTTTTGATCCATATTGATTTAAATTAAAGGATGAACTGCATGTATTGATATTACAGAAACAATCTGGCTTGATTATAAAGCATGAGTACGTACTAGGAGCAGACGTGCAATCCTTCTTCTGGGGGGTAAATGGGTAGTAAAATGTCACAGGGCACTGCAAAGGGGAATTCATTAATCTTTGGAAAGGATAAAGCTACTGCAACACGGAAAGTCCGTGAGGAAATGACTCTTGGCTGTGCAGGGTTTGGATGCTGCTCGCTGATGGACAGGTCACGCAAAGCCCTGTGAAAAATAGCACCTGGTGAACTCAGCTGCTCATCACCACAGGAGCCCTGAGCTAGAGGGCAGGGCTCCCATAAGAAACGCGGCAGACAGGAGGGTTGTCAGAGGCAACCACAGAAGCTTGAGGTTTCTCAGTGCTGCAGGTCTCCCTGAGCCTTGCCCCAGTGCAGTTTCTGAGCCTGCCTCCATGTGTGTGTGAGGGAGGGATGCCTGGGGGGTTTTCAGAGGCTGAGAAACTGCTTAAGGTCAGTGATGAGCACTCTGTGCAGCCACTGAGCAATGAGGAGATTGAGGGTGTTCAGCTCCATTGAGAATTTAAGTGTTTAAGTTTTTAAATCAAACTGCTTTTGATTTTGAAATTGCTGGGATGCCCCAGCACTCAGAAGCTGAAGTGTCATCTTCTGGTGATTGAAAGATAATGCTTGCAGCTCTGGGACCTCCAACATGGGAAGGACTTGGACCTGTTGGAATGAGTCCAGAGAGGCCACAAAGATGATCAGGGTGCTGGAGCACCTCTCCTGTGCAGACAGGCTGAGGGAGATGGGATTGTTCAGTGTGAAGGAGAGCAGGCTCTGAGAGACCTTTGAGCACCTTCCAGTAGCTGGAAAGGGACTTTTAAAAAGGGCAGGTAGTGATAGGACAAGGGGCAATGGCTTCAAACGGAAAGGTGGTAGGTTTTGATTAGACATTAGGAAGAAATTCTTCACTATGGGGGTGGTGAGGCAGTGGAACGGGTTGACCAGAGAAGTTGTACATGCCCCATCCCCAGAATTTTCAAGGTCAGGTTGTATGGGGCTCTGAGTAACCTGGTCTAGTGGAAGATGTTCTTGCCCATGGTAAGGACTTTGGAGCTAGATGACCTTTAAAAGCCCCTTCCAAACCAAACCATTCTATGATCTCTGAAATTGCATAGTTTATAGGTGCAGTATCTTCTACCTGAGAAGTTTAACCTTGTAATATCAGCTTCTTTACAGTAGTGGAAGTTCGTGGGACCTGCACACCATTGTGGGAGTGAAATCCATTGGCATGTACCCGAAGTGAATTATTTTATCTGTACATAGGTCTAGTAGCACATGGTCGAATAAATGCCCTTGGATAAACTAACTTTTCCATTACGGCGGTAGCAGTTTGATGCTTTACCACCATGTCTTTGCTTTTGCCTGGAAGCAGCCCATCACAGTGAACTAAAAGCAGGGACCTCTAATTCCTGTTGTGTTACACAAGTCAAAGTAATTTATTTACTGCACTGGTAATTCAGTGCACTATCGATAATTGTTCTGCATGCATACTTGACTCCTTTGAACATTTATTCTTACAATGAACATCCTGTATTTGCTGGGAAAACAATGATTGCTTTTCTTTCTACTGCAGGAATCTAAAGGCTAGGCTGCTTATTCACTCCCTTTACTCTCCAGTCAGGCAGCAAAAGCACTGTTTTCCTTGCCTCAGAAGCTGTTACAAAATTGAATCTACTTAAGATTCCCAGGTAGAAGATGTTTGAGAGACTGAGGCTTATTCCACAGCCTGGATCAGTAGTAAAAAAAATTTTTTAAAAAAAGCTGCAAAAAAGGTGAAATTCACTGCTGTTGCTTGTAAAATTTAGATCAAATCCTAAAGTATGTATTTTACTGGGCTTTTTTACTGATTCTCATGTGTGCAGGAAGATTGCTTTTTTGACAGTGCTTAGTTTTCCAGTTGGAATGAAGGGCTTCATAGGCACCTTCACATACACCTTCTGTCTTCCTCCTCACTGTCATTACATCAGTGGGAACTTTGGAATGCTCTTGTCTTGGAGCCTTCTGTGAGGAGGACAGTGCCTGCTGGAGCTCATGGAACATACCCAAACATCTTTCGTGACCTAGACACTATAGATGGACTTAAATCTAGATCTAATCTTAAAAAAGGATCATTTTAGATAGGGAGAGAAGACCTAAAAAGGTAAGAGGTATGCTGTAATTGTCCTGTGGAGGGATTTAAGTAAGGTGATTCATCTCAGTAGCAAAACTCCGGTAAAAATTTGACACTTACTTTAATTGAATTATTTGTGGGTTTGGTTTTTTTTTTTCTTCTGACTGTTATTTTTGTGTTGATTTTGGGACCGTGTCCTATATATGACAAAGTGCAGGAGACAAGGTATTTACAGAATTGATAGAAAGTGGCCAGGAAGTGAAATGGTACGGATGATTCCTCAGCTGAGGCCAGGCTTTGATTTTCCGAGCCTTTTGCTTGTGACATGTATTTCCTGGGTGTTGTGAAGCAGAATTTGTTATCTGTTAAACACTTTGAACTTTATCTCTATTCTACTTGCTTGGTTTTGTAATACTAATACAAACTGGAGATGTTTTCAACAAAATCATGATGCTTTAAAGCTATGTCCACCAGTGTGTTAGAAGCACGGTGACATCTGCTTTTTGCCTAAAACTGCCTGTGCTAAGAGGGTGCCATCAGCTATAGTTAGACACAAAATTTAGGGCTCAGTCTGGCAGTGAAGTGTGGGAAGAGGGAAGACATGCAGCGGAGTGCAGACCCTATCTCAGCTTTGAGAACATAAAGGAGTAAGTAGAACTGTCACCCTCACCTGTTCAGGCATTTAGGGCTCCTTTTATAACCATCTGAGTTTAAAAGACCTCATTGGAGCAATGGCCTCATCAGAGGTGATGAATTTTCCCATTGCATCCTGCACTGCTTCCCAGAAGTAAGCACAGCTCTGTTCTGACTCCTGACCCTCATGCCTTTGATCAGGGCAAATCAGCAAAATCCAAAAATAGATGAGATGCTGCCATCAGCCATGGGGAGTCTGAAGTATCCCAGTCCTGGTTCCCTTACATGCAAAACACATCTCAATGCAGTGTATGAGGCATTTGCAAATTTGTTGCCTGATTTGTTCCTGCAGTCAAAGTGAGGACATGGGCCAGTCAATATTCCACTTGGGTGTTTGGTCTGTGAATTGTGGCTGTGTTTGGAGGCATTTTGGTTAGCCAGAAGCCTTCTGAGTTTACCTCCTGTGTGTGCGAGGCATAGCTGGATTGCCCTATCAGTACCTCAGTCTGTAGAGGACAATGCAGCACTCAGGTCCTGCAGGACCTCTGCAGTGCCTGGTATCAGTGCGTGCCTGCTATCATAGAAAACCTCTGATCACTTAGCCCAAGCCTACAAGAGGAAGAGCAACCTTTCTGTAGTGTATTAATATGAGACTTGGGAGATACTAGTCCACATCTCTGCAAAAAGATGTCTCTGGCAGCCTTTAAGAAATAATTTATTTTCTTCTGTCTTTTGGTCCTTTTCCATGAAATAGATATGTCATCATCGTGCCAGACTGCAGCTAGGAGAATTAATGGTCTGTGTGTAGAGAAAGGATAATGTGGTCTGTTTGGAGTTTGATTTCATCTCTTTGGCAGGTGCCACCACTGCCATCAAAATGTTTGCATGCAGTTCAGGAGGCTTCTTTGTGTCTCCTGAGGTACCCTTGCCGTCATACCGAGCAGCCTTGCCATCATACTCCCACTTCACTGGGGTTGAGTAGAGGTTCACATCTGAGACATGGTGATTGGTCAGTGAATTGCTGCATGAACCTGGCAGCAGAGTCCCTGCACTGCTTCCTTGCCCTGCCTCCCGTTCAGGGTTGTGAGCCCAGCCCAGCCCTGGATGCGGCACTAACGTGGCAGCGCTCAGCCTCTGACACTGTGAAAAATAGAACCAACTACAAAGCCAACGGCAACAACAAATTTTGGGGCGTCTCAGCACTGCTTTGCTGTCGGTAGTTTCTTGCTGTGGGTTTGTCCTTGAACAGGGCTCAATGTGAAGAAGCCTCTCTGAAAGCAAGAGCAGAATGTTGTATTGAAGCATGTAAATGCCTTGGAAAATCTCGGGCAATCGAGAGTGACTCACTGCTTTAGCACCAGTGCTGGAGATCATTTGGCAAGATGCAGTTTCAATAACCAATGCAGGCACAAGGACCAAGTGTTTCAGAGCTGGATGTGATGCAGAGATGAGCCTAGATTCTCTCTGCCCCCAAGGCACAGGCTAAAAGTATTCTCCTCTTTATCTGAATTGTGTTGTCTGCCTGATGACTGCTTCTTCAAAGCTCTGATATGGTAGATGTATCCAGAAAATGGTGTATTTAAGAAGATAATCAACTGCAATATGATATGCCAAACATCTGTTAAGACAGAAAAACTTCTGCCTTCCCTCTGGGGAATCCTCTTCTCTTGAGTTGGGCGAAGATGAGGCTTGTGTGCTGCTGAGTTGCAGTATGCCCTGTGAAGTAATTTGACTGAGCTAACAGGGAGTAATGGCAGCACCCTGGGCCTCTGCTGAGTCCTTCTGGGTCTGCACATCAGAGCAGCAGCAGGCAGCCAGCTGTTCACGGGCAGCTCTACACCCTTTAAGCAGCAAACCCGGGCCTCTCACAGGGGAGGAGTTCTAATAACACAGTTAAAAGGATCTTCTTTTAATCACCGCTGCACCTGAACAAGATTGGAAGGTTGGATGCAGATGCTAGAAATGTATTAAAAAAGAAAAAAAGCAAAGCAAGAAAAATCAGAAGATGCTGCTGTGACTCTTTTAGCAAACTGAGTTCCAGACAGTGTGCTGGGGCAGCTGAGTTGCAGAGCAGGTGATGATATATAGTCATATTTAAGATATTACCTAAAAAATTGCATGACTTACCGAAGCAACGGCTTTTCGATTTATAGTATTCTGAGGAGGGTGATTTTGAAGAGCAGCATTTTGAATTTTAGCTGGTTTAATGCAAACTAATGTTCTAGAAATAATCCTCTTTATTAATAAACCACATTTCCTAAGAAGTCATGTATGAAACAGCAAATGCTAAGTAAAAGGAATATTAAAGACAAAATCTGTTTCAAATGCCAGATCTGGCAAACCCTCCTGTTAGAAAAATACATAATAGCAGCTGGATTGGGCTTTTTCTAGCTGGGTAGGACAGATTGTTTGAGGGGGGGAAAAAGTGAATTTTCAAATAAAATATAAAAGTTTCCTGAGCAGCACTTGTTCAAAGGGTGTTTTCATTTAGTCCAACATCACGAGTGAACCATGCTTTATAGCTTGGAGCTGCTGGGGAAGTTATTGCATCTGTCTGCACAGGAATGCCTGTTAGCAGCTGAGCTCATGTGCTGCCAGGGTCATGTGCTGCAGACCTCCCACCATCCTGCTCATAATACCCATGCAGGCAGCCCCTGCTCCTCCCAGGTCCTGTGTTCAACAGCACAGGACATTGCTGACAAATCTTCCCAAGGGCCTTTTAGGATTTGAGAGGTTAAATATATTTATTTTTATTATTTTATTTTTCAAAACTCTTTTTTTTTTTTTCAAAACTCTTCTAAGATGTTTCAGGCCTGGCACTGTGTTGGAGATAAATGGGCTGCAGGTGAATTTGGTGATCTCCAGCACTCCCTACTGTCTGTGCATGAGAGAGGGGCCTTATGGGTTCAACTTTGTCTGCTAGAAAAAGATTTTTGTGCCCTGCCTGTTCTGCTTCTGAGCTTTGGGGAGCAGAGGGAGAGAAGAGGGCTGTTGGCAAGTATTTTAATTCTTGACCTCCTTTGGTGCAAGACCTGGCTTTGAGAGGGCAAAGGCAGGCAGCATATTTACTGTTCTTAGACACTTTTTGGAGGCAGTGAGAGCCTTTGAGCATGTTGCCTCCCTCTCTCCATGTTTCCCTGCAGTGAGGACGCCACACTGGCCCTGCATGTTGATGTGTCACCCTCTGCTTGTGGGGCTGGTGGCCGAGAGGGCTCTGCTCTGAGGATGGGGACAGGCACCCAGGCAAGGAGCACAGTGGGGCAGCTCATTCCCCACCACTGAGCTGGAGGACAGCTTTTCCATGTAATGAAAGCGTGTGGCACTTCAAGGGATGCTCCAGTACTGGCATCCTGCCAGGAGGACTCTAGTCCTGAGAGCTGGCATCAGATCCAAGTTATAAGTGAGCAGGTTTCGGAGTTTAGGGAGATTAAATGATCTCTGCCAGCACTGCCATGCCCTCCTTGACAGCATTTTCTGGAGCCTTCTGTCACTGAAGAACAAAAGCTGGATCCAGCAGTTGCCTGGTGGTTGCATCCACTTCAGCCAAACAGGCATTTTGGGCTGGATGCCCCTATAGCACAATGAGAATAATGGAAATTACAGCTGATTTACTATGCAATGATGCTTCTGAGCCAAATGGTTTCCATCTGAATATGAAGCAAATTTGCCAGTGTGCTGGTGTAATGAATGCACCATCTCTGCCCCTTCTGTGCCTTTGCAGTCAAGTATTTGCTAGAAAGTGCAGCCTTAGATGAAAATCATGAAGGGAGGGTTGGAAGTCACATCTTCAAAGTTTCTCTAGATTTTACTTAGTATATAATAGTAGCTCCAAGTGCTGGGAAATGCATAAATTAAAAGCATGCAAACCTGCTTTGTGCAGAGCAGCCCAGGTGCATGTATGTGCTGCAGGCTTGCTTCAGCGGGGTCACTGTGGAGTCCCCATGTCAGGAGTTGTAGGAATTGTGCTGTTCCATCTGGAGATAAAATGTTTTGTCCTGTGGACTTTTGAAAAACCTGATGGAAGTCTGAAAGCAATGTAGCTTCTTTTTATGAATCTGGTGCCAAAACCTCTGCTGCGAGGCCCCTGTGCGATCAGTAGCACAGAGCCAGATAAAGCCTGATATAAATCTATGCTGTGGGCAGAGTGGTGATAAAGATGCATGCTGGGAGAGTTCAGGGGCATTTGAGAGGGGTGGGGGATGAGATGTATCTTTGACAAGCCTCTGAGTCCTCTAAAATCTGTCAGTTCTTCCCAGCCCCTGGACAGTCTGTGATTAGAACGACACGACGACGGCTCGGGTCCACCTGCTCTTGAGTTGTGATTGCAGCAGGCAAGTGGCTGCACAGAAGCTAGGTGGCAAATTCAAACTGGTGGATGAGCTCCCATGAGAAATGAGGTTATTATGCAGTAAGGGAGATGGTCTTAAAAGCAGTTCATTTGATTAGGATGTCATTATGTGAAAAATTAAGAGCACTTTTCATTTCTGTGGGATGATGAAGCTATTGCCAAACTCCAGCTTTCAGTTGCTGGTGCTGGTTATATAATGATGACTGCTTTGTGCTTCCAAGGATTGTAACCTCTTAGTCGAAAATGATGTCAGGAAGAGATTCTTCAGCATGGTTTGCTGTTTGTGCAAACACTTTTTATTTTTTCTGAGCTCTCTGTTAGATTGTCCAGCTGTGTCTTTGTCAGGTGTGCACGCATAACAGATCGATCTAAGCATTGTTTACTCAGATTCAGGGGGATGCACTGGGCTGTATCTGGTGTTGTCTTTCCTTGAGTTTAGATCCACGACTAACATTATTTTGGATAACTCTCTCTTCTTTTGGATCTCAAAATAGCATTTTCCATTAAATTACTGTTTCCACTATATTGAAATACTCTCTTTGTGGAGTCTGGTATTATTTCTACATGTACTTAACTGCTGAAGTGTCTGCTCTACTCTTCAGTTGCTAAGGAAATAGTTTGCTTTTCTTGATATAAATTTTTAATGTCTCAGCCCATGCCTGTGGTATAGGACCATCCATCTTTTCACCTGGACAAATTTAAGTGAATTTTGGGACTAGTAATTCTTGCAGACTAGATGCCTTACAAAGGCATAAGAGAGAGCAGAAAGGAGAGAAGAGCCCTTATGGAGAGAGGAAGAGAGGGATTTTTTCCTTTGCTTAATTCTGAGCACTTAAACAAATTTGTACACTGTAGTCAAGTACAGTAATTGTCATAACAGAAAAACTTTACAGCACCATTGAAATGTCTACTCTTAGGGTGTGCTTTGCATTGGGAACTCTTCCCAACTGGATCTCAAGTGCCTGAGGCCCTGGTTGTGTCTCCCAGGGACATGGAAAACATTTACTTCCTCTCCTCAAGCACAGCTTCTCAGTGTGGTGGTGACAAAGCAGAATGTCACAGCACCCACTGTGGGTCTGTGGCAACATCAAACCCATCTGACTTCTAGCAGCTTCTCCAACCTCTCCATGGCTGCCGTTCTTCCCTTTTTCAGGAAAATGAGAGTATGGCTCACAGACTTTATTTCTGATCAGGATGATGGTGTTTTACATTCCTACACTTGAGATAAGGATCTGTTCATGTGAAAGATGAGGCTAGAAAATGGGTAACAAAACATAATATGACAAGCTCCTCGAAAGTTGCCTCTCTTCTTTTAAAAATAAGAAGATTATGCTGTGTAAATATAAACTATAAATGCACATGGGGAACTAAAGAGCCTGTGATGCAGTGTGAGGAGGAGTTAAGCTGAGATTACAAAGCTTCACTGCACTCCTAATCTGAGATATGGCTTTAGTGGTGGCTTCTCCGGGATACTAGTACAACTCTGAAACTAAAATATACCACATTTCACTGATGCTTAGAGGTTGAGGCCTAATGTCCCAGTACTACCAGTGGAAGAGAAGCAGTTTGCTCAATGGCAAGCTCTGTGTCACGTCTGTCTCTTATCTCAGAACAGGGGGGTCAAGGAGAAAACTGATTTTACAATGCTCCTTAGGAGGAAGCAAGGAGATGTCACCTGAGGTATTTAAGTTTAGCCCAATGTGACATTACAACATGGGAGAGGTGGAGATGGCAAAGCACGATAGTTAAACAATCAATATTTTATTGATCACTTAAAAGCATGTAACCACGTCAGCGTACACTCTGTCTCTGCCCCACTTAAGCTACTGAAGCTGAACTCTTCAAACCTGCCTGCCTATCAAATGAAAATTAAATGTTTTGCATTGTCTCAGTGAAGTGGAAAAGTAGGAGAAGAGGAGAAAGCTTAAATGAAAAGCCGTCTGTAAGATGAAATGAAACATTTTAGTTTGGGGAAATGAAGGGTTAGAGTTGCAGAGCAGAAGGAGGGCACTGTTCAATAAAACTGGGATCGTTTTCAGGTTCAGGAAGTTAATTTTTCTCACTGATTTGAGAAGATGAAGAGAATGGTGAAACTGCTATCTAGGAGGGGTTCTGAGATTAGGTGTCATTGTCTCCCCAGCTGAGATTTTCTGTCTTGAATCAGTGGTGAGGGCGTTTGCTGAAGCAGGATCCAGAATGTGGGGATCCCACCTCCTGGTGAGGGCCTGTGCCTCCAGGCTGGAGCACCAGTCCTGTCACCTGCCTGAGGGAAGCTGGAGGACCTCAGTTCCAATTCATGCTTTTAAAAGCAGAACTTCCTTCAGCCTGTCTTGTTGGGAACACTGGCTCTGAATGTCTCTGTAGCATGGAAGGCTGGGTGCCCTGTTGTGTGTGTTCACGAAGTGAAAGCTCAGGGGAGACTTGGAACAGCTTTCCCTGAGGTAACCTCAGCCATCCTGGGCTGTGTCTCGCTTGCAGTGGGCGGGCATGAGCTTCCTTCACGGCGTCTCTGTGCACATCGGAGTTTGAACTGAGTTTTTGTCACCAAAATGTGGTGACAAGAGCCATGCTCCTGAAAGGGGCATTCAAATCCTTTTGGCAAAGGGGAAAAAGGAGTTTGCTTTCTGCTGTCTATGAGTACTCTCAACTACTCAGGAAGAAAAAGGTAGACAAAACTATGACCATGGTGTCTGAGAGCCAGATGCAAGCACACACTTTTCCTAAACAAAATCTTTTAACAAAACTGGTTGCAAATTCAGCCTGAATTATGATTGAGAAGGTGTTTGGGGATGAATGAACCACTGTGAATGTGTATCTGCCCGCATGTGTGTAAGAGGGAGAGGTGTGATACAAACGAAGGCTGGGTCAAAGGCAGCTTTTAGATTCCCATTTGATGGTCTCAGGGAGTCTGGAGTTTGCGGTTCCTACTGCTCCTGGTAAAAGGTGTGCAGATGTTTTCAATATTCAGATCTAACTTTGTCATTCTTTGAATATAGATGATGGAAAATATTTTAAAAATGAGGGTTTCAGTCTGCTTGTGAAGAAACAATGCTCTCCTGCTGCATTATCCTGGTTTTCCTCTCCTAGAGCAGGTGTTCTCTTCAGGAGAAATTAATGAATGTTTAAGTTAAGCATGTCTGAAATCACTTGACAAATTGTATCGAGGATCTCTTACCTGAAACTTGTAAGGGTGAACCCTCACTAATTGTATCAGAAGGGGGATGTCTTGCACATGTAACAGTTCAGCTGCTGATAAATACTTGTGTGGCTGACGTGAGACACTGCAATATATGCTGGGCTGTGATGTCTTCCCATGAAACAGGCCATTTTACCTCGTTGAATAATGACATTTTGCTCTCTGTGTATATAAACTGAAAGCCCAATACAACCCTAAGCATTGCTGCTACATAAGTAATAAAAATAATGGCATTGGTCATATTGGGAGGATTGAGAAATTGTTGTAAAACTCTTGGAGATGTGTGAATGAAATACTGATAAGAGAGAGAGCACCTACCTCTGCCAGTATTTGGATCTACATTCACCTTGGGACATAAGTGTCTGCTTTCACAGAAGTAAAATACCTGAAACAAAATCAAGAAATTCAGCTCTAAAGGATTCTCTGTGAAGTTACTTGGAGGGATCAGTCAGTCCTTGGCTATTTTAATTAGCTCATCTGCGGATTTAGCAGATGGGAGACAGCTATCAGTTTTGACAACTGATAAGGAAGACGGGGCCGTCACTTACCATCACCAGCTGCAACTGGTGCGTGGGAAACTGGCAGAGTGTTTCAAGGAACTGCAGGTTTAGAGGAGCTCTTGTAATGAGAAGGTCTGAAACACCTCACTACAGTCAACTCTTGTCTTCCCTCCAGTGTTTTAAGCTCCTGGCTGTTAGTTAGGGCTGAAGGGGTTTGACAGCTGCTTTGGGAAATGGTAAGCAATGCACTTTTTCTGTTGCCGGTTCTCATTCAGTTATAAGTAGTTTGTTTCCTTCTCACATAATGTTATCCAAGCTCTTTAACAGGGAAAGGGCGGGTGAGTTGAGTGGCACTGGGTGCTTGACTGTGCAGGGTTGTGCAGCCATACTGGGCCACCTACCTGGGTAGAAGATTTATTCTCTTTTCATGCAGGGCTGCAGGTTAGTTTGTTTTTCTTCAATATTATAGCTGAACTTTAAGCCTGTTAACTCAGAGAGACACACGTAAAGGAGAGTTCATGTCATCTTAGGCAATTTATGCAGGGAACATTCATCTGAATGTAATTCTCAATTTATAATTTCAAGAGCTGCACAAACCTTGTGCATTGGGAACACGGAGCATTGTATTTGTGTGGATTGGTTTGTGAGTGGGCATTCAAAAGTAGCTGAATGACTCGTAAGCTCTTGGTAAGCTCTGATTAATTTGAATACATTTGAAAATACATTTGATTCCTCTCTTGGAAAGTAAAATACCTGTCAATCACTGTAAACCTAATGACAGAAAGCAGACAGGTGAAAGCAGAAAGAAAAACAAGTGAATGAAAAGAAGACACTGGCTAAGAGGAAGTTATCTTAATGGCAAGCTAGTGTCTAATACGTAATCACAGAAGGCAAATGATACAATTTATCTATTCCCTCAACACATCATTGTTTTTCTCAGCTCTATGACCTCTGCATCCATTTCTGATCTCAAGTGAAACTGTGTCTGAGTTAGAGGTGGGGGAAAAAAATCCCAAATCCTTGACTCTCACAAATTGCCTGGCTCCTTCCAGGAAACATTTAGTAAATGGCAGCAAGCCACAGGGAGCTCAGAGAAACAGACTCTGAGTCCTGAGAAGGCACGTTGTACAGATTATATGACATTTTGTATAGCTGTAATTTAGGTGACAGAGAGGTAAGTTCCTGCTGTGCCTTGGGCTCTCCTTAAAGCAGTTTTCGAGGCCATGTTGTCTGCCCAAGAGTGCAGGTAGTATGTTGATCTGGAATAAGAGATGACACTGCATGAACTGTTAGTGTGTCTGATGTCTGCCCACAGCTAGAAAAGCACCCCATGTGCTGAAAATGAAAAGAAAAAAACCTGCAAAAAAAGCCCCCAAACAAGCATGAAAATAGTATTTTATAGGAGTTGCTGCTGGAAACTGCTGACACTTGGCTGTCAAAACCCATAAACATTCTTTTTTTCCTCTTTTACTAGAAACAAGAAGTTCCTGCAGAGCATTTCACATTTTGATGGACATAGTAGCTCTCAGGGGATATAACATTCCACCACTCAGATCTGGCATAATTTCCCTAAAGCTCTTGTCTGCACATTAGGTATTTGCTGTAACAGCTACTTTTCATCTCAAAATAATGAATTTCTAGCAGATCTTTAGCAATATATGTATTTCAATGGTTTCTTTTTCCCTATTTCTCTTGCGTTCTTTCTATGTTAGTGGAGGAGGTTGCTAAATGAGCTATAATGTGCTGTCATTGTGTCTATCCAAACCAGTGTGGTTTTTAGTTTTTAGTTGTGCAGTTGTCTAAGTTTACTGTTGAGAGTGTTTTAGAGTCTGTTTTGGGGAAGAGACATCTCTTAATGCCTCAAAACCTGCTAGGGAGTCTGTTGCAGATCAGGCAGGGTTTTTTAATTATTTCCACTAATTGCTTTAGACATAATTCTGTCTTATTTTCAGTAGTATTTTTGTGAAAGCTTTTCCCTTTTCACTCAACACTAGCACAGCCTGCAAACATGAATTAGAATGAGGAGTTTGACATAGAGGAGTAGAGCCTTGAGTTGTGCAGAACTTGTAAATAAGTAATAGTGACACAATTAAACACTAATATTTGAGCTGATATTTGCTCATGACAGTAACATTTAGCCCAGATGTTGTTCTGTAGAGAATGAAACCCTTCTTTCCTCTATTCATTTGGATAGACTGGATGCTCATGAAATGATAAAGCTGTGTCTCCTCCGAGCACTTGTCTATTAATGAAGTGCACAGAAATCTGGTTTTTGGAAAGTAAGTGGGTACTGCTCTGCCTGAAGGGCGGGGTGATGGCTCCCCACAGCACAAAGGGCTGTGCCTGTCCACATGTCAGCTCTTGGGCTTTGTGTCTCCCAGAGATCCCTGAGGTTTGCTGACACCAGCACTCCTGGTACCAGCACTCCTTTACAGCCCCTCTGCCAGGACCTTCTGAAGAGTAGTTTGCTTTGAATTTTCAGATAATTAATCAAAACTAGAAATATTTGGGAGTGCCCAGGAGGGATGTGGCCTTAACTGGAGAGAAACTTGTTCCTCTTCAGAAGCAGAAACAAAATTCTGCTGTTACAGACAGCAAAACTAGAGAGAACTTAATGACATCTGCAACATTATTGCATATTCTCTTGATCCTATATTTCATGAGAAGGTAGGACCAGTGATTCCCTCCTTTCTGACAAGCAATCCCAAATAATTACAAAAGACACAGGTTCCTTTTTCCCTGACACCTGCTAATACACTGCTATAGGGATTCTTGATCATCACACTCTACGGTGATCACATGCAGCTTTGGTTTCTTTAACATCAATGTCAAAAGCACTTTTATTGCCAAGCCTTCTGTGTCTTTCCATTCCCCACCTGCCTTTTGCTTCTTTAAAAAAATAAATAAAAAGGAAGAAAGATTGGATCCAATTTTCATCGGACTAACATCAGCCTGAAGATATTTTCATCAGTTCTTGGCAGATCCTAGATGGACTGTGTAATAATGAATGCCTTTTCATGATTGTTTTCCTCACACTTAAGTTCATTTTCTGTGAGCACTGTATGAAGTAATTTTAAGCTTTTAATTGTTTATGGCATCTGGCGCTTCCAGACTCTGGGAATGTTTCTGTATCTCTGAAAGAGAATTAATAAGCACCAGAGAAAAATGCCATGCTACTTGCTGTTATGCTGAGGAAGTCTTGCCAAATCTTGCAGTATTTGTGCATGCTATAGAGGTGGAAAGAAGGGAAGCTTGCAAAGCTAACAATAGCAGCAGCTTTGTGGCTAGGAGCCTCATAATTGTAACTCCATGATGCCAGTCTGATTCAAAACATGATGAAATCCGTATTTCTATCTATTCCTGTGGGTCTTGGATCAGTCCTTACAAATCAGAGTTAAAAAAACTTCGATGTTTCTGCACAAGACCAAAAGATCCTTTCCACTTCAGGTGCAGGCAGATCTCTTTTAGCATTTGTCAGGGTAAGCTTTTCAATATATTCACAATATGTCTAAATGTAGCATCCTCTGATCTTTAAGTCTGTCTCATGCAGTGCTGGCGCGCAAGACCAAAATCTGGTTGCTAATACATCACTTCTGCCATGGCCTGCTGTTGATTACCTTCCTGGCAGTGTGAGGAGAGGCAAAGACTGTGACTTGCCATCACTTGGCAGGCAGCACTGTTCTGGTGGGGTTTGCGAACAACCAGCCGTGGACTGTTCATGACAAGAACAACTACAGACAGTGGACAACATGGAGCACCTCTGCTGTGGGAATAGCTGAGAGGATTGGGGTTGTTCAGCCTGGAGAAGAGAAGGCTTCGGGGTGCCCTCATTGCAGCCTTCCTGAAGGAAGCCTACAAGAACAATAGAGAGGGACTTTTACAAGAGCATGCAGTGACAGGACAAGGGGGAATGGATTCAAGCTGAAAGAGGGTAGGTTTAGATAAGATATTGGGAAGAAATTCTTTTCTGTGAGGGTGGTGAGGTGCTGGAACAGGTTGCCCAAACAAGTTGTGGATGCCCCATTCCTGGAAGTGTTCAAGGCCAGGTTGGATGGGGCTCTGAGCAACCTGGTGTAGTGGAAAGTGCCCCTGCCCATGGCAGAGCAGTTGGAATCAGATGATCTTTAAGGTGCCTTCCAACCCAAACTATTCTGTGATTCTATGGTTCTGTTATTCCATGAAACTTAGTCTTGAATCAAAACTTGAAGCAATCTTTCATCAAGATGCGATGATGGATTCTTTATTGTCATCAAACTGGGAGTTTTTCTAAAAGATGCAATCTAGTAGCAACAAGATTCCTCCCAGGGAATGCCCCTTCAGAGCAATCCTATGGCCTGCCTTATGCTGGGGGTCACATTGCCATCTGTTCTCCTGGTCTTATCATAAAGAAATTATGAAAGTCATATTCACAAATAATGTCCATGCTCTGTTATTTAAATGATGCTTGGGTTTCAGTGCTGAGCACAGTAAAATCCTTCTAACAGTTGCTGGGCACTCCACATTTGACAACCAAATATTCATTTATGTCCACCTCATTACTTTGACCTTAGTGTGTAAAAGCACTGATTCTAGAAATACAACTTGAAAATTGTATGATGATTCAAAAGAGGCAGAGTTTTTACCCAAAGTCACTTAAGACTTCATCTTCACAACTAGGTAATACCAAGGAAAGGAACAAATGCTTGGTGTAACCCCATCTTTCTTTCTTGGACAGGGCTCATGCACAGGCAGGAATATGGTCACAGAGAGCGTGCTGTCATAGGTCTGTGGGCACATAGGGGAGCAGGAGTGCACCAGGACATATCAGCACCTTTCTCCACTTGTCTCTGAGGGCATTTTCCAAAAAATAAAATTCTTATCGAGTCATCACAACTGCGTGCCTTGGTTAAATGTTTATACGATTGCAAGGATCTGTGCCTAACAGGGCTCTTTTTCAAGTTTTTGGCAAATCTAGGCTGATACCTCCACAATACTCCAATTTCTGGCAGCTTGGGCAGCTTCCCTGTGGAGGTACAAGATTCAGCACCTTTTTAATAAAAACAGAATTATGAAATGAGATTTGAGATTGGATGTGTGAAACCCAAACTATTTGGCCTGGTGTTTAAATTTCGTATTATTTCATCTCAATTCAGGTTCTTTGTCCATCTTTTGGTCTTGACATACTGTTAAAATGCTCCCACTAGGTTTTTTCTGTGTGCCTAGGTCTTGAAGAGTGCGATGTTATGGAGAACTGTGTAACTGGTGAAGTCCCCTGTGTCTGAGCACATGTTTTGTATTATACACAGGCTAGGAGATTCTGAGGGTACAAAGGACTGTCCCTTCCCAGACAGACATGAATGCTTGGAGAAAGAGATGAAGGACTATTCTAAAAGCTAACTTGGGCTCTTTGCCACAATATTTTGGGTTTTAACTTTGATTAAGGTCCATATTTGTAGTCCTGTGAAATTCCACATGAAAACTTCTGTGTAGGTCCAGGCTTCTCTTCCTTACAACAAATGAAATCTATTTTCTTTACCTTTGTACTCTTACTGCTTGTGGGAGCAGGTGTAGATCCACTGGCATAACAACCAGATTTTCTGAATAACTTGGCTGCTGCTGAAGATGTTCAACCAACTAAAAACTGTGCTTTCCTTAGCATTTGTAAGAAGAGAGTCCATTTTAACGTTATTTGTATTTTTATTTATAAGGACTTGCATTTAATGTCAAAAAAGGCAGAAGAAATCCAAAATGGAGTTAATTTTAAAGTATTTTCAATTACTGCTGAAGTTTGCATAGGTATGACATTTTTGCTTAATACACAAATATGGAGCTGTCTGGAGAAAATATGGCATTGGGAAACTTGCAAGAAAGGAGACAAGTGACAGCTTTGCCTGAGTGTCCCAAAGAGGAGTTGCTCTCTGACAGCTGTTTCTCCAGTGTCTCAGGAGCTGGTTAAAGGGAGCCAGCCCAAGAGTTGGAGGCAATGTCCCCTGGCAGATGTGCATAGGTTTGACTTCCACCGCGTGAGCACAGCTTGTCACGTAAATGCACGTGTGTGGGAAATGCGAAGCACGGTGGGAGACCCAAGGGTTGCCTTTCTGCATTCATGCAGTGGCTGCTGCCATGGGGTACTTGCCTCAGAGCTGCTGTAAGGCCTCGTGGAAAATGGAAATTAGGGGTCTTGTTAGCATGGCAGCAGCACCCATGGCAAAGGCAGTATTGATGTACAGCTCCCTCCACATACATTCCTGTTCCTGCTGCAGTCGGACCTCCTGAAGGCAAAGCAGTGAAGGTGAGTTCAGGGCCCCCAGGCTGACCACCACACAGCAGGAACTGATGGCAGCTCCTCCATGACCCTGTGTGCCTGGAATCCACAGGGAAGACTCACCTTGGCAGTGCCATGGAGAGCAGGGGGGGCTGTGGGTGGATAAGGGCTGCCAACAGCTTGTCCCATCAGTGCTCACCTTCCTGCATTTGCTGGTAGATTTATTGTGTCCTCCAGCACGGGGATCATGCTACCAGCTGCCCGAGGTGCAGTCGCTAGGGCTGATATGGGTTGGGCCAGGCTGTTAATACGGGATTGGTTGCTTGAGACTTGCTCATTGCTCTCTCTCCTGCATGGTGCTGTAGCAGAGGCAGCTTCTGTCACATAACTGACACATTCATGTTGCAAAAAACAGTCATTAAATAGTGAGCGATTCTCCAGTGCTTTTCAGACAATTGCTGATCGGGGTGCGTGGAGCAGGGCTTGGCACAGACACGGACTCTGCGAAGCATCCTGGCCTCTGGGTCTGAAAAGCCTTCCCTGAGAGGGTGACCACTGCACCAGCCAGTCACACATCCCTTCTGAGCATTTAAGGGAAGTCCTGATCCATAGGTCAGAGCAAGGCAACATTCTCACG
This sequence comes from Oriolus oriolus, assembly GCA_013400235.1. NCBI lineage: Eukaryota > Metazoa > Chordata > Aves > Passeriformes > Corvidae > Oriolus > Oriolus oriolus. The sequence goes on along the minus strand of VXBT01008024.1, from coordinate 581,762 downwards.
TACAAAGTGAGCCCTATTAGCTGCATCTGGCACGGATTTGGATGTCCACACCAAACATACAAACTTTAAGAGAGAGAAGGCTTGGGGCACAAAATTTTGCAGGGACAATTTGACCTGGCTTGTAGCTGCCTTGGTTTGCTGGGGCTTTGTGCCCCCAGAGCCAGCCTGAGGGTGCTGCTGGAGTGACCCCCTGTGACCCTGCTTGGCATCACTGGGCTCCAGCAGAGCGAGCAGGGCAGCTGCCTAATGCTGGCGTGACACTCATCCCTCAGGTAAAGTGGGAAACGGCCAGTGTGTGGGCAGCCATCAGCCTGCAGGATTGCACTGAATTCCCTTCCTTGTGAGTGCTGTTCTTGCACTTTTAAGGACGATGCTGCTTTGTCCACTTTCTACTGAGCTCACTGCAGAGTGAGTTGGAGAGTGAGTTTCCTGGAGGGAAGAAAAAAACTGTCAAGTACCCTGTTTTCTTATTCTTATCTCATATTTAGTTTCCTAATTGCAGCTTGGAAATAAAATATCCTTCCTGCTAATTTTATTCTTTTGTATTTAGGAAATGCTGCCAAGTCTGACAACTTCTTCCTTCCAAAGACGCACTGTTAAGATGTTTTTTTCCCTGCTCCACAATGACAAAACTGTCAAGAAGCATTGGAGTCTGGAGAAACATTCATTTTGTGTGTGCCAGTGAAGAAGTGCTTATTAACTTTAGTTTTATTTAAATTTGTCTGCAACAGAGGGATGGGTTTATTTACACATTTCCTAATAATGATTTGAATCCGAATGTTATTTTTGCATTGAAGTGTAAGGTCTTTGAGTGGATTTTCCCAAAAGCAGCTAAAGGGATTAGGTATCAGTGTTCAGTAGAAGCTGGGGGCTGCATCTTTTACCTTCTGTATTGCAAACTTCAGCTTTGGAAACCTCTCATTTTCAAACTAAGACTCCTTACTGGTTCTCCTTTAGTGCCAGACTGGAATTTTTGGGGTTGCTTGGAAAATACCGATACTAATGTAAAATGCACAGAGTTTCTGAAGAGAATGTGTTTCCATCACATACAAGGAAGAAACATTGCCTGGCTACAGGCTGAGACACTGTGAGGCTTTTATCAGTACAGTGGGATCCTCGGGCTGCTCCTATAGAGATCACTTAGCCTAGAGGCTCAGGAAGATATAATTAGGAGGGTAGATGGAAAATTAATGTTTCTTTGTGCAAAAATGTTCTCTTTTGCATAGAAATAAAGAGATAAATCAAGACATGAAGCCCAACAAGCTTCTGAGGTAATCAAGCCATGAGCAGCTTCCCCTTGTCTTGCCAAGCCCCTCTCCCATAGTCCTTGTGCCCCTGGCTTTGGGACTGACTCAACCTTTGCATCCTTAAACAGCACATTGCTTCTAGAAGAATATGTGGGAGGAAGGGAGGGCAAGAAGCACTTTGCAAACTGCTGTCAAAGAGTCCAGAGTAGTCTCTGCTGTACTGGCACCACAAGTGGCCAAGCTGCACTAAAATAATATCAAATAATTTGCAGTGAGTGACCTCTGAGATGAGAATAATGGGAATGGCTCTGTAACATTAGAAACTTGGTGCTAAACCATAGAGTCAGGAAAACAAATACAAGAAGTCACTTCTAGCACAAAATAGAACAAGTATCTTTCTGGGATCATTATATTTACAGTGGTACTGCCTTGCTGACCTGGCAGAGCTGGAGAAGTACTTTTCTTCTGTTTATTTTTTTTCTTTCTGGTGTTATAAGGCAGATGGTGGCTCCTCTTAAATAATGAAATAAGCCATGTTCCACACAATATAAGACATTTGAAAATGTTGCTATAAATGTGCAGAGGTTGTGCACTTCTCAGTTAAAACAGATTCTTTCAAATAATTCTTTCTCCAACTTTTCTCCCTTAACAAATGTGCAGTTAATCACAGAGTGAAATCTCTTTCCCCCTGTAGATCGTGTTCCGGAAAATCAGCGATGTCAAGCGGGAAGAAGAGGAGAGAATGAAGAGGAAGAACGAAGCGCCTCTGATCTTACCCCCGGACCACCCGGTGCGGCGGCTGTTCCAGAGGTTCAGGCAGCAGAAGGAAGCGCGGCTTGCAGCGGAGAGGGGCCGAGATCCGGACGACCTGGATGTGGAAAAGGGCAATGCTGTCGGGGAGCAATCCTCTGCTCGTGCAGTGGTCAAGGCCAGCGTTGTGACGGTTCGGGAGAGCCCGGCGACCCCCGTGTCGTACCAGCCCGCCTCCACCTCCGGGGCCTCCGACCAGGCCAAGCTGCAGGCCCCGCCGTCGGACCACGCCGCGTGTAAGGCAGCGGGGGACTACCCCCGGCGGAAAGGCTGGGCCAAGTTCAAGGAAGCCTGTGGGAAAGGTGAAGACTGGAACAAGGTCTCTAAAGCAGAGTCCATGGAGACTTTACCTGAGAGAACTAAAGCTTCGGGAGAAGCTACCCTGAAGAAGACAGACTCTTGTGACAGTGGCATTACAAAAAGTGACTTGCGCTTGGATAACGCTGGGGAGACAAGAAGCCCGCAGGACCACAGCCCGGTCCTCACCGAGGTCAAGCATTCCTTTTATCCCATCCCAGAACAGACTCTTCAGGCCACCATGCTAGAAGTGAAACATGAGTTAAAAGAGGACATCAAGGCTTTAAACACAAAAATGACCAATATAGAAAATCAGCTTGCTGAGATACTTAGGATATTAACCTCAAGAAGAAGCTCCCAGTCGCCACAGGAATTGTTTGAAATATCAAGGCCCCAGTCTCCAGAATCAGAAAAAGACATGTTTGGAGCTAGCTGAGGTGTTTCTTTTTAAAAACAAACAAACCAACCAACAAAGAAACAGCCCCCTAACACTTTACATTTAATCTTTCTTGAAAACGAGTGAGGGACCCGTTCACTAAGCATGTTCCCTCTGTCTAAAAAGGTATGGTAACAGGAATTGCAACCTCATGTCAAGATGGCAGCTGACTTTGAAGCCTTTTTGACAGCAAGGGTACAGTTTCTAAAGTTTTACTTTTCTCCCTTTGTCCTCATTCCCTCCCAACCCCCCTCCCTCCCTCGGGATGTTGGAATTAGAATTCTGACAGCAGCAGCCGTCCATGTGAGCCCCAGGTGACCTCTGAGGTTTTTGGAGCATGCCTTATGTCCTTAGCTCGGGTTATGCCTATATGAATAAGCACTTGCCAGGGTGCTTATATTTTCAGTGTTTGGTGGGTTGTTTGGTTTTCTTTTTTGTTTTGTTGCTGCTGTCACTGTCTCAGTCACCTCTACAGCATGTTGGATGTCACAGTATATTTTCATGTATCTGTAATAATGCAAAGAGCAGTAGGAGACATGTATTTCATTGTGTGCTGAAGTTTCTTTTGGATAGTCAAGGAAGGGCTAATAAGATGAAAAAAAATTGTACTTTTTAATTCCAAACTGACATATTGCTAAAACAATTACATTTAGCAACATCTTCAAAAACAGCCACAGTATTCCAGATCTATTAACAAGTGGGATCTTCCACACTGTCATTCACTCAATTAAGGACATGTTTTTTCAAATCTTTTTATGTTTCGAAAACTTAACTTCTGTCTCAGATGTCTTTCAACATTTGATACTTTTGCTTTCAATTCCAGCTGCTGGAGGCCAGAGGGTTGGGTGTGCAGTGTACCTGAGAGCAGCCCATGGCACAGCATACTTGGAACATCACTAGCTGGTCCTGCAGATTTGCCTCCTGATGAAAATATACTGTGGCATTTATGTCCTGTTCTGCTATGAATCTGCTCTTTTAATTCTTGTTAAATTATTATTCAGAAGTTTCTGTTTTGATAATGTTCATTTGTAGCCAAAGGCTTTCACAGAATTTTTAACAATTTTAGATTGTGGCATTTTCCTCTACATCCAGATGTATCGTTCCTGATCTAATCTAGCTTGGAAGCAAATGGATAGTAGAGGTAGAACTACAGTGCTTACTGTATGCAAGTGCTATTGTAGCAAGGAAACAAAGAGATCTGCTTCTTAAAGAAGGAGATGTTTCCAAAACCTATATTTTCATAACTTTTTTCGGAGGAAGATTGAAGCACTTTACCAAAACTACTCTTCATTATTCATATAGAGTAGCATAGCTGGTATCATGACTTGGATTCTCACCTTGGGATATAGGTGTATATTCACAATTTATTCACTCCACTGCTCTGGTATGTTCACTGCTTAACAGTAGCTTAAAGCTCAGAAGTATGGTACCACACCACACTCTAAGGGGTTTTCATTTTTAATGGCAATAGGTCTTAACACTCTGTGTGTTAAGTCTCATTCTTTTTCCTTGGTACTAAGTCATTTACAAAGAAACACAGCATTTTTCTGAGGAAGTTTTTTGTCCATGTTAAGTACAGAAGAGGCAAGGAACACGATCAATTTTAAGGATTTCTGCTGGCCTGATGCTTGCACAGTGCAATGCAGAACTGTGTCAGACATCCCAGGGGAGGTGGGAGGTCCCCTGATGAGTGGCACAGTGGTGAGGCCGTGCTGTGCAAAGCTCCCAGCTCAGGTCCTGCCAGCAGCGTGTTTGTTTGTACCCATTCCTGCAGTAACTGCTCTTGCTCTCTAAGATAACAATTATTCCAAGTGCAGCACCACCATTTCCAAGTCCAGAGGCAGGTGGTTTAGGATTGGCTTTCATTGTCTTACTCCTTGGTTTGGTATGGAGGTGCCCACAGGGAGGTGAATCCAAACCCAAGGACTGAAATACTCCTGTGAAACAACTCTCGGGTTCAAATCTGTAGGTTACCTTCTTCCCTCCCACAAGAAAAGGCAAGCAGGGAGGTGAGTTGCTCTGAAACCAAGAAGCCACTTCCTTAACTTATTTCTGGTTCCATGTTTAGACTTTTCCAGTGGTACCTGGTGTCTTTTCCAGTTGCTCACTGCAGAGCTGCAGTGCTGAGGGAGGCTCTCTCTGACCAAAGCCACGCTGTTTGTGTTTGGTGCTTTAATCACTGTAAGCGGCAGCGGTTACCTGCAACAGCAATGCATGGCTGCCACAGAAACCCATCCAACCACAGTTCCTGTGAGAAACCCTGTCATGATTTTTTTTCTTTCTAGTCTTCTTAGACAGTAACTACCACCAAAGTAAACCCCAGGTGTACTGATACACAAGGATTTGCAATTGATTTCTGAAAGTTCCAGCAAGTTTTTAGAGACTACCTTGGAGTCAGTTTCCTGATCCAGGCAAATTCCTCACCAGCATGATGTTCACGACACTTTTCTTCATAAAATTTTTGAAAGGCTGAAAGTCTTAGCAAGTCCTTTGTGAAAGTGTCTCCCGTTTACCTGCAGTTGGATAAACATGGACATGAGCTTATCCCAGGTGGACAAGGGAGGAAATGTTTACAACCTCCTGAGTATGTGCCTAGTGTCTCCAGAATTGCAGTGCAGACCTAAAATTAAACGTGCAGTTGCAGGTTACCTGTCCCTTTGTTGCTGATACTGAATTGATGTTCCTCAGTGATATTTTTGTGTGCCCTCAGGGATATGTAAAAGGTTATTCTGCTGCTGCTGATTGCCCAGCCTGGAATCCCAGCAGGACCAGCCCTAGAAGCCCCCTAATTGTAATAATGACCCAGGCCTGTGAACAAAGGCAGACAAGTCCCCATTATCTGGGGATGCTCCTTGTGTAGCCTGATGCTCAGAATGATACCAAACTCCTCCCCACCCTGAATAACAGTGGGTGGGTGCAGCACCCAGTCCTTTTCCAAGGTTTTTTTCAGGCTCTTACAATGGCCTATAAAGGCATTTATTATCTATTTTTAAAGCCTTCAAAGATTGTAACACACTCCTGAATTCTACTTAAAATTTGATGTCTTTGAAGATTATGGCCAAATTTAATTTTGTAATGGTCCTGAAACGGCAGAGAAACTCCGCTCCTTAAAATGACACCTTCGGGGTGTCTGCTCCAGATGAGCCCTGGCAGCAGTCAGTGTCACTCAGACCTGTACGGCTGCAACTGAGATTAGGCCCATTTTTATGAACTGTCAGGCACTAAAACTGGTTGTAGGAGAGTGCATCATCCCTCAGCAACCTGTATTTGTTGTAAGAGAATTTGAAAAAAAATACTGTCTAGGGTGAGCTTTGGTGTTTGGATTCCCTGGACTAGTGAGTGGTTAAAAAATGAACAAATCTATGCCCACTCCTTTGAACCCTGGACCAATCTGGATCAGTGCTGTGGTGCCCAGGCTCTGCCGATGCAGCATTTTTCCTTTAGGGAGTGGCTGAAAGCCCCTGTGTTACAAATCCGTCTTTCTCCACTGAGCCTTACACTCAGACAGATGCCTACGGCTGGATGGCATGTGGACCCACCATAACTGTTATTTGTTCTTTGATTTTATTTGTCAGCTTTTCCTTTTTCTCTCGTTCCTCTCTACATGTTGGTTAAGCCTTTTCACTTAAATTATTTTCCAGCTTAGAAATGAGGCATCTCTGAACATAAGACTCTGCCCCTTCACAAGCAAATGCTTGTACATAGTAAAAAGAAAAACCCCAAACAAAACCCAACACCTCAGTTTTAACTGTGTTCTGGCATAGTGCTTCTGCCATTTAAAAACCTGCTAAATGACCTGCATCATTCTAAAAGAGACGATGTGTTCCATTTTGACTATATGGTGTAATTAAATTTCAGTCAAAAGAAGGCAGTTGAGAGAAGGAGCCTGTATTATGATTTGGTCAAATGGGAACTTCTGAAAGTTCATGCTTAAATGGTTAGAAAGAATACAAATATGCAGCACATAAAAAAGGATTAAAAAGCAAACCCCAGCCCTCACCCCTGCCTTGTTCAGATACATTTACTATTGTCTGGTATTATAAGTATACTTTTGAAAACACCATTCTTCCTTTAAATCTCTTCCACAGTTCTTCCCTGAACCCCAGCGAACACCCTGTTTAACAGCTTCGGAGGCGATGTTCTGTTTCTACAGTACTTCCCTTTAATGAACTGAACAAGATATCTTACTGTGACTATCTGGTGATACATTTTCAATCACTCTTAACCAATCTGTGAAAAAAAATTACTACATAAATTGTCTTTACTATATAAACAACAATGTGTATGATTACGCTTGTGCAGATGCGTGTACATACACACATATATATATAATATCTATGTATAGATAAGTCTATGGATTGCATTTCTGTTAAGTAAAAGCACATTCCTCATTGATTCCAGTCCAAGAAGGGAGCTTAAATCTTCCCAGTAGACATCCACTGAGTGTCCTGTTAGTGTCTTGTTTGTTAACTGTTGAACGTTTAAGGCCATGATTTTTGATTTTTCTAGCTGGCCTCAGCTTCATACTGTGAGTCTGGTAAACAGTGTGACTGAGAGAAGATCTGGTGAGGGTCATGATAGTCAGGAAAGAGAAATCCATGTGAAATTGGAAAAATGCTGTATCCCAGTTGGTGGGGATAAGGCTCATAAGCTGCTGTTTGTTGCTCACAGTATCTCTGAAGCCAAGCTGCCCTGGTGGTGTTTCTCATGGCTTTTTCTGCAAGAGAGATGGTGGAAGAGATGGATTTATTTTTTTCTGGTACCAGGGGTTGTCTCAAAGGTGCTGAGCCTATCCTTCTTCTCATGGGCAGCATAACACATGGTTGCTGCACCTCTGCTTTCTTGTCCTGGTGTTAGGTGGTAAAAAGCATCTTTACTGAATTTTTCATTTCCACATAGTCTCCTGTGGGTGCATTGGCAATAACAAAGTCTGTGTTTTAGCCGCACTTATGATACATCAAGACAAACCTTTTAGAGAGAGTCCTGTGCAGGGGAAGCTCCAGAAATTTGAGGTGAGGCACAGTAGGATACTGTATCCTCCAATCGGACATCATTTTGACCACATTGTTGTGGGAAGCATTGATTCAATTAAATAAAAATAAAGCTTTTTTTGCAATAAGATATATCCAGCATTTAGCCTTAAGACCCTTTCATAAGTGATATAATTCAAACTGTGATGCCATTCTTCTTCCTTCTTAATGTTCTGTAGTATTTACAGTGTTGCCTAAAGATGAAGCACTTTGATTAGCTTTCTAAATCTAATGGAAATCACTTGCTGGTAATCACATTTCTTTCTCCACTTATTGCCTTCTTATTAGGATAATGAATTACTCCAATTGCCCTCTCCCCTCATAAAACAAAGAGACATAGCTATTGTCTAAACACTTTTGTATATCAGGGAGCCAGCCCGTCACATTGCGAAAGTGTTTGTTTCAGAGGCTTTTTTTTACAGATTGACAAAGCTAATGTGAATTACCTGCAACTGTAATTTGTTTCAAGCTGATTGTTGAGTGTTGTGTAAACATATTTGATGTGTAATCCCAGAACATCTCTGTAACTGGATCCAAATGCCTAATATTAGCAAAACAGTTCGGGGTTTTCACTAACTGTTCTGAAAGGCTCATGGGTTTTTTTTCTTCTTCCCACTAAATCTGTGACCACTAACATAGAAGAAGAATCATTTTAGCTGTAGATGAAAGAAGTTCAATAATCTTGTATCAGGATGAACTGCTATATAAAGAAATACCAAGTTTTCTAATGAATGTGTTATATTATTGTACCTACATACAATCAATATTTGTACATCTGTTGGAGACCTGTCTGCGTTTCAATATTTAGCCACCACTGCATGGACACTTGATTGATATGCAGTTAATGCAGTTGCTTTGGCGCTTTTCAATGTACTTCACTTGTTTTTATCCTTTCAGAAATCCACCAAATACTCTCAGTTCTTTTTCTTCGCATTTGTCACTTTGTTCAATGAAGCATGACTAGAAACAGAGAATGAGTAGATACTATTTTTGTGGTCAGCAAAGCAGCTGCCAGTAGATAGACAGTGTGTGTATGTATGTATGTATACGCACTGTCTGGGAATGTTTCAGATACAAATGCAGCCACCTCCATTAATGATATCCCTAGTCAACATTTTTAAACAAGCACAAATAATATTTGTAAAAAAAAAAAGTTTAATTTTATTTATTATAGTAATAAACTATTTTATACATTACAGTTGCTTTGGTGTGCTTTTCTCTGTGTTGAATATGTGCTCATAAGATCAACAAGGTGGTTTTAAATTACCCTCTGGAACTTCTGGGTAGCAGTTTTGTTGCTGTTGGTTCGTATCTCAAGTGTTATCAGTGGAGCAGTGGGGTATTATTGCCTTGATTGTAAATGATTCAGGTTGTTTTTTCAGATTTCTTTCTGCTATGTATCAGTGCAAAGGGATTCACATTTGTAGGCTCACTACAAACTGAACTCAGGTGCTCTGTAAAGTGAATATCCTGACACCACAGGCAGTGTCCTGTGCTGTGGACCTCAGTCTAGCCCAGGTATCTGCTGAGCAAAAAGAGATCACCAGAGGACTGGCTGTGACCTGTCTGAAATGATCATCCCATGTCTGTCGCTGGTCTGTGTTTTAGACTGTGTTCACTACTGCAGTATCTCAGAACTTTTACAAAACTCATGGAAACCAGAGATCAAAGAAGCTTCTGCTGTCCTGTCATCTGCTGCAGAAGAAAGCGACTTCACCATGGACTCACACAAAGACAAACCCCACAGAGGAAGCCCCTAGCAGTGTGTCACTTGGCAGTGACACTGCCACGACAGGCAGCAATGCATATTATTTTGTTGGCTACCTCAGCAAAGGAATCAGTAACCAAAGGTTATGGGAATGGGAGATCCTTTCAGGTCAGGATGGACATTGTGTGACAGGATCACAGTCAGCAGTTATTCCTGCAGGCCAGAAGCCATGCTGGAAGTTTATACAAAGTTTTAGTCTTCAGGATGTCAGCCTGGGACCTGTGAGCTTTGCAGCCATTTTTGTGGTTCATTCTCCATCTTCTCACTCAAGGGTCTGGTGAATGTGGCTGTCACCTGTATTACGACACTCCATGGGATTGTCAATGTCATCTCCAAAAGGACAGCAATAAAGCATAAGCTTTCAGACTGCCGAGCTGGGGTGGAACTGTATGGAGAGCAGCCAAGGAGCACAATGAGGAGCTATTTTTAACACCATTTCTGCATCCACTGTCGTATGTGGTGTGACAGGATCTCTCGTCACTCACATTGTTTCTTTGGCCAGCGTGAAAATCCAGCTTTCTTTTGCGTGGTGTTATACAGTGTCCTTACTAGCAAAGGGAAAATTACCACAGCGAAGGCATGTACTTTTGCTTGGGGTCTTTTTTTGTTTGGGTTGGTTTTTTTTTTTTTTTTTGGGTTGGTTTTTTTTTTTTTTTTTGGGTTGGTTTTTTTTTTTTTTTTTGGGTTGGTTTTTTTTTTTTTTTTTGGGTTGGTTTTTTTTTTTTTTTGAGGTCTCTAGAGGCTGTTGGGCTCATTTTCTGAATTCTTCGTTGTTTTCTTTCCTCCTGCATCCTTTGCAGCCTCCCTGGCAGTGTTCCAAGCTTCAGTGAGTGCAGGAGGGTTGGCACTGGCCACTCAATGTTCCCCATCAAGTTTCTCTCTCCTCAGCAGCCCCACAGCATTTCAAACCAAAGGTAATTAACTACAGCACTTCTTGCCCAGATTTGTTTGCCAGACTGCAAAGCTTTATGTTCTGCATGCTGCCCATCAGGCCTGGGCTCAGCTGGGCAGCAGCAGCCCCAGCAGCTGTGAGCAGCCTCAGGCCCACCTGCACCAGCCCCTGCTCCTCATTCCCTGCACCTGGGAGCACATTCAGAGCAGGGACAGAAGGTTTCTTGAGCACAGGGAGTGTGCTGTGGCTTCTGATTTTCCTCAGAAATAGCTGCAGGTGTTGTTCTTCTGTTTGGTTATGAATTAGTGTGCAGCTGCTGGGGACCCCTGCCAGGCATGTGGGGTCTTTACCCAGCTGGGTGTGCGGCCCTCGGGCAGCAGCAGAGACTCCTGGGGCAGTCAGCAGTGCATCGGCTTGTGGGAAGGTGAGTGCTGCCTACACAGCTTTAAATTCTGCATTTGGTAATGCAAGTTCTTTCGTTGCCCTGTGGTGCATTTTAGTATCTGTGTTCAAGTCAGAAGCACTCTGTCTCTGGTGTGTTTTTGCAATGGAGTAAAGACAACTAGCACAAAGCAGCTCTTCTGTGCTGTGGGAGCCAGTGCTTGAACTGCAGCACATCCCCCTCCTCCTCACTCATGTGTGCAATAGCAGTGGGTTGTATTTGCTCCCCCAGCACTAAGGAAACATCAAAACTGTTCCTGTTCAGCGTGTCCCAGCAGTGTGTGTGCCTGGCACGGGGCAATGCTCAGGAGACCCCCCCCCAAAACTCGGGGAGAGCACTGCGCCCCTCACCCAGTGACAAGTGGCCGCTGTGCCCCAGCACTGAGGCTGAGGAGACCTTGGCTGATGAGCTTGTGTGCTTGCTGTGCTTGCCCTCTGCTCCAGGAGTTAGGCTGGTTAGTAAGGCTGTGCATCCAACCAGAAAATGCTGGGAAGGATGCTGTGTTGCTATGGTATTTATTGCTGCCAGTGGTATCAGGGGTTTAATTGCAACACACATATAATGAGTCTCAGCCAATACAAGTAGTTTTCACCTAGAAGATTGGGTCTGTGCTCCTTTCATTCTAATTCACCACAACTTCCATGTTGGTATGTGGCAGCTGGGGGAAATAGCCTGTCCTGTTCTTGAAAGCCAGGATGACTAAAAGCCTGTGAGAAATCCAAAGAAGGCTTTAGGGAAAGTGAAATCCTGAAGTCTGTCAGAAGTAGACACCAAGACGCTTGTACACAGCTGTATCTGTAAAATACATGTGCTCAAGCCGTGTCTTTTTGCTTTTTTTCCCTTTCCTTTTCTGTTCCTGCTCCCCCTTTCCTAATTAAGTTCGAGTCCTTACGTAGCACAGCCAAATTCAAATTTCAGCTGCCCTGTGGCACAGGTGTAGGTTTAAAACAAGCTTAACTTTGGCAGCTCCATCCATCATTTACCAATTCCGAAGCTTTCTCCCTGCAGCCCCACTTTAAGTACTTATGGAGGCAGGAGCATCTGAGAAACCTTGAAGAGGTTTTGGTTCTTTTTAAGCTTTGCTCACTTGTACAGATTTTCTTGAAGATGTTTCTGTTCAGGTGGATGAGGAATGAGGGGAAAGTATGGGCTTTGCTGTTAAGTCCTACCTGGGGGGGAAACAGAGCCCCTGCAAATGTCACTGCAGTTCGTACGTGCAAATCAAAGGGGGTTGTGCTTTTGCACTGGAATTTCCTTCCATGTTCCCAATCTCCCCGTTTACACAACTAAGGGGAGAAAGAAACTGTGCTGGAGTATCTATTACACATGTGGATTTTCTTTAAAAGGAAGATTATGGCCTCTTCTTCATCAGGGGATGCCACTGGGGGGGAAATGCTAAGCAGCAGTAGCACAGGGAGTGCACTGTTAAACCTGGGAGCTACTGTGTGCTCAGCAATGGGACCAAGACAGCTCAACAAGAAATGGCTCCCTGCAAGCAGGGCTTAGAGAGGAGAAATAGATTGCTTTCAAAGCTCTCCAGCAATCTTTTTTGGTGAGTTTTACGGTTAAGCAGAAGGTATTTTAGAAGAACTAATGATAACAGGAAAATGTATTGAACACTCTCAGCGTGAGGACTGGAAAGAAAGCTAAGATAATCCGTATGGAGCCCCAAGTCAGAAGAAAGTATTTATTTTTGTCTTCCTTTAGAATGATAACACTGCACATACAACCATGTTGAACCTGGCTAGGTGGAAGTGGAGAGACAAAAATATAAAGTAAAGCTGCTCAGCTGAAAACTAAATTGGAAAAAGCATCCTTTAGGAAAGTGTACAGGAACTGTGCCTGAAATACTGCATGAAATTACAATTCTGCCAACACAAATTGTAAATAGCTCTGTAAAATGGGGGTGGGCACCTCTCATTTGTGAGCAGCTATGGCCAGGTGTGCTGAAAGGCTGCAGGCTGGTTGCTCTGACTCCAGTGTAGACCAGGGAGAAGTCTAAGATCATGGCAGCAAATAGAAGCAGCATATAACGTAGCCAAAGTAGAGCCCTGGATGCCTGTCTTTGTGGCTTGAATCAGCTGCATTTCCTTTGCCCAAGAAAATCAGTTATGGAGGAAACCTGTCTGTGTCTCAGATAAGCATCCGAGGAAAGCCTTGGAAAATGAAGTGCGAGAGGGTGGGTTTGCGAGTGGCACTCACCAAGGGGGTAGACAGTATGGAGCAGGAAGGGGAAGCACTACACTGGCACAAGGGCAAATGGGACTGACTGCCCAGGAGGCTCCTTCAGCTGGAGTTTCTAAAGGGCTGCAGCCCTCTGAGTCACCATTTGCCTGCTGGAAGGAGCTGTGAAATACTTTACCCTGCCTCAGTTGTCTCTGCCAGTGTGGGAGAGTGCCCTTGTGTTACTGCCAGCAGCCGCAAAGTTTTAAAAATTTAGCTTGGAAACATCGTTATTATGAAAATGTCATTTTTTTAAAAACAGGAGTTTCCTCAACCAGCATGAACTAAGAGCCCCCAAGTTCAGAGCCCCAAGTACTCTGTGTGCTATTTTGTTTTGAATGGCTGTCATACTTTTTAAAGCCTTACACCTATGTCAGGCCTCATACCCAACTTGTAGTTGTTCACAGTGTCAGTGGTTATTGGCATAACTATTCAAGGCAAGCAAGACGTCTTCAGACCCCTTGTAGGTCTCTTGTTTTTACCAAGTGATGTTTGGCGGAATTTGATCAAATTGAGGAACTCTGAGAAGAATAACCTGAGTGCATGTTGGGCAGATGGCACCAGCAGTGGCGTGTGAAGTGTGCATCAACAGAGCTGGATCCAAGGGTAGCCTTGAGACAGGGTGCCAAGAGCTGGGGAAAGGCAGTAGAGAGGTCACTGAAGTGGCCTGGAGCAAATATATGACCAAATGCAAGTTATTAGCCTGTAATTTCATCATGAGTTACCACCTCAGCACAAAACTATTACCACAGGAGTAAAGAAACACATAACTATAAATTAAGTGAAGTACGATCACTTCAAGAACTGTGTCATAAATGCTTATTTTTATCTCTGAATTGTGGCTTACTATAAGGTAATCCTCCCACATACCTGAGCCCCTAAAGCAACCTTCACCTTTCCAGCAGCAGTCTGTAAAAAAAAAAATTAACTGGACCTTAATTTTTTCCCTGACTTGCCTTTTAATTAACTTATGAGCAGTGTAGCTGTTTCTGGTCTTCTAGTATCATTTCCAGTTCTTCTATTTTTGCCACCTAATTTTGGAAACTCAAATGCACCAGTGCAGGGATGAAAAAGCTATGGTCCATAAAAATTAATTAATTTTGTCAAGAAAGATCAGCTTTAAAGGGAGTGCCAATACAATTTAAATGTCACAGGTCATAACTGAAGTTATATTTCTGTGCTACTTCTTCAGTAAACTTTAATTTTTCAGTGGCTGGCTGATGCACTTGCCTGCAATGATTCACTTCAGCTACCCAACCATACATAAAGCTTTTCTTAAACCCCTGTGGATAGAATGCATTTCTGTTACCTGCAGGCTGACCATTGCTGGGGAAAGCACAGGCCACAGGTAGCCCATTTAATTTGTTCTGTTCCTGAAAGGTGCTGATATGCAACTACCTAAGGTTATTTACACATTGATCTGCCTCTGGATATTAAGAAAGGTGGTGCAGCTTAGTTTGTGGCCAAAATTTTCCTGTTAGATCCTGATGTTAGCTTAACTTGTTCTCACCCAGATCTTTGTGATTCCCAGCATAAGGAATGAGGAGATTTTTGAACATAGTTTTAATCTTGACATTATCTCTACTGGGTACAAAGTGCACACACCTTTTTCCCCTTGCAGCAGTTCACTTCTGTTGCTAAAGCTTGTGGGAACTAAAGGGAGCGGTGCTGAGGCTGCCTCAGAGTTGAGCCTTGACACCCTTCAGCTCTGTCTCTTGTGCAGTGTCTGAAGTGTGTCATATCCATTACAATTTTCCTTTTCCTGTCCTCCTGGGCATTGGTGGCATCTGTGAAAGCCTCTCAAGCTTGGAGCTGCCAGTGCTTGTCCCCCAGCCTGGGGATGTCTGAGCCACATTGTCCATCCGTAGGTCAGGCGTAGGTGACTGGTGCCGCAGGCAGCTGGCACTCATTCTCAGATGCTCTGGCAGGACCTGTGTTGGATGTGATTGCATTTGCATGAAGCAGAAAATTTAAAAACACCACAGTTGCCTTCATTTTTTTCTTCCTTTTACACACAACTAATGGAGGAACCACTCCACAAGCAGCTCCTGGCTGGTCTGTTGAATTCAGTGCATGTGCCCAGAATACCCCTGGGCATCCATGGGGACCCACCAGAGAGGGTCACTCTGAGAGGTCCCATAATACAAGAAATGATCTATTGTAATGCAGATTTCCCCTCTTCCTCAAAGGTGTAGCAGGCAGTGTTCTTCACTCAGGCTTTGCATCGAGCAGTATTTCAGCTGTCCCTGCTGGATTAAAATGTATGCCTTGACTAACAAGTGGCTGTGTGCTGGGAGTTATTTTGGAAAGCAATAATGGGCTGCACTATTATCATGGAAGGGGGGGAAACGATAAAGCACCGTGAGGAGAAGTTGTGACAGACCATGCATAACAATCTCCTTGCTCTTCACAGCTCTTGAGGACAATCCTGCAGCCAAGCCAGAGGAAGGAAAGCCTCCCCCCTCAGCAAGTCCAAACTGTGACTGGCTCAAGGGTTAGTGGTGACGAAGGAAATTAAGTGGGTGCGCAAGAGAAAGGACGGGCCCTGCGTTATTGCTGTGACTAATAACAAAATTGCTGCAGGTTTTCACAGTTAAGCTGGTTTTCTTTTGACATGTGGTAAGCTGCCTATTCCAACTAAGCTGCTTTTAGCTCTCAGATGTGAAAGAGATAGGTGAGCAAAGCCTTTCTCACCCTCTAATCAATGCAGAATTAAAGAAAGAGCTACTTAGCATAATCTTACCCAGTAATGACATGGCTCTGCTAGCCAAGGAGGGGCTAGAGCAACGATGTGTGTGTGTGTGTGTGTGTGCAATACACTTTACTACAGCTCTGTGGTAGCCATTAAAGCCATATATCACTATGCACTATGCTTGCTAGTCACTTTGGCAGCTTTTCAAAATCACTTGTGAGCTCTTGTTGTCAGTAGTCACCACGCAGCTGTCCAGCTCGTTTTCAGAGCCACCACCTTGGGTGGGTTTTTTTTTGTTATTGCACTTTTGTCACTTTTAGGGTCTCTGAGCAGTACTAGTTGTTGTCTGCTGTTCCCTCTGCCCCCTACTAGAAGTGCTCCCCTTTGGTTCAAAATGGCCAGCATCTTTACTTTTACTTACTTTGGCCATCTCTGTCTTTGTCACCTGTTTCCTACACCCCTCAGCTAGCTTTTTCTCAGTGTTTGGAAGTCTCTCACACACCCCTCACCTATTTTTTTCCTTTGGCAAGTGGCATGGCTACTCCAGTCTTCTTCCAGGTCTCTGCAAACTCCCACCTCTCTAGGACTGTCACAGAGGCCTTGCCTGGAGGATGGCACTTTGGGCTACCACACAATTACATCAGGTGCCACATGAAGAGTCCCTTCTCATGCTGAGGAATGTGTCTCCAAGCTGAAGGCGTAACTCAGTACCAAGTTTGAAGTGCTTCAGGCACAGAGCTGTGGTGTTGCCTGACTGAAGATGCCCCATGCTGACAGCTGAGGTATAAGCAGGACTGAGAAGGAACTTTGTGAGTGGGAAGCATGATTTTATGTGCATGCCGCTCTTCTCAGAAGCTTGACATGCTGAAGTCTCTCCTTAACCCAGCTACAAAAGGCTTATTTGCTTTTTAAACTCGCACCACTAGGGAATGCATGTTCCATGCAGTGCACAACAGGGATTAAAGTGACCAGTCTGCACTGCACCCATCCTGCAGGCTTCCAGTGCGTATTAGTGTTTCTCCACCACAGTGGAGCACTTATTTTTCTTACACAAGGCCATAGTTTTTCAAGACACAGTTCTCAAGCCAACAGTCCATTTCAGCTTTATTTATAGAAACAGAAAAAGATACAAAATTATGAAAGATATATAAAGAACTGAAAAAAAACAGAAAACAATTTTAGTTCAGAAATAAGCTTGCTTTATATGCCCTTCAGGGTCATTTCCATATTGGAGCCGGAAGTTCTGCATGCATACAAATTGGAATCCAATCGCTCACTAGCTCCTCAGTTCATGTAATAATGGTAATCGATAAGACTGAAGAACAGATTCATGACTTTTTGCTCTAATGCTAATTCCACTTAATTACAAAGTTTGAGCAAAGTTTGAGCAAGTTCTTGCCCTTAGCTCAGTGCTGCCCCAAAATGGAGGCCAATCTCGGACTCCCTTGGTAAATTCAGAGGCTTAAAGCCATATACTCTGTGGCTGAGAGAATCCCTGCAATCATTATTCAGTCAGTCAGGAGGGCCACATTTCTGGCCAGGCAGCATCCAAGGCAAGTTATTTTCAACAGGCCATGGTGTCTCCTAAAAATGGCTTCCAAGGGAAATCATGACATTTTCAAGGTGGGGGAGGAGCTGGGGGACTCAACATAAAAGGCTGGAGCTTCTGCTTTGAAACAGCAAGAGATGGGCTTTTCTCTGGATGGATAGAGAGCTGGAGCCTCTGCCCTTATTTCTTCAGGAATATATGGAGGGAAACAAGAAGGCTGCCATAGCTGTGAGCAGCAGAGACATCAGAAATGCAGGCAATAAGCAGCAGCCTGTCTCAGGAGTGGAATTCCTTGTTGAAGGGTTAAGTTATGTCAGACTTGGCTGAAGCTGCAAGAGTGATGGACAGTAGGATACTAACTCCCAACAGGCTGAAATGTCTGCCAGAGGCATGGAACAAGTTTTGACATGCTTTGGGTGGAGGAAGCTGCTTTTGGAAGAAGTCCTCTCCAGAACTCGTGGCCTTTTGACCATGCCTAGGGGGAATGTCTAACTTTAGAAAGACTAAAGGTCTTCTGGCTGCTCTTTAACATCAGTTTAAAACACAACAGTTTAGAAGACACCCACAGTACCAGACAGGGAAGGGTCTCCCCTTCCCTCAGAAAGCAGCATGTGCTGAAGCACTCCTGCAACCTGGACACCTGCAGGCATGACCTTCCCAGCTCGGGACAACACAGTCTTTGGGCAAAGATGCTGCTGTAACAGGTCTGGCTGTGGACAAAGGACATGGAACTCCAGCTAATTTGGTGCCACTGCATTGGACCATTCTGGTTTTTTCTAAAGGTCTTAAAAAGTTCCTCCTCGAGTGTCTGCAATTTATTGCAGGAGCTGATTGCTTGGACACCAGATAATGAAGCAGACTGAACAGATTTACCATTCACCCAGACTGGGGATATCTCCTTTTGAAACAGAACAATAAAAGAGGCAGACTGAACAGTGTGAAGGTGGTATTAGCCCCAAAATAAAGGTAGCATTTTATGCTTTAACTCTAAGACAAGGCAGAGAGCGCTTAAAGCCCAAGGAGCTTTAAGAGCATATTTGATTAAAAAGGAAAGCTGTTCCTTAAGAAAAGACCTGCCTCCCTACTCTCTCTTTTTAAAGAAACAAAACCATTTCTAAGGTTACCAGAAAGCTGTTATTTCAAAGGCAAAATTTTAAATGAAGACATTAAAAAGAAAAAGCAGACTTTGCTACAGTAGGTGGAAAAGTAGCTTAAGGCAGAACTACTCCAGTCAGCGAGAATACAGAATGTTCTAGCTTATACCAGAAAGCAATCAAGAAGAACTGATGAGCATCATGCCCTTCATGGAGTAGTGTAAGTGCAGGGCACAGCCCTACATGCCCCTGGACACCATCTGTGAGAGATTGGGCTTTTTGAATTCGCCACGGTAGAATTTTTTTTTCTTCAATATCTCAAAATAGGCAGCAAAACATGAAAACAATCCTCAGCATATATAAAATACCTGTTCTGAGATGCGTGCTTCCAATGTCCACAGAGTCACAGAGATGTTGTTTTACAAAAATAACATAATTCAAAATGCTTCATGATTTCTCCCCACCCCCAGCCGTAGCCCACCAGTGTTTCTGCAGTTAAATTCCTGCATTTGCAATCCAGAATCAATTAAATGAGCTTTTGGTTTTAATAGATGGACTGAAGACTTGGTCTGGCTCACTCTTGTGCAGATAGAATATCCAGTGTAGAAAAACCATCAACCTGCCTTAGGAATAACCGTTTGCATCATTCCTAACACGCAGCACACTTCTGCTCCCATTCAATTCCAACATGAGAATAGCAGTAGAGGAACCCGAGAACAGTCAGTGTCGCCCATGGCCAGCCTATAAATAGAAAAGACAGACAATCCTAGTCAGAATAATTAATGACTGCTTCAAGTAGAAATACTCTTGGGATGATCAACTTATGATGCTTCTAATTAATTTTATTACCAATTCCGTCTCATAAGTAGAGTCAACCCACAAAATTTGAAAAGGAAAATTGTCTAAGCATCAGGGTTGCCTGACCCCCTGGCAGTCCTTGTCTTTCTTTTTTTCAGGGAATTGGACAAGATTTATTCCTGTTGAATTACAAAGGTCTATTTTGATCCCTCTCCTTTGTAGTGGGTTTGTCTATCAAGCAGATTGCCCCAATGAACCCTGATGCTCTAAGCTGACTGTGGTGCTTCCAGGACACAAAGGGATGCATAGCCACCATGAAGGTCATCAAAAATCTGAACAAGTCCAGTTACCTGTTCTGTGAAAGGAGTCTGGGGTTATCTCTGATTAAGGTTGTTTTGGATATCCTGCAGCTGGGTGTAAAGCCTGATGCACCCCTCTACAACCCACTAACAGCTAATGTGTGCCAGTGAAGAACAGACACACATTACAGACAGACCTCTGCCTGATTTGCCTAATGCCCAGGTTATTTTTTAACTAAAAAGATTCTTTCAATATATAAAACTTTTGCTGGGGAAATGATGTTTCATTAATATTACAAATTCTTTTAAGCAAAAGTCATCATCTTTTCACTTGAACTTATCACAGCAAACAGCAGTAAGTAGGAGGTCACAAGCCAAAAGGTCTATTGCTTTCCAGTGGAGTTGTAAATAATTTGAAAAATCTGTAATCTAGTAAATTATTTTGCTTTCCTTGATACCTTTCCTGACACCCCCATTCCCTTTATCCATTCTTCTCCTTTCTTCAGAATTTATGAAATTTAGATCTTACAGGTTGAAATCCTCAGCACTAGGCCCTGATGTTTTTCAATGTGTGTTGTCTGGGGAAAGGGGACAGAGAGAAAGATGTTTGAGGGTTTTTTCAATGGCTTTTTTGTGGCCATTACTGACATAAAAATTTTGGTTATGTGCATGACTGGTTTTCTGCATGCTGTCCTTGAACTACCAACACCTGCTTCTGAAAGAAAAGTTGCCCCTCTTGGGAATACTCCATTCTAAAGGAACCTGCTGGTAGACATGAGATTCCCCTTTGGCCTGCAGGAAGGGATGGAGAGAAGCTGTAACCTCTGCACAACATGACACTCTCCAGGAAGAGCTCTTTCTGAAGGTATATTTACAAGGTGCTTTGCAGGCTGGCTTTGTCCAGGCTCCAAGATAATTCCAGTCAGGAGACAGTTTAATTGTGCTCAATACCCTGCCCTCAGCAGAACTCACAGCCCCAGACTCAGTCCTGCACTTCTGGGGATGGCATGTGCTGGGACCCCTCCTCTGTGCTCCAAGAGCTGGGCACTGTCACACTTCATCCTGGGACAGGCTCAGAAAAAGCTGCTTCCCCCTGCTATGAATAGCTGTGTTTGATTCATGAACCTCTAATTATTCTGGCCTTGCTTTCTGGTGAAATACAGTCCTGCAAGCTGACTGATTTTCATGGAGACATTTACAAATATTAATCCCTTGTCTTCACAACACCCTGAAGCGAAATTATACTTTTGTTTAATTATTTGTTTCACAAAACAAATTTGCTAAGGTATCTCCAAAGGGATTTTTAACCATAAAAGTCTTGTTTTTATTTCAGTGAAATTAGGCTACTGCAGATTGGGTTTCACCTTCAATAGCAAGCTAAAGCCCAGCTGTGCTTTGTCTCTGCTAAAATTGCATGTGAAAGTATGTCAATAGATGTAATAAAAACATACCTCTTCTGGCAGCAATATTGTGGCGGCTGCTTTATACAGACAGAGCCAGAAAATTAAAAAAGGACTGAGTCTAGAATTGTTCTCCTGTTTTGGGGGCACTTTGGAAATTTGCTAGTTACATGTTTTGCATTTTTAAATACTGTAAAGCTCTGGCACACAGTAAATGTGCCAGCCGTAGTCTGACTTGCTTGCTCTCCCCAGCCAGAGTGTTAGACATCCTGTCAGAACATGTAGCTATGCACTGGACATCTTTTCTAGATGTCTTAGATTTCCAGTAAGGTTCCTCCGTAGTGCCCAGAACCTAAGTTCACAGGTTTTTTAGCCACTATAATCAGGCTTGTGGTAATCCTCCTGGAATGCAGGGAGTCTGTCCCGTACAGTGTCAGGGTGGCATTCAGCACATCACCTCCTCCTGACCTAATGAAGGTGAGAAGGAAGGGGGAAGACAAAGTGACCCCAATACGGGCAAAGGAAAAGGGGATTTTTAAAAATTTAATCTTGCTACAGCTCTTCTAGGAGGTGCTGCACAAACCCCAAAGCATTTCTTGCTGCACAGGTAGCAGTTCCAAGCAGGGGGACGGGGGCATTTCTGCCCTGCCCTTTCTTGCCATACCAGAACCACGTGCAGTGCTGGTGGGAGTGGGGAAGCAAAGGCATCATGTTCTGCTCCTTGGCAATCCCAGATCAGCTCCAGCCCACTCAAGGCAGATTTGCACAGGTGCATCCACACCTGAGAAGCAGCCCAAGGACAGCCTGAAGTAAGCACGGGAGCTTTAAACTGTTTTCACTCATCTCTTCCATTTTAGGACTGGATATACAATAAAGTTGTTGGAAAGTCTGAAGTACTTGGTCTCCAGAAGGAGATGATGTAGGGAAGGACTCAAGGGTGCAATTTCAAATTCTGCCCAGCATGTGTTTTCCTTGTCAGTGACCACCATAATCAAACAGCAGCATGAGCTGCTCTCTTGCAAGGTAAGGTCACAGGAGCCTTTTTCTGGCTTCCACAGTCTCTCCATGTAAACCAAGCAACCAAACAGTACCGATGGCCTAGGACCCACAGTTCCAAGGAAATTTCCTCCTTTTACCCTGGGCCAGCACTGTAAGGTACGTTCGTGCCTCAGGCCTTCTCCTGACTCTCATTCTGCTCCTACTCTCAGACACCATTCGGGGGGCTCATCTTTTTGGTGAGTCCTCAGCTTTACCTTATCCCCCTAAACCACTCCACCCTCACCTATACTGTACCACTCTCCAAACTCTGCTTGGAAGGGTACATGCCTGCATTCTAGATCAGCCTCTCTCTATAAAGTCATACAAAGAATGTACTCTTCAAAACATTACTGGTTTCAGATCAAGCACTAGGCTGTTAGGAAATGACTGAGTTAAGTCTGTCTATTCAAAACTGTGCCACATACCACCTTAAATCTTACAGTTTCTTAACTGGTTTCTTAACTGATTTTGGGCTTGAAGGCCAAGTTTCATGGGACTACTCAAATTTTCATAATTTTTTTTTCACAGAAAGATGAATGTATTCATTAACATATGCTATTTGTAGATACAAGGACTAATGCATATGCTGTTTGAAAATCCAGCAATATTTGTGAGCTTTACCTGCACAAATGTCTTTTAAGACAGCTGGATATCACTTTTAATAAAAGAACACTGGGTGAGAATCACAACCAAATTCTCTGCTTGTGGTGAGGTATGCTGCTCCACAAAACATCAAACACAAGCTCCTTTGTGAGGAATGCAAATCTGATAGAGAGATAGAAGCAGCACTTGATCCATTATCACACAACCTCCTCCCAGAGAAATCTTCAGTCTCAGCTAGGCCTGAGGCACTGCTCTGTCCAACACAGCTCATGGACTTCCCAGGAGTCTTACTGGCTAAAACCACATTCCGGTATATTATGTACTCAGCTTTCAGCCTAATGAGCAGGAGACTTGTCTTCATTACATGATCAAGACAGAATTGATACAAACTTGCTGCTACAGGAACAGCTTTTGGAGTTACTCCTTCCTTTCAACTTCCTATCCCTCATTCCAAAGTATTTCTGGATACTTTGCAAACTAGAAAAGGTCATGTTTCTAACACACTCTGAATTTTGATAGGAGTGGTGTAAAACTAAGCTTTCAATTCAAAAGTAACAGTCTGGATCACAGCTCTCAAAAGACCAGTTATATCCTTATTACCTCAGTTCAAATCATTTGAACCAACATTTAATCATGTACCCAGAAGGAAGCTCTTTCAAATTTCCTCATCACCCACAGTCATGAAAAAGAATCACACTGGCAATGTTTTGGGCAGGTTTCAATCATCATCAAAACACTAGGAAACAGTCCTTTGTTCCTTCCAACCCGTAAGGTGTAAGAGAAAAGGGCTGTAGTTACATTTTGCATTTTCCAAAGCTGCCTTAGTGGCTCTTGGACCTAAATGTTATTTTTAGCTGTGCCTTGGCTGCACAGTCCTCAGAAGTCTTCAAGTGCAGAGTAGTTATTAAATCAATTGAAGTCAGAAGAAGTAATCTCCCTGAAAAGCTTGGCTTCAGGAGCATGCATCTACTCTGACTCTGATTTGGAAGTACCTAAGTTGCTGTAAGGCTTAGCACTCAGGAAAATTTATTCTTAAACAAAAGTTCAATTGTGACAAGACACTGAAGCAGCTCCTCTGTAAAGTGGAATTAAAGAGACACAATGGTGGGAAGGAGGAGGAACAGGCACCAGTCTGTCAAGCATAATAAAAAACCAAAGCAAACCAGCATTTGAGTCCAAGACGTCTCTTACCTACAATTACTAACATACTTAAAGGATCAGTAAAACTACCACTTTTTCAGAAAAAAGAACACATTCCAAACTAAAGATCTCTTGAAAGAAACCTATTATCTAGCCTAACATTTGAAGTATCTTCAAAGGCTGGGCTAGACAAAGTCTGCATTTTAAAATTTTAATTTAATGTCTTTTTGTCACTTCCAGGTGGACCTGTCTGACCACTGCAGCAGGGAATGTCACACAGCATGTGTTACAAACATGGTGCAGTTTGATACCCAATTAGTCCTCAGATATTTGGAAAAGAAAACTCTATCTCTTTTCAGCTGTGTTGTAGCAAAGCCCTAGCCTGATTCAGAGCAGGTTCTTTTGCTGCTACTTTCAGCCTCCACATTGCACGTGTCAAAGGACAGGCAATAAATTCTGCCAGCAAACACACAGCCCTCCAAGTCCCAGCTGGGCATCTCCATCCTCCCACCCCATGGAAAGCAGCACACAGAGTCACAACAAATTCAAGATGCCACCATGTCCCATTATGAGCCCCCAGCTAACAGCTCCCACAGCTTTCCCCTCCACCCGTTGTGCAGCTTGGGAGCAGAGGAGCTCAGCCAAGTGGAGCCAGCTTGGCAGATTAGGTAAGGCTGACATGATCTATTCCTATAGATTTCCAGGCATTGAAGACACTTTAGTTGATAGGTGTGGAAAAGGTCCAAATACCAATAAAAAGTATTACTGTACAATAGGTAGTATTTCAAAGGAAACCCAGGGAAATGCAGTAAGGATAACTCAGATCTGTCCCATGCAGCATCTGGAAACACGACTGAGAAGGACAAAATTCTAGACCTGAACCTCAGCCAGGTACACTGGCAGTAACCACAAAAGCTGCCTCTTCAGAAGACATGAAGCAGTTTCCAGCAAAAGGCACTAACAAATGTGTAACATAGTAGTCCACTTATGTGAATTTTAAATCATATCATCCTGAAAAATGCTTACATCTGTGGCTTTCTAAGTACTTATCACTGCTGTGAAAAACTGAAAATGGAGAGGTAACAGTCCAAGACCATCAGCTGCAACACAGGATGACCACAACTCATTTAGATCAGCATTACTAAAAGCAAAAAGCCAAAGTCTCTTAGTGTTTTCATAATGCAAACAGGTTGGATTTAGCAGACAGAGGTCACAAAAGTTGTGGCTCTCCTGTGTTCTTACTGTGCATGGAACCAGGCTTTACCATAGCTAAAATAATTTTACTTTTATGCTTGATGGCACTGAAGAAAGTTGGGTGCTGACAAAGACTTTCTTAAGCAGCAAGGTGTCATTTTAACCTATGTCAGGGCTAAGGTTGCTGACCACACTTTTTCCCATTAATAAGTTGCAAATAATCAAATTCATAGGTAGAGCTCAAAAGATTGGCCCATTCTATACCTTTTATAAAGCACCCCTTAATCCAGTGATGATGCCAACACTATTTTCATTGCACTAAGTATGTATATGAAAGAAAAAAAAACAAAAACAAAACAAAAAGCCCCCACAACCACCATGCTGTGCTGTTTGCTGGCAAATGCTCTGTGGATAAAAGTATCCATACAGGCTATGCCTGCCTGCATGGATTCTCTGTTCTGTCTTTGGAGCTACAACCTCATTTAATGCTGATTAACCATGACCACTACCAGCTCTCCAGATGCTGCACAGTGTAGACTTTCCCCTGTATGTATCACATGATATGAACAGGATAACTTCACTCCGTATTTCTTGGCGTGTTTTTGTGGTATCATCCTACCTTAAGCATTTTTACTTCTAACCCTTGTGAAAAGCACAAAAAAATTCACAGGAGTTATGCCTTCTGCTTCATGTTTTAAAATAAATCTTCACCCTCTACTAGTTTTCCCTGCAGAGTTAGTCAGTGGAAAAAAGCCTGATATTTCAGGCAGTAATTGTGGTCTCAGGCATATCAAGTTGACTCTGGAGTAATTCAACTAAAATCAAAAGAACCATATTCGTGCTTCTGCTGAATTTGAATTAACAGTAAGGGAGACTGATGAAAACTGCCTGTCAGAATCTTCCTGCCAAAACTGCTCATGGGAAAGGAAAAAAAGCCCAACCAACTAGCTTTAGTTTTCAGATTATGAAGGGGTGAATCTGTAAATCAACCTTACCTCTCCAATTGAGAGCTACACATAGCTAATATGAAATCAAAGCCCACAAAATATGAAATCTTAATGCTCATTTATTTCTAGAACAGAGACAAAAGCTTCTAAAAGCATTATTGTAAACAAAGATGCATCTTCACCCAGAAGCAAGGCAAAAATGCTACCTCTATGAAGTGTTCTGCAAAGAAAACACTTTAGAGTAATATATCTGGCTTAGGACAGCATAAATAATGATATTATTTATCATTAAATGTCTACTCAGGTATTCCCAACAGAACCGCCTTAAATATGGTGTGAACAAGTACCTAAAGATGAGACTTGCAAAGATTTTAAGGCAGTTTTCAGTTGTAATTATGAAAACACTGGAGCCAGGAGCCTCCTTTTGTTACAGCGTTAAACAGGAGAATGAAGAGTTAACTCCCTAGGAGAACATGAACGTCCCAAAGGCAGAGCTGGGAATGCTGCTGTTGCCTGGCAGGATCCTGAGGTGAGCATCTGCCTCTCACTGAGCAGAGAGATGCCCATGTTATATATACAGAAAGACATGCTGAGCAGAAAGGTGAATCAACTTCCCCTCTACTAGAGCTTCAAATTTCAGGAAGATTTCTGTACCAGTCTAGCTGGGGTTCTTGGATTTAAGTTTGTGTGTCAGGCTTTTCACATACAATGAAGCTCCTTCTTGTGCCTTTTAGTCCTAGGGAGCTCTTGAGAAGTCAAGGCTACATACTCACAAAAGAAGAGGATTTAAACCAGGGGTTCAGACACGTGCCATCAATCACCAGCAAGCAAACATTTGGGTAAAAAGGTGAAGCACTATAATTTATTTCCCCAATGTGATCACTGGCTAAGGCACCCTGAAATGGTCATGAATATAAAATGCTTAAATGACCATAAAATAATTAATTTTTAAATATGAAGAATGATTTAAGGATTAATTATTCACAAGTCCCTTCCTACCTGCAACCCATTTTTTAATATGCCATTTTTCCCTGTCATCCTCAAAACCACTCATATTCCAAGACCATCGCAGCTATTCCATGGTGCTGTCTTGTCTCTTCACAGCATTAAGAATAAGAAAAAAAGCAGACACTGTGACAAATTTAACAAGTATTTACAACCAGCTACGCTAGCAACAAACAAACAACAACTCCTTATCGCAGAGCTCTCATACCTGAAATGCTCTGTGGATAAAAATTATATTAACTGCTAGAGCTTAATGCGGTAAGAGAAGGGCTGAGAGCACAATGTTAATTTACATGAACACTGCATTTTGATAATTGCTGTATCAGTGCAAAGCTAACACTACAAGTGGGGTCATTGAGCTGGGTTCTCACTTAACAGAATTACAAATATCTTGAGGGATGGAAGTGCCCAGATAAGGTAACCAGGCAATCTTGCAGTCATTTACTGAGCCGTAGCAATCGATGCAGGACTAAGGCATTTTGAACACTGCTGGTCTCAGGCTGTATGAAGTTACTCCCCTTCTGCTTGTGTCGTGTTTCCAGTGTCACCAAAGGGCAAAGAAAAGGGCTGATACAGATTTAGGGGGGCAGCCCTGGAAAGACAGTGGTGCCTGAAGGTGGCCATGAGCCAACAGAAAACTTTGACAACAAACAATCTCCATCCCACTGGTGGCATATCCCATGAAATGGAATTGTTGCACACAAACTATCGGGAGCAAAAGGCCCATACAGGATTGACCTCAGCTGACCAGTTTTTGATAGAACAATTGTTTCACTTCTCACCTGCACAAGCTGACCTGACCCTGCTGCAGCCCACAGAATCATAGCAACTAAACAGAAGAATTATCAGTAAAATAGTTCAATTACAGATAGTTTGTGGATAAGAGTAAATTCATTTTAATTTTGGGGGGAAAGCAAGTCTGTGTTAGTCCATCATCAAGACCACTTGAAACAAAGGAAAAAATCAAAACTAGAATTCCTTGAATGATGTCAATATTTAATTGACCTCAAGGACAAAATTAGACAATTTGATCGTATATTCTCAGAAAACACATTCTGGATTTCAAGACTATATCTACTTTTGTGTTTGGGGAGGGAATACCTTGTTCTCTGCTTTCTGTGTGAACTGGGCAACACAGACCCCAGAGAGTACTGGAAAATACAGGCCTACCTGGGTGAGCTGCGTAAGCACAGAGGTCACCTGAAGCAAATCTGGTAAACCATTCATCACTTGTGTCAGAAAACACAGATTAGAAATACCCAGGCAGCTACATCAACATGCAAAATCTGCCAGCACTTCCAAGGACAGGGATCTCATTTCCTAAGCCCTGCTCTGCTTTCCTGGGATCTGGTCTCAGGCCAGTAAGCATCCACCCAAGGGGAGGAAGTCTGATTAGCACAAATATGAATGAGTTACCTACCAGTGTGGTCACGGAGACCAAAACCATTCCGTCTACTCAAGCTGAGGGATACAACCCTTCTTTGCCTTGTAGCTGTCTTAGAGGAATGTACATGGAAAGATTTAAACCTTGTAACAGCCTAGCTGTTCTCTTTGCTTCCTTGTTTTAAGCAAGCTTCCTGAGCAGCTGCTGAAGGGGATCACTCACAATGTTCCTTTCAGGTAAGATGGCCGCACTGGCATAGCAAAGCATATACAGAAACAAGTCTGCAACTGCAAAAACATCTCATTAACCCCCGTCTTTTAAAATCGTTATACCTTTACCAGCATATTCCCTTTTCTAGAAGGAAAAAACTCCTCACAACCTTTCCATTACATAAAACTATAACAAAGTTACAGGATTACTATGCCTTGCCAGAAAGTTTTTGCCTATATTTAAATTGCTTTATTTAACAAAGTGCAGTTTAGTGCAATGAGATATAATCTTTCCATGCACTTCTGTGGCCCACTAAAATTAGGAAGCAGCATGATCTGATGCACGGCTGTTATACCCTCTGTCCCACCTGGGCTCTGCTATTCAGTGTAATAAAAGCAGTGCTGCAAATCTTTAACACGACTGTTAATAATGCCAATATACACATCTTGCTCAAAACCAGCGTATACCCCCACCTCTCTGAGGGTGAGAGTGGGCACAGCTCTGTACTGTTCAACTAGTTTCCTCTTCTTCTGTCCCTGGCTGAGACATGCTGGAGAGGGCAGGATCCTGCCAGCCTCACTGACTCCCTGCTCCCCGCTCCGGGTGGGGGAGCCTCGACGGCATAGACTGGGCTGCGCTCCCAACCACCGTGAGATTTCTCCTAGTGCTAATTTCACATCTCATGGGAGAGAAATATAATGAGAACTGGCTACGAAGCAGTCATTTCCATTTGTAAATGGGATAGCACAAAGGAAGAAATGAGAACAAATTTCCATATGTACAGTCTCTGCTAAACAATCATCTCTGCAAATCTCTCCCCAGCGTGCGTGGTGCACACTGCCTTTACGGGATCAGCCGCACAACCAGAATAATTAATTAATCCAGGCACCCTCACATCAGCTCAGAGGATCCAATAGAACAGAACCAGATCTGATCCGATTTCAGACCACAGCTCATGTGCAACGGTGTGGCTACATGGTTGAGTCATTTTACAGATACATCTGGGCTAATTAATGAATGCTGCATCTCAAGCAGGCCCAGACCATGATCAAATATCTTTGCTCACAATCACGACGTGTCAAAACAACACTTCCCCACATCCTCATTTTTAAACTAAAATACTGAGATGCCCAATCAAGAGAGCACGGTGGCTACAGAAGCTGGCTGGGCATGGGCAAAGCCAGCATTGAAGAAGGATAGAGGGCAGGGTGTCCATAATTCACCCCAATTATCTGCAGAAGAACCAGAAGATCACCTTTTTTTTTTTTTGCGAGGGTGGGGACAGGGAGACAGGTATATGGCTCACCCTGCTGAAATAGGCTGTTTTATCTTCTGAAAGCAGTATCAGTCCTGATCTTGACAAGGAGAGTAATGCCAATTTCTTTGGCAACAATTAGCATACCTAACAGAGAGGACAGAGGGTTCATTTTCTTCCCTTCTTTATTTTCAGTTGGCTCTTCTACTGGCTCTGCATGAATTATTACTAAAAATCAATGCCTCATGCTGAAGTAAATATTCTGGATGAAATGGAAGAGCTTCTCAAATTTTATGCATGGTCACTGAATACAGCTGATTTTTTGCACAGGAAATGGACATTTAAAAAGAAAAAGTATCAGTTTGTTTTACTGGTTCTTTTCCCTATTTGAAAATCTTAAATGCACAATCTGGTTGTCCAGCCACCATGTATGACCTTACTAATTCCTTTCAAAAAATCTTTTCAATAGATACTGGCACATCCAGGATAGATTTCGAAAGTTCTGGTTTTTGGATCAAATTTTCCAACACAAGTTTCAGCATCCTTCACACCTGCTCACACTGTATTTGTCATATGGGTCAAAACTGCTCTTGATAAGCCCTTTTTCCCCTTTGAAGAATTACTTTGCACTGGGATTTGCCTCAGTGTTCACTTTTCTGCAGAACTGCAAGATAACTATGGATAAAAGACCTTCGTCCGTCCTTCAGTGTTTCAGTGAGTACTGGCCTCAAGTGAAGAGCTCAGCTGCAGTCAAAGTTTGTCGTAACAAAGAAGCCTGATTAAATAAGCAAAATTTACCATTTGGCAGAGTCCTTCAGCCGTTCATAAAAGTCAAAGACAATACTTAATGTTTTGATCAGAAACTGTGCTTAAGTCCTTGACTGGCATCCTTGATGACCTTTCAATCACATTTGAATACATTTCAATTACCAAGGCAGAAAAATTACCCTGGCAGATGGACCAAGGTCATTACCAATTTACTAACATCTCTACCTTCCTTTTGCTGAAGTCCCTGTATCTTCTATGGCTGATATAATAAATATAATAATGAACTATTCTTTTATTCTGCAGAGAGTGATGTAGCTTAATTTGTTTTAAATCCTAACCCAAACTACAACAGATGTTATAATTGTTGGGTAGAATACTTGAGAAGCTGTGGCACCATTTGTGTCTCCATTTTGATCTGCTACTGAAGGCCTTAAGCACAATAAATGGAAGTACAAAGAAGGACAAAAGTGGAAGGGTGATTCAAATGCATTGGCATCACTCTAGACAAAGACTATGAAAAACTAAAGTGTTTAAGTGATCAAGTCAATCTCCAGTAAAAAGGAAGGGATGTCACAGGTGAACTGAGAACCCAACTAGGGAAACAGCAACAGAAAAGATGGGAAGCAAGAATCAAACTCACAGATTTAAAAAAAACCCTATCTCTTCACTAAAAAAGAAGACATAAGAGGCTTCCTCAGCTCATCAATACTGATCAACAGTCCACTTAGAATATGGGCAAAGAATGGGCACTACATGCTACCTTAGATGATAAATGATCTTAATCAAGTACGTTACGAGACACTAAAACATTCAAGTACTCTTGTTAAAAATACTTTCTTTTAGAAAAGTAGACTCTACGAAAGATTCAGTAACAATATATTTTTTCAAATCTGAATTGGTTATTTTTAGTCACAAAAGCAAAGAAAGCTTGTATGTCAGCACAAGAATCTGAGCATGCCTTAGCAGGGACAACAGCCAGCTCAGCTTGCCTCATGCCTTTGGTGCATACATGCATCCCATATGTGCAGAATGGATACCAAAGGTCATGTGGCAATAGAGACCCCCAAAAATGATCAATTTGTAGTATCAAGTTAGGACTAAGTAGGGTGGCCTTTACCAGATAAAAACAGGTCCAGTCTTTAGAGCCTTCTTTCAGAGCTAATGATGCCGGTTTTCTTTCAGTCTGAAGACTTAAGATAGTCTACAGTGAGGAGTTGTAGGCTTGGCACAGGTTGACCAGCAGCTTAATTATAGCTGTCATCTCATTAACACAGGAAAATTTTATTGCCTTCCTCTTGGAGATGTAAGTGGACTTAATCTTGTATCTCAATCAGGCTTAACAGAGTATTAAATACAAGTGCTGTCAGTAGCCAACTTCTTTGATGAAGGTAGCAGTACATAAAGCTTAATGGAGCTATTAATTAAATTACTCCTGCAGAACTCACATGATGGTAGAAAAGTTCTGTAAAAAGTCTTAAGTAAATGTTAACATTTTCAACAAAATAACCAGTATCTTTGATTAATGGAGATCTAATCAGACTATACATTAATTTGGAATAATCTATGAACTGTCATGCAAGTAATTTGTGTCATCTCAAACCCAGTTCAAATTTGTCAAAGTACTACATGTAATACAAGGTCTTGATGTAATTAACATCAGTGATTAAAATACTCATAAACTGTGTGTCCTTGGCCAAGCACAGCACTGCCATGGTCTCAGTTTCAAGAGAGCTGATGGGTCAGCACTTACTCTGGTAACACAAGTACAGGAAGGTACAGGCAGACCCGTGCAGTGGGTTACACCACTGTGCCTGCACTGAGATAAAATCCTACATACTTTATGTAACACCACAGACAGTGGGAAGATACAGAAAGTGCAAAGTGCAAGCAAGACAAAAAATCCTAAAACACTCCTTATTTTTTCAGAATCATGCCAAAGACTCAGCATTCTGAGATGTGACATCTGGGTCTGTGGCGGGTCTCCTTTGTTTTTTTGCTTTGTTAGTAGCCATGCTCATAGCAGCACCTGCACACCATGTTGTAGCAACAATGCATATTGCATTTGATGGGGTAGTAATGATATTGGACTAGATTCCCAAAGGGAAACATGCTTCTCCCCAAGAAACTTCAGCTGGAGGCTCCCTCTGGAGCTGCCCCGATGCTCAGATCTTTGCCTCCTTCGGAAGCTGCTCTGTGGCTCAGTTAAAGTCACTACATAAACACCCCAGGACTTTCTGTAACCTCACAGCTTGCACACTCTCCTGCAGCAGAATGGAAGACAGAGGTCCTCTCCCTGCTCCACAAACTACATTTGGTTTCTATCCAGTAACTGCTTGAAGTAAATCAGACTTTCCAGTATGGCCCACAACTGGCAGAAACTGCAGATGCTTCCAGATTGTCTTCAGCATTCCCCAGGAGGCATCAAGAGCCCAGACCATGGGAAGAACATCTCCCTATTTCACATCACCTGAGCAGTGGGCAGTAAACATGAGGGCAGATTTTCAGAGGAAGAAAAAAACCACACAAATAAAAACAAGAGCATCATAAAGGACCCCTAACCTATGCATGACAGATACACTAAGACAGACAATCCTGGAGGGAAGAAAGGGGGATGGAACCAAAAGAGGTGTTTCATCTCACAAGATACATTTTGACAATTCTTCTAGACTGTCAAAGCAAGTAAATGCTGACTCTGTCTCCTAGCTTCTCCTGTTCTCATCTCACAACTTCTCATCAGCAATACTGTTACTTAAAAAAGAAGTACCAGACGAACCTTGTGTGCACTGCAGGAGCCAGTTTCAGTGAGAGACAGATCAGCAATGCTAATCCCAAGGAAAAGGAGACACCTTCACATTAGAGAGTGATCAGGACCTTTTTAACAAGGACTTGACCTTTCTAAACCTGGCATAGGTCAAACAAATTGAGACATCACTAGCTCATGGCAATCCCTTTTATATACAATACAGTGGATTTTTCATGCACTGCTGCCACCGATGACTTCACTGCCAGCTCAAGAAGCACAAAAAACAATGCACTGAAAGGATCTTCTAACACTACTGCTTCTGCTTCATGACAACTTCTTGATCATCATTCTGTGCTTATTGAGTTCCATTCACGAACTCCAAAGAATTTGGAGGGCTGTGGAAAAGCACACTACAAGGAGCAATGGTGTGAATTACTACTGACTGATATCAGGCACATGAGCCAAGATCTACTCCCAGTTCTGCTACTGACTTACTACTTCTCCCTATCCCTTTGTTTCCCTTTGTGACTTGTAAAGCAACTGGAATCACAAAATTCTTCAAATGTTTAGGTCAAAAATACAATACAGGTCAACAAGAGGATACACACATTTGTTGCCATATTTTTCTGCTCAGAAACCTGGCAATCTATTGTAACCTTAAAGTGATCAAAGCAGATTCAAATGAAGTTAGGAGAAGAAACCATGCTCGCTTGCTTTCTCTTCAGGAGTGACAATTTTTGGCAAACCAGGTTTATAAGCACAGGTGTTTTGGGACACTTTTGAGCAATTTTGTCCAACATGTTGCTAACTGCAACAGAGGTTTTACTGAAATGAAGACAGGTGCTATTTAATTTTTTTTTTTCAGAAACAGCACCATGATGTAAAATTTGCATTATCAGGTTAAAGCAAATCTAATGTTTAATGCATCATTAAAAGGTTATCTAATACAGAGATTTGCACAGAGCTCCATGATAGTGTCACCATCAGGCTCACTGGAAAGGATGTCTCAGAAACAATAGAATCATCCTGCTGCTACTAGGAAAGGCCTTTAACTGTGGTTGCTGTGACTGGGACAGCATTTATGTTCAGCATAAAGCAGAAAGATGGCATCAAATACCCTAGCAAAACTCTGTGTCCCTCACAAGTAGGCTGCACACAGATAACAGTACAAAAAGGTTCAATCTCTGACATAATTTGGCTGGTAAAAGTTACAAGCGTATTCATGCTATTATATGCTGTTTCAACCCAAGTAAGAGCTTTACTGAAGTAGTACAAGGCGTGGATTTATGTGAGGTGTCCTGGTGGCACAGCCTGGTGGGCATTCCCGTACTTGCAAAGGTGCCCTCTGCATACGTATGGCCCCAGGCATACCAACTGAGAACACAGAACCAAGCATCAGCTAGGTTCTGGCAGAAATCCCTTCATGGTTTTAGCCTTTTTGAAAAGTGGTCCTCCAAAGGAATCCCAGACCCACTCAAGACATTCTTTAGGAAACCATTAGTCCTTGAAAAATTTGGCATCTTTAGGTTACTTTGTATCCCTCAGGGATAACCTCTCCTAAATGCATGGACCAGAGCTTAATTACATCCATAATTAAATACAACAGCTCTCCCTCTAACCAGGACCTCTGTCCCTTACACCAAAGGGAGCCATTAGTAATGTCCCCAAGGAAGCACTGTCATGCTGCTATCAAGTAAAAAATAACTTTGGGCTCCTTTAGATTTTTTTCTTTGTTTGCTTTGTTTTGCAGCATGACCCAGAATAAAAGGTTGGCATTGAACTGTTTATGGGATAAAAGACACAACTGCCACTACACAAGCTGAAGCAGCTCAATAGCTGAAAACAGCAACTTCCTGCAGAGAGTTGCTGTGACAAAACTTGGACTCATTTTTGGAGTCAGGCAACAGATCTTCAGGCCAGCACAGAGCAGCAAGTGTATTGAAAGCAGGCTGCATAAAATTCAGCATGCAGCTTACCCAAATTAGCTTTTTGTGAGACAGCCTCACAGCTTGGAGAAGGTTTCATAAAAACACCACCTTGATGGTGCCTTCTAAGGCTATGAAAGTGTATGTGAAAGAAACAAGGCTGACTGCAGTAAATGGAAGGTTTAACGTATCTAGGATAAACTCCTACTAAAATTTTCATATGACATAATAAGGCTCAGATTTAAATCCTTTGGTCTTTGTAGAAAATGAGTTTACCTGACAAAAGAAGATTCAGACATTTAAATCTGGTACTGACAAAATAGTGGGGATTTTGCAACCAATTTTAAAGGAAATAGGTTGCAATAGGACTGGGTTGCCAGCGTATGATGCTCTTTGTTATACAGTGACAACCACTCCCAGCAACTCAGCTCGGAGCTGAGCACTCAGTAATTGGAGGGACTTGGCTTGAAAGTAGCTGAAATATTGATGCCTACCTCACCTTGGAAATACAATATTTGCTTGCAACAGTTATTCTGGTACTTCACATTTATGAGTACATGACAGGACCTTCTCTCACAATCCTCCCCTGCCCCACCCTGCAAACTATCCCCCATACCATCCCATCTGAGAAAAGGAGTACATTCAATATTTTAGTAAACGGTGACACTTGAGTATTAAAATTATGTTTCTCTCTAGCAAAACAGTTGGTGTAGAGGACAAAACAGAACTTTTTGTCTACTTCAGTGAAAAAAAGAAAAGACAATTTTGCACAGACAGATCAAAATACTTCCGTCAAATTAATGTGTTTAACAAATAACTACCAGACTTCTGGAGAGTGTTAGGTCTCCTAACTTTCATGAAAAGCATTTAGAAAACAAAAGATGACATTTGTGTCTGCTCTGAATCTGCAAATTTCACTTGAACAAATTTTCCTGTAATTTCTCCATCTATCGACTTTCTCACTGCAGCATTTGGTTACCTTTCAGCTACAAACTTACCTACCTGCAGAATCATTCTGTGAATGGAAATCATCTCACCCTTTCACCACCCCCACTGCTCTTCTCCAAAACCTGCCAAGCTCTGCTGCATGCTCTTTTACCATTAATTCTCACCCTCATGAGCAAAGCTGACCACCAAGCACAGGATGTGAGCAAACCAGTAATGTGTGCCTCCCAGGCAAAGATTTCTTCTTCCCCAAAACCAGAGAGAGAACAGGACAAAGTCAGAGTCGCCTTTATAGTCCAGTTCAGCTCTCAGGGAAGCGCAGTGGTGTCTGCTCCAGGCTGCATCTCTGCCTAGACCACAGTGCGTGACCTGCAAGCACTAACAAGCAAGACAGAAGGATGCAGAGAAGTCACAGCATGCACCAGCATTAAGGCTCTGTCCTGCATCCTGACACAGTTTCAGATCAGACTCTATAAATAACTTAAATAACATTTACATATCAAAAGAACACAAATGTCCTTGTTAACTTTGGCAGGAATTTCTGAGTAAGAAAAGAGTGGTCAATTCCCATATGACATAAAGCCAAATGCTGACAGAGGCAATTGTTCCTCACCTCTGAGGCACAAATCTGAAGTGCTCCCTATACTTCCCTTCTCCTTCTCCTCATCTCCAACCAAATGTCAAGTTTTGCCCCTAGCCTTTCAAAAAAAGCAGCCAGCCTGGCTGTATGTACTTCAGCCCCACGCCTGGAGATGCCTGAAGTGTTTTGTCTGAGTAATTTCTTCTAGGAATTGGCCTGAGGGAAAGGACAAATAAAAACTGGAAAAAAAAAAAAAAAAAACCAACCAACCANTTTCTTCCAGGAATTGGCCGGAAGGAAAGGAAAAAAAAAAAATAAAAAAAAAAAAAAAACAACAACCAACCAAACAAACAAAAAAACAAATCAAAAAGCAAATAAACAATTAATGGTATTGTAGCAAAAAATGTGAGGTGCTCCTAACCATACTAATATATCAATTCAAAAATTTTTTAAGGATGATTATTATAATACAAATGTAAATGTTGTTCTTCAGTTTTCTAATATCACTGCTGGAAAAAACTAAAGAGTATGCAGTCTTATTTCAGCATGAGTAAGTGCTTAGGGTTAAAATGTTTTGAAATATTTAGGTTAAACATATTCTTTCAAAGTTATTCTGCCTCTCAGTTCTTATTCATTACCTGTCTTTAATTAGTAGGTGGGAAAACTGCTCACAGTTCTCCTTGAGCTCATCCAACTGGAGTAGATTTGAAAGACACTGGACTTCTAAAAGGTCTGGTAACAATTTTTCCTATGGCAAAAAGGAAGGCTGTCCCAGGATGCCTAAGCAGGACTCACCGAGTCAGTGAGATACATTTGAAGTCTCACTCCTTGACTTTCCTGGCCATTTAGGAATCAACTCACCTGTACACGAGGTTTTGCCTTAGTGAGTATGCTTCAGGTGTTTGAGGTACTTTTGATTTGGAAAAAAAAACCCAAAAAATTCTTCAAGAACAAATATCTGCAGCCTCTTTGGAATTTTCTTTATTGCATGAATCAGTCACTGATTAGGAAATAGCAGTGGAGAAGACTGCACAGCCTTGAAAAACTCACCACACACAGTATTGTGAAGCCAGCTTTCCCTTCATTCTGTGTGCAAAACACATGGTTCAGCTAAAAACAACAGAGCGCCTCAGATCTACTTTTCCACTGTGCTCTTGGAATTGTCATTAAAACCTAATTTTTAGCCTCTGATCTTTCCAATTTTCTTTCCCCTTTAAAAGATCTCTGGAGGTGGCAGGAGCAATCACCATCAGACTCTCTTAAATGAACAGCTCCAGACTTTTGAGGTTTTGCTGAACACAGATTGACACAAACAGCCCTGGAAACACAGACAGGACTAAAAGATGGCTCATAGCAAAAGAGAAGGGTCTTTTCAGGAATTAGCATAAAATTGTGTACAAAGCAACTTCTACCCAAGATTGTTTCCCACAACTTTACATGACAATAATACTGCAACAGTCAAAATGGAAACTGTACTTTCTGATTCTGAGAAAAAGAGGTACTTTCTGTTAGTTTTGTGAATTCAGGTATGCAGTAGTGCAGGCCCACCTTGGGAGGGAGAGTCCTCAGTCTGGCACATGGCATGCCGGAGCAGGGCAAGAAAGAGGAGTCCTTTCAGCTTCACATTAGGAGGATTTTTTCCTCCATGTGATTTTACATGGTAAGTCCAGATTGTTCATCAGTCACCCACTGACCTTTCCAAAATCCTCTTTAATACTTAATTCTGCATTTTATAATTTTAAGCCAAGTCTGTGCAGCAGGAGACCATGTGTGAAGAAGATAAAACAGAAAGCTTAACAAAAAACAGCCTCCCCATGTCCACCATAACTCTTAACCCAAAAGATTCGAGACAATAAATGCCCAGCACTTAAATACAGCTCCAACATCAAAGAACTTTGCAGACCCTGCATATGCTGCAATAAAAGACTCAGAGAATATAAAATGCTCCTCTGTCAGTATGACCTGTCAGTAATTCCGGTGTAAGTACTCCCTGTCAGAAGACTTGCACCAGCTTCCCTGAGGGCCTGCTCCTTATCGCACCAATACCCCTGTAAAAATCTTTCAGACTCTGTACCTAATAGAGCAATTGCTGCGTGTAAAACTTAGCATCATGTGGAGGTAGAAAGAGCATCCAAATGGACAATGAACATGTATAAGATGCACATCCATTGGCAGAAGGCAGCCAGAGAATCCTACTGGAATTTGCTTCCATGGTAGACATGAAGGATCTTAGAACGGAGAAAGAGGAGGTGCAGGCACAAGGTGTAATGGAGTGGAAGACTTATATACAACAGTGGAAGGAGACTGAGAGGAGGAGCAGCTCAGACTTGGGACCAGAGATGTCAATGGAGCAAAACCAGTGGACACCAGCACTTGCTGATGTAAATGCTGCGGCACAAGACAGGGTTGGACTCGGGAGCTGGGGCACAGCTGGCCAGAGGAAAGATGCTTTCAAAGAACTATTCCCTTTAACAGTTGCATCCATGATTGCACGCAGATGAAGGAATTAATTTAAAATTAATTTTTATCATGTAAATTATGTTTTAATGCATTTTTCCTCTTCTGTGCTATTGCAAATCCCCTTAAAGTCATCTACTGTCACACTTTACAACAACAACAATAATCACCATCATCATCTTCTGCCTTTTTTGTGGGATTGCTCAATTTTCCTTACAAAAACAGCAGAATCTTTTCCATAAAATCATTTCAAAGAGAGGTTCTTTTTCAGTGATGAAGTATAAATACGACAAAATACAACCTGTTTACCTTATCCGTCTTCTAGGAGGT
The DNA here is from genome assembly GCA_013400235.1 of Oriolus oriolus. NCBI lineage: Eukaryota > Metazoa > Chordata > Aves > Passeriformes > Corvidae > Oriolus > Oriolus oriolus. The sequence continues at coordinate 542,261 of VXBT01008024.1, read as the reverse complement.
GATACATGATATTCACTTATGCAGAGAAATGTCCTGTTTAGCTTGTTTAAACCCCATGATTATATTTTGATTAAACAGCCCAAGAACTGAAACATAGCACTCACACATTCATAACTTCTAAGAACACAGCTTCAAAATATTTTTAATCAAACCTAGTTAAGACTATTTGCTTCAATAATGAGTGGATCTCTGCACTCAGAGCTTACTTCATATGTTTCTTTGACCAAACTCATATAATTTAACGAAGTCTCTGCATGAAAACTGCCTTTTAAGAAATGTTTCACTAAAAATCTGAATCTTAGCGTTTAATTTCCAAAATCATGATTTAACATGTCAGACAGAAAGTCTGAAGCAAATCTGGAGAATTCTGTTTATAATAAATGGAGGCAACCAATAAACATTACTGCAACCAGTCAATTCTCTGACTGGAATGTCAAACTTCATAGAACACCGGTAGTTAAATTGCCTCACTGAAGAGAAATTACACGGATTTGAAAGGATTATAAAAGGATAAAATATCCCAGCTGTTCTCATTCTCTTAAGGCACTTTTATTAAAATATTTGCTGGAGGCAGGGTTGTCCTAATGCTTAATTTTCACAGACATTTTAGAGCCATGTATAAGAGCAGAGCTTTTGCAGAATGGAAATTGTTAAGTATGGCAGCAAATACAATCAGAATTTTTTTCTCTTTTTCCGGCATCAAATGTCTTAGAGCTGATTTCTTAAAAATTTATTGTGTAAATAGAATAATAGATTTTCTGTCTTGTTTGAGGAGCAAGGTACTGTGCTGATCACTAGATATTATGCACTTGCAATGTTAAGGTTTTTATTAATTTAGTTCATCTATTTAAACTGTGAGTTTCATTAATACCGTTAGAAATGAACTACTGAAGAAACAGTGGGAGCAAAAGTGAGAGAGGTGCATTCTCTAGGCAAAACTGTGTTGTGAATTTCAATCAGAAAAAGGAGAAGAAAGAAAAAGAAGCAGCTGGATCAAGAATTTTTCTTTCTTTTTTTCTCATGAGCTTGTGCAAAAGCTCATTACCAACTACCGGCTATTTTTGTAGGGAATAAACCAGGGATGCTCTCCAGTTCTTAAAGGAAAAGTCTACCTGATACTAATCAGTATTACTGGAATGAGATCTCATCACAAACAGCAGTTGAAAGAATAAGACAGAGCTGCTTTCTCATCAGTGGATTCCAAGTCAGACGCTGCATCTAATCTGTCATAATACCAGATTCATTCAAGTGTGTGCACGTGTATGCACACACCTGCAAGTGGAGATTTGCTTCTAAACCTGAACAGCTAAACATACTCTGTTATAAGAGAGCATTTGACCATGTTTACTGATTTTTAAACATGCCCAGCAAACCTGAAAAGTGAAATAGTCTTTCTCTCTCCTTGCTCTCTAGATTTTAAAGGAAGAATTGTAACAAATGCTTTGTGTATTCATTACTACATTAAGAAAAAAATATATTTGCAAGCACTCAACAGCAGGGTGAAGTGGTGAGGCCAGAGACAGAATAAAAGAGATCTTTTTATTATATTAACCACGTTCATTTCGTATTCAAGGGGACTTTAATAGATGCCAGTCCAAGAGAAGTAACTTCAATTACTTTAATTACTTTTCCTTCAAAACTATGTATGAAAATGACAAACAGGAATTATGAAACTGATTTCCATATACTTGCCTCTTACTCCTCAATGAGTGTGGGTTTTTTCTCTCTCTCCATTTTCTTTTTCCTTTCAGTTTTATTCTTTTAATAAATCTGCAGCATGGAACATATTGTCCTGAAAAGGACTATCATTCGTCTAAATCACTGTTTGTATTCTGATAAAAGCAACAGATTATACAGTGAACTGGCAACTCATTCTCTAGCTATGGCTCTTATTCACCTGCTGGCAAGTTAATGAAATGTATATATAAATTTTCTAGGGAATTCCTGCTTTTAACTGAGACACTTCTTAACATCAAAAAATCCAAGATCAAAGTGGGAAGACAATGCTGAAGGAATTCTTCCCCTCAATGCTTTTCCACTCCACATCTGTATATTTTCAGTCTTTTCTGTGATAATTATACAAAACCTTTTCATATATAAATATACCAAGTTTTGATTATAACTCAGAGAAATGGATCCTGCCTGCATGCTTGTGGGATGAACAAGCCAAGGAAGCTGTTCAATAACCTCTTCCAGGACATTCTAATGAGAAAGGCAGCAGTCAGCATAGCGCTGTTGCCCTAACACACCAAAAGTGCTTCTGCTGCATTCAAAAAAAAAAAAAAATGTTTTTAGTGACAGTTTTCAGTGTGCTGCTTTCTGGTAAAGGAAAGCTGCACTTTGATGCCAGTCAGCACCACGATGCTGATGAGAGTGATGATTCATCGAAGGGGCCTGGAGGGCAGCTGAGGGCTGCAGCAGAGCCATCGGACTGATTTTGTCCCCTATATTCACTACTGAGTGATCACAGCTCCTCTGCTTTTAAAAGTCTGGCCAGCTTCGCAGCATCCCCAAGTTCTTTGTTTCTCTGAAAGCCCGACTCCTCCACGAACATCCTGCTCTCCAGCAGGCACAGCTCTGGCTGCTGCTGAGTGACCTGAGGCAGGCTGCAGCCAGCCGCGCTGCCAAATGCACTGACGGACAGACGCTGCTCGTGGTCTCTCCTTGCACACGCACCAGATGCCAGCATGGAGTCACTGACCAGGTCACCGCTTGGTTTTCGGCATTTTGAAGCTATTATTAAACTGACACTTTGCATTTGGAGAGGAGGACAACAGCTGCCTCTGAGAAGCATTACCACTTCCTGTTTTAATTAAATATTTGTGTGCAGACAGCAACAGAAGAACACATCTGTCTGCCAGAAAATTAGCAAAGTGAGGATAACAAGATGTAAGAATCAGAGAGAGTGCAGTGAGCTTCAGCCCTGCTGAAATCCTTCCTCGTCAGATAATTGTTTAATGCCGTAAGCAGGTAAGAATTCATCCAGCTATTTGAGTCAGAGCTGGAGGCACAGAGTGGAAACACTCACCAGCCACGTGCATCATTTCCAAACATGAGACAGTAAGAAACCAATTATAAACAGATATATTTATATTACACTCTATACCTATAACTGGAGTAATGTCTAATCTTACGTCTTCTACAGAGCTACTAGAAATCGGTATGTTTTGCTACAGACTGAATACAACCAGGAGTAAGACACTGAATTGTTTGCCAATGGTTAAAGAGGCAAAGATTGCTGAAGAACTGCAATTGGAGGAGAACTGCAGGTGACCTGCTGGTTTTGCAGTCTACTGTCCTCATCCAGGACTTCTAATTCTTTGCAATCCTGACTGAACTTCTCTCCCTTTGAAGAATCTGATGCTGAACCTACAGGACAAAACATTCAAACTTAACATGTGCAAATATGTTCCAGTAGGAGATCACTGAAATGTCCTGGTATTCTACACAAGGTATTTAGTTACTAGTAATGAGCTGAGAACTTTCCTCACCCAAAATATACTCTCACACTGAGGCTGCAACTCTAGACAGGGAGAGCCAAATTTATACAAACCTTCTGTGTGTGGTCTCTCATTAAAAAAAAATCCCAGTGACCTTTTACCATTTCCTACATCAGGATAAAAAAGTAATCCCTGTCCACAAATGTTTGTTTTTAAACACAAGCTAAGACTTTATTTTTCAATTAAAAAAATTCAAATCTAAATGAAATTTAAATCCAAGGCAAACACACCTCCCTGGACGCTATGTGACAGGTCAGGAAAATGAACAGCTTTCTGACTAGTTTTAACCCATACTATGACAGAAAAGTTTTTGGACACTCAATACCTCCCTAACACAAGAAAACCACTTCCTGTCGTGCTCTGGTTTCCAAGAAAGACTTTGCTGGATTAGGACAAGTCCAGCACAGAACACCAGCCAATAATTGTCCATTTGAAGTGAAAGAGTGCCCACTGCCTCTCAGGAGGAAGGAAATTCCAGGCTGTTACCTCCTAACTGCTACGAGCCTTGCTGTTTGCATCCAGGCCAAAGCATCTGCCATTGCTCCGAAGGCGCCTCCAAGAGGCCAAGCAGCTGGTGCTCGCCAAAGCAGAGAGAATGAAGTGTTGCAACTGTCCTATCTGATTGATCATGCAGCTCTTTCACTGCTGTTCCTTACTCCTCCTACACTGCAGCCCCAGTAGAGAAGCTTCTGCAGAGCTCACTTCCATCAAGTAGATAAATAAACGTGACAGGCTTTTAGAAGCAACCTGTTAGCACTGTCCTCGCATTAGCAGACTACCATGAAGAAATGTCCTCAAGCTTTTCGAGATGAACTAAAAAGTGCCTCTTCAAAGAACTAAACAGTTCAAATGCAAAAATTTCATTACTGCCTAGCGATGCTCACAACGCTGCACATTAAGTAAGCATGAACTGAGAAAGGCCTTCAATATGCAGCTGTGCCCTTTCTACGCCATGCCCTAGCAGAAACTTGGGAGTGAGTATTGCTCATAAAGGACTGAAAATCCTGCAAGTTCTTTTACACGTCTCTAGCAGCAAAAAGAAACTTTACAATAGGCGTAGAGCATTGTAGCTTTAATAGGTCTTGTGTATTTACACACCTTTAGACTCTAGAACTGTATTTTCAGTGGGGACAACACTTAGAACTTGCTCCCATAAGGCGCAGTGCAGTGACAAAAGCAGAGGGACAAGGCAATGCCCTGACTCCCAGCTTTACTTCAGCTCCGGAACGTGAGGCAGCCCCAACTGCACAGACTGTATGAGCAATCACCTATGTGCACACTGAAGCGAGCTCTGATGAGCAGGTGGGCTCATCAGCACCTCAGGGAGTCACTAATGCCGTCCATTGTTAAAGTACAGGCCCAGCGCTGCCATCCACAAGCGGGAGGCGCGTGCGCCACCAGTGTGCTCATTGCCCCGAGCTTTTCTCATTCCTGTCTTGAAGACGCACTTTGATCACCTTAACAGAAGAGCTGACCTTAAGAGAAAATAAGAACAGAAACTGCTAAGAAAGACAGCCACAGGCACAGAACAGCTTCCTGTGCAGCAGTGTTACTCACAGCCAGCTGCTTATGATGAGCATCCGCACTCTCATCAGCTTGTAAGTCAGCAGCACCTGCTCCCCATCATCTTCCTAGAGGACACATACACAGCAGCACGGCGCTCAGCAGCCCTCCCCAGCACCCAGCTGTTTGTGGCAGGACCTAGCCCAGAGGGTATGCACTGCATGTCAGCCTCCTGTCCTGCTGAACACAAGCCTGCCTTGTACTACTGCCTACACCCTGCATTTGGCATATGTGCGGGAGACACTGAACCTCCCTGGAGCATCACGTCTAAACAGACTTGAGCAGAATTAGTAAAGGAAACTTTGAGGATATTTTAGAAGCTTTTCGTTTTTAAGGATTTAGCGGGCAATACTTTAATCTCTCTGTAGTCTTGAAGTGTTGTTTTCATTTAAGTTTTCATTTAATACAGAATTTGTAAAATATAAAAGCTAAAACCTAAGGCATCACATGTGAATGGAGATGCATCCACAGAAACCTGTTTAGCCCAAAATTCTCTTACTTTGATTTTAAGACCACACTATACTATCGTACCTGGTGCTCAGCTGAAGAAAATGAGAATACCTTAAGAACCCCAAGAAGAATTTCCACATAGTAATAATTCATGTGCATATCACAGTTCTTAGGAAGTGCTCTACTCTATGTATCAGTGGCTGCAATTCCTATAGATGCAAAAAGTCTTGAGAGATAACACATTTCCTGTACTTTCTGACTACCTCCAGTGATTAACCATCCATCCAGTAAAGTTACAATAAACTTAATGTCCTGTTGCTTATTAATTATCAGCTCAACAAGCCATTTAAGCAGGGAAGAAATGCACAGCAAGATGTTTCCTGCCATCCTGCATATTTGCTGTAACAAATGGCACATTGAACAAACCAGACAGGATTTCTGAATGAGCATTGTTTGAAATACATCCCTGCATCTAATTTAGGCATATTTGTTCTGGCACTTTCACCACAGGAAGTGGGATTGTCTAAGGAGGTTGTTTTAGGTGATTGAAAGAAACCCTCCCACACCTGTATAGCCCTCCCCAAATTAACTCCCTGTCTCTGGGAGCTGCGCCCCAGATATCAAAGAAAAAAAACTTTGCCTTTTAATGGGAACTGACTCCAGTGGATGTTGCTGTACTTCATAGTGGAGATATTGATCTTGCAGCTTTTTTAACCAATTTAGTATTTGCCTATCTACTTTGGAGACCATTGTTTTAGGTGACATCACTGAAAACCGTGAAAATTTCTCCCATTCCAATTACCCAATCTTGTAATTTTAAGCACAGTACCACAAACTAGGTATCTACCCACCCGACCTGTGAACAGTCAGATACTTGTGTATCTTGACCTAGACTACACCTGCTCAACATTAAATTGCTCTCAAATACCTACTGCCTTCTTAGCTATGTTTCAAAGTTGTCCTGCACAATTTGAGTACTTCAAAGAGGAAAACCAGAACAGGCAGTCCACGCCTTCTTTCGAGCTCTGCAGCAGTCATACCAAGGAGCAGAAACCTTCCAATAACTCATTGTTTCCTCTTCTGTGAAATTAAAGATAAGAATTTTCCATTTCACTATATATTGCAAAAATTTCTGTGCCAGCTAGAGGTAGAGTTGATGGGGCTTTGAGGAACCTGGTCTAGTGGAAAGTGTCCCTGCCCATGGCAGAGAGGTTGGAACCAGATGGTTTTTAATGTCCCTTCCAACCCAAATCATTTTACGATTCTATGAAATGTAACATATAAACATCACACTACAGTAAGTCCCATATGCTGTGGTCCACACAGATTTCACTTCCTGGAGACTTCCAAATTTACCATCACTCCCATTCACTTTTGACAGCTCTAATCTGATTTTTGGAGTCTCCCTCTAGAGGAAAGAATGGCGATGATCACAAAACACTGATAATGTGAATCATGAAGAGTAGACCTCACTATCATTCCCATTTGTATGGCAGCACATTGGCATTCTGATTTGCCCCATTTGCAACACCAGTCTGTAGATCAGCCCTGAAATTTCCTTTTCTATCCAACAAGGCTGAGCGTGTGGTTATCAGGCATACAACAGCTCCCTCAGTGCTCCACCGAGGGCTTCCTAACTTCTCATTTCTAGGGATTAGAGAATTTATATTCTGCAGCACAGAGAATTCCCTAGATACCAGTAGGAATTGGAGAAAACTAAAACTGGGCCTATTCTTTTCCTCTACTTCATTAAGTGCAGTGGGAATTAAATACTGGGAACTGCACACTGAAGACAACACAACAGAGGTTTTCCTACTTTCACAGATGTACTCTTTGCTTGATGAGCTCTCTACTGAGAATGAGATCAAGCTAAGTAGATCAGAATCAACTTTTAATTAAACTCAACAGCTTTTCTTGATTCATGTAGGACTTCATTCCAAGAATAGACATCTGGCACAAGCTTTGGATGCTTCTTTCCTTTGAATTCACATATATACACACATATGGATGTGGCACGACAATTTTGTTAAACCCCATTTATTTATTTAGTGCATTTGCTTCCCATCATTCGTTATTGCTGCTTAAAGTACTTCATCTCAAGGAGAACCTTATTAGAACCCAACAATACAACATATGGTCACATTTGCTGCACTGTACACAGGCTCCTTTGACAACAGAGCAGAGTCATCCCAAGATATAAAAAGCACAGGTTCAGAAGGTGAGTTTTGTTATGCATGTATGAGAATATGTGTGTGGGGGGTCTTTATACAGCCTTTCCACAGGATTTTATTCAGAATGATTGTGGCTGGTGCCATAACCATAAGAGGCATTTTCTTAAATGCAACCAAAGCCAAGGGATGAATACAGGTTAGTTTCCATCTTAGATGTGACAATAAGAGCTCCTGATGTTCTGTATGAGAACATTTTCTACCAGTTTTCTATGCAGTTCCCTACAGTTTAGGGACCACAAGACAGGGACTGGGGGAGCAAAATCCACTGTAAGAGATCAGGTTTGTGCTGACTTGAGGAACCTGAATATACATAAGCCTATGGAACCTGACAAGAGGTATCCCAGAGTCCTGGGAACTGGTTGATGTAGTTGCCAAGCCACTCTCCACGGTAACTGAGAAGTCATGGCAATCAGGTAAAATCCTTGGTGACTGGAAAAAGGGAAACACCGTATCTAGATTTAAAATGGGTAGAAAGGAGGAACCCAGGAACTACTGACCTGTCAGCCTCACCTCTGTGCCTGGGAAGATCCTGGAACAGATCCTCTGAGAAGCTCTGCTAAGGCACATGGAAGACAGAAAGGTGATTCGAGACAGTCAGCATGGCTTCCCCAAGGGCAAGTCCTGCCTGACCAGCCTAGTGGCCTTCTGTGGTGGAGTGGCAGTGGACAAGGGAAGAGTTACAGATGTCATTTGTCTGGACATCATGAAATGACCAGATTAAAAAAAACCAAAACATTTTTGGAAAAGCAACATTTGCAGGTCAACTGTCCTACAGAAAAAGACCCACAACCAAATCCAAAACAAAGAAACCACACTGCTCTCAAAACAGCACTAAGAATTTTTTTAAAAAAGAATGTACTTAGGAAAGTCAGAACTTAACAGTGGCACATAGAAAGGAATGCATTTCCCCTGTGGCCTCTGCAAGTCCATTTAAGTGCTCCTGATATGATTATTCCCACCTTCAACTTTCTATTTTCCTTCTTGAGCTGAAAATCAGCTCAACTATGGAGACAAAACAAACAGTAATGCTCAACTTCTAGCTGAAGCTATAGAAATCAAAATTCCTATCTTGGGCAAACTAGATTCTAAAAAAGCCCCAGGTGCTGGAGTTGCATAAAAAACTCTGCTTTTCACTGAAACTAGAGTTTGCATTCAGCCGTCATATTTGTTGAAAGCTACCTGAAACACAATTGCACTGTAGCCAATGGCCAAGAAATCAAAATTACGATAGAAAATGCAAATGAAACAAAGCTCTAAAATGATTTTCAAGACATTAACACATCTTGTGCCATCAGACTTTTGGTGTTTCAATATTTACATTTGGCAATGCTGAGGAGGAGATCCAAATGAAACTAGTTTGCAGTTCACTGCAACATGTGATGTCTTAATTTGTGACCAAATTAGTTCTTTTGAGACATTTTTCCCTTTAACATTTATTATTATAATTTAACATTTAGTGCTTGCTCAAGTAAGTGGGGAGGATAGACAGGGACTGCCTCAGACATTTGAAATATTTCCTGAAATTTTAGCCTTTATTTTGAATCACCACTCTGAAAATACAAGGGAGCTACTTCGGAAAGTTAAAATAACAGAAAAAGGAGGCTGTTCTTCATGCAAACCAGACTAGTAGGAAAAACACTTAACAACAACAACAGAGGAAGGAGAATTGTGTAATTCTGTTTTATATCACATCGGGTTTCCTAGCGAATTTATAATTAACTAAAGTTTATTCAAATTTGACTAGTACTGGATTTAATAAACTATAATGTTCCCTACTGCCCTTTAATAAAACTGCACGGCAATAAGAAGTAATGGAGTTAATGAGGGACATCATGAAAATAATACTAGACCAGCTGATAAACTCCTCTGTACATCATGACACAGGTATTGTCTTCCCAAAGCCTGCTTTTGCTCAAATAGAGAGATGTGCTGAATGTTACTGGAAAGCCATCATCAAATACTATAAAAAAAGATACGAAGTCTGGCTCACCAGTACAATTCACACACAAAAATCAGATGCTGGAAGAGTGAGGGTTTCAGCAGGGTCACTTGCTACACCTGAGCTGGCAGAGAAGGGCTAGGCCAGCACTCACTGCTTCCTAAGCTCCAGTTCTGCTAAGTGGCATGGCCACCTGCCCACTGCTGCCTGCCAAATGTGTGTCACTGCTAATTATAACTGGTTCAAACACGGCAGAGTAAAGAGAAGCAGGGAGCCCATCATTACACAGAAATACTACAAAGCACAGCCCTATTTTACCTACCTGAAAGACAGAGTTTCGTCACTCGATAGCAGCGTGAGCAGAATTGCACTAATTTCCATGTACCAAATCCAGTGAATCTCAGCAACAAAACTCCTGTGGCTCCTGCTCGTTCTCTCAGAATAGATTTATTAGTGAGGTTCTACAGTGAGGTCCTATTTTCCTTGCTTTTTATCAGCTGTATAAACTGGATTCAATATCCTGAGTATTGTGTGGCCTTGTTCTATTTTACCCAATAACTTGCTGAATTCTGTAATAAATGAGTAACTCTTTGAACTCCGAGTTTATGGATCTAACTCTTCTGCCTGAGTGCCAGCCACTAAAACAGTCACCAAGTCACAGTGCGTCCAAGCATTCCATTTCTCCTTATCTGTAGCTTCTGCAGTTTGAGTCTCATTTGAGGATGAAGATGCCCAGCTCCTTGTCTAGGAAGACGCTCAGTGTGCTGCTACACACTGTCAATACATTTTTTAGTTGCTTTTCTACAAAGAAGGAACAATTGTTACAAGGCTGATCTCCTCTGTCAGGCACAGGACTATGGAACAACCTTTATGACCTTGCACTTGTCTCTCATGGGCAAGACACAACTGAGACAGGGACAAATGGCTTCTCAAAGAAATGTTTCCAGGGTGATGGCATGCACTGCAGTCCTGCGGTACAGTGAGCTTCCATTCTGCTGATTCTAAGCACAGAAATGCAGCATTCCCGCCAGTTACTTTCAACAATACAGACATAACAGTATTGAGACACTCAGTGTCACAGCTTTCCCTCAGCTCCTTCCTTTATAGGACATGAGGGCCACTTTCTTGCCCTGCATCTTCCTCTATGCCACCATTTCTCTCCTGGTCCTCAGCACCTGACTTGACATGAACATTAGGAGTTGTCACTGCCTGTCACAACAGACCTGCATCTAGCTCATCCCTGTCTCACAACTTCTTACACAGCTTCAGCCCTTGTAGCAAACTCTGCACAAGCCCAAGATGCAAACCCAAGGTGTACTGGGTGTACATGTGTGTATCGGGCTTGCATGGCCAGGTTTTGGTGAAATGGGCCACAGGGGTGACTTATATGAGAAGCTTCCCCTGTGTCCAGTGGAGTCGATGCCAGCCAGCTCCAAGACAGGCTGCACCTCTGGGATCACACAGTTAAGAAGGGGAAAAAATCTGCACAATTGCAGCTGACAGAGAGGAGTGAGAATAAGGGAGAACAACAGCCCTGGAGACCCCGAGGTCAGTGCAGAAGGAGGGGCACAAGGTGCCTCAGACACTGGAGCAGTTTCCCCTGCAGCCCATGGAGGTCCATGGGGAAACAGAGATCCACCTGCAGCCCATGGCGGAGCCCAGGCCAGAGCAAGTGGATGCCCAAAGGATGCTGTGACCCCATGGTAAGACCACACTGGAACAGGCTCCTGAAAGGATCCATGGCCTGATGGAGAGAGAAGCCCGTGCTGGAGCAGGTTTGCAGGTGACTTGTGACACCAAGGGGATACCTGAGGAGCCCACAGGATCCACAGGCTGGAGCAGCCTGCTCCTGGAGGACTGCACTCCCTGTGAGAGACCCAGGCTGGAGCAATTCATGAAGAACTGTAGCCCATGGGAAGGACTCACATGGGAGAAGTTCATGGAGGACTGTCCCCATGGGAGGGACTCCATGCTGGAGCAAAGGAAGGATGTGAGGAGTCCTCCTCTTGAGGAGAAAAGAGTGCAGAGACAACATATGAGGAACTGACCATAACCCCAATTCCCCGTCCCCCTGCACTGCTGGGTAGGAGGAGGTAGAAAAGTTAGGAGTGAAGAACAGACAGATGGGGAAAAGCTGTTTTTAAAATTTATCTGTCATTACCCTACTCTGATTTGTTTGGTAATAAATTGAGTTAATTTTTCCCCTAGTCGAGTCTGTTTTGCCCATGACAGTAACTGCTGAGTGATCTCTCCCACTCCTTATCTCAACCCATGAGCCTTTTGTTACATTTTCTTCCCTGTCAGCTGAGGAGGGGAAGCAACAGAGTGGCTTTGCTGGACACCAAGGTCAATCCACCACAGTGTACAGCTTGTTTCCTTCCCTGTGACCCTTTCTGTGCAATAAGCCCCAAAACCACACACCAATGCCAATCAATACCTATCAACGAAATGGGTCATTTCATTAGCAACAGAACTCTACAGGCAGCCTCTCTCACTGAGTTGGCTGGATGCCACCATGAGCTGCTCTTAAATTCATCCCCTGTAACTTGATGCATCATTGGCAGACAGCAGAGGAAAAAGGCAGGTAGATTGTGTTCACTCCATCATCGATTTTACTGTAAAAAAGAAAGGCAACTTGGGAAATAAAACATTTCTTCAATTTCTCCTTTTAAAATGTGAAATTCAAGTCAAAAGCTAGAAGGTTTCCTAGCATACAAAGCCATATAACTCACAAAGAACATGACAAGCACTGCTGATGATAGAATTCCAGCACCTTTCAATATCACTGTATTGGCTCTGGACCCGATGCTGGCTCAGCCCACACCGTGGCTGTAACACCAGCCAGAAAACCAGGAGCTGAACACACTGTGCCTCTCTGCTTCCATATTTCTAAGCACCTGGTTCAGGAGTCAAAGCCATAACTCATTTAAGGTCTACTGCTGATCTGTCATGTAGATAACTGCTCCAAGCAAAAAGTACCAGATAATGAAAAACTGGGGGGGCAGGGGAAGCAGAGATTTACAGAACTAAGTTAACGTGCAAAAATGAAGCTGGGCAATGAAACTTTCAAGAGGCTGCCATTGACCAGAATCAATCAGTGGCAGAGAAAAGACTGAAGAAACACCTTTTCATATCGCACTAATCGGAGGTGACAAGAAAGAGAAACCTGCTTTGTAAAGGACCCCTGGAACAGGTCAGCCTCGACAGGCACAAGAGAAAGCCTACAGAGGCATCAGCACAGCGCTCTGCTGAGTGGCAAGGGCGTGCTCAGGAAAGCCCAGTAACACAAAGTTCACCGTCTGCTCCAAAGAACCCTAAATCTCCACAGACTCTCAGGACCTGCACCCAGTTATGAGCTTGTTCCTGTTTCAGTGCTACCCTGGAGGTGGGAGGCCTGGGGTCTGTGTGATCATTACTGCTGGCAAAGAGCCATGTCAGTGAACTGCTGGGGACTTTTCTGCAGAAGCAAAATCAGGTTCTTCCATGCTTGAAAATGGAATAAAGAAGGGAATATGCAATTGTATAATAATAACTAAGGGTAGAAATGAAAGAGGGATTGTGCATGACTAATGCTGAGGATGGCAGAGAAAATACCAGAAAACAGGTTACAAAACAGAAGCAAGGAAGGTAAAGGAGGAAAGACCTGCAGGATAGGCAGGCAAGGACATAGCTGGGGACAGGGTAGAAGAAAATTGAATGTGCAAGGGAAAAAGGAAAATGAGAATGAAAACAGAAAAGGAGACAGATGAAAATGAAAGTCTAAAGAGCAGATATTTGGGCCAGAATAAAGAACAAAATTGAACTGTATGTCAGTGTCCTTACACTGCACACACCTTTGAGGTACAAGAAGGAGTTTCAGCCTGAATGCCTTTGCATATAATTTGTACTGTTTTGTTGCATTTGTTAAGACAAAGATAATCCTCTCTGTATTGTTTCCATCTGAAATTAGAAGTAAATTTTTAAAATGTTGAACAACATACCAGAAGAGAGATAAGCCCTTTATCTGCCATACTCAGCTGCAAGCCTCACCACACACCCACATTTCATTGTTCCAGCAGTTCAAGTAAATCTAGAAGCTAAACTCAAATCTCAGAAACCAAAAATCTATCACAGCACCAGAGACCATGAAAACATATGAGTATGAGAAGCAAGTTGGAGCTTATCCAATCTGCTGCAGACTGCTGGCTCTTCCAGGCTGTTACACAGAGTGGTTCTGCAACAGTTTTTCACCTGTGATTCATTTTAAACAATAGATCTGAGCCTGTGTAAGAGTTACTAATCCAGTTCATGCTGGATATTCCTGACAAAATGCATAAGGGAGAGAGAAAAAAACCAAAAAGTCCCTTAGAAATGAAAATATATGCTTTGGAAGTGAATCCTCTGCCTGCCTCTGCTTACAGCAGTTTGATTTGCATCACAGAGCAACACAGTCTGCCTGCACTGGATTTCTCTCTGCTGAAACTAAAACCTTACAATAAAACCTAACCAACAAATCCAGTCTGAAGTAACCTCTTCGTGAAGCACACCATGCAAGGACTGGTGAAGGTAGCCTAGGCTACAATTTAGGTCAGAAGGATCTCTCATCTTCTCTCAGTGCCACCACCACCAGTTTAGGTTGCTCAGGGTGTTGCCCGCTGAGCTCCACAACCTCTCTGGCAATCTGTTCTGAAACATTTTTTCTATGAAATTTAATTGCATATTCCCTTTTCGCAACTTGTGACTTCCGCCTCTTGGCCTGCTATCACGCAACTCTAAGATGACTCTGTTCCTGTCTTATCCATACCCTCCCTTTAGATATCTGAGAGAGCAGAAGGATCCCCTTCAGCCTTCCCTTCTTGAGCCTGAAATTTTGAACGTGCACCTAAGATGGAGTATCTGCTTTCACAGTGTTACACCATGTTAACATTTTCAATTTTCTTGTCAAAAGCATTTTGTAATCAGCAGACCCTCGGCGTCAACTGCTGCTTGTAGAGCCCTGCTCGTGCTGCACAAAGCTGCTTGGGGATGCAGCCCCAGCCCTGCCCTGCCATCTGTGTGCACCGAGAGCAAGGACAGCGTGCCCAGGAGCACTGCAGCACACTTATACAGGTATGGGCTTGGCTCGGATAGAAGCTTAATTACATTAGCCCAAATAAGTCATTCAGCAAAACCGTTCCAGCAGACAGCCGAGAAACAAGCCCTTGAATACAAACTCATCCCTTCAGTACTGCTTCTGAATAGGAATTAAGGAGAATTAAAAACATTTCAGATCTTACAAACACCAGTCTGAAATGGCAGTTGTCTAGATGGCTGATGAGATTCTGTCACTGTCACAATTTCATGGTCATCCTCAACATTCATACAAAGCTAATGTGATATAGTTCTGACTCATCACTACTTTTTTATATATTTGAAATCCCAGTAGCTTCCAGCAGCAACTAATTGCTTATTAATTCCACCAGAGAAGATGCTGTAAGGGATTTACAGTAATTAATAGAAGCTAATCTGCTTTCTGCCCCAAATTATCACTCCTACACATGAACTAATGAAGGAGTGACTGACCCCCAAGCTCCAGAACTGCAAATGCAAAGCTGAATTCTGTGCTACCTCTTCCATGGTCCTCAGGAAAGGTACTGGCTTTGTGCACGACAGCAATACAAAACAGTGCTTTCCCTTTTTTTAAAGAAGCCAAGAGAGGACAGTTGCATCCATCAATTCTTCATCCATCACCTCCCTGTCACCTTTCAATTTATTTCTGTCACTGGGAGAAAAGGTGTGTAAATGCAGCTCACAACCATGAGCCCCGGTGACTATTTATAACTGCAATACACTCCACTGCTAATCCTTTACAATGTATCTCCCATATTTTTTACTTCTGCCATAAAGCTGAGATTCCCAGAACTGGCTGCATTTGCTGGGCATCCTTTACTCTGCATTGATAACGAGCAGGCAGCTATTTGGGGAAAAAAACCCTGTTAAGTCAGAAAGCCTGAATCAGCCTAACTTTATGTTTTACTTATGCAGACAACATATACCCCACCATCCATTAGATCCCCCATTTTCTAGGTGCACTCATGATTAGCAAGGCAGGGAGCAGTAGAAACACAGCCCTCCTTTCTGTGCTTGATCCAGCCTGTCATCCAGCAGGCACATCCTTGCTAGCACACCCAATGCTTCTCCACTGACACTCCAGAGCATCCACAGAGCTACATGACACACTTGCTAGGATGCCAAATGAGTTCAGCCCCCTTCCAAATCACAAGCCAATTTTTCTTAAATGATGAAAAAGTAGCTGCAGAGCAGTTAGGCTCATTTTAATGGAGAGCAGCTGTAAATGCTGGCATGTACAATTACTAGAGGAATGCCACAAATATTTAGATAACAAAAACTACAAACAACCTCTGTGATGACAAAGGTAAGAGTGATAAGCAGCCATGATTTAAAACAAACTAATTATGTCCAATAAATCTATTCTCTTTCTGGATAAAGAACATAGGAAATTTACTAAATCTCGTCATGAGCAAAACATACTGGGATGGAGTGCAGCTGCAGAAATGTCAAACTATCCTCACAAGGTTATACTTGACATTCTGAGGGAAATGCAAACAACAAAATCTTGGAAGAAGAATTCCTAAATGTCCTTAAAGAACTATAATTAGTTGTTGCAGGTCAAAACTATACCAAATAGCAGGATGGTGGGAAGAGCAACAGGAAAGCAAATTTTGCCTCTCAAACTTTGCCATTAACAGAAGGAAATAAATGACAGGCACTCCAAAATTCAGATGCTAATACAATGTTCTGGAGCAATCTAACGTGGTAATAATCTGTAAAATAAACTGTATGGCTGATTCTTCTGTGCTGCTTCTTTTAAGTTATGGAATGAAATCTTGTCCTTGAATGCAAATTCTACTTCAGCTTCAATTCAGTTTCACCTATACATTTTAATTTGAGTTGCCAGGGAAAAAACTCTAGGTTTTTACAGGTTTTTAACATGGTAAATCTAGAAGCAGGGGGCAAAACCAAAGTCCAAACCAACGTAGAGTATTACCCTGGGCATTGATTTGTGTAGCTAGCTACAGGGCTTCAATATTGCTCCAAAAGTCAAAACAGAATGTTGTTTTGCAAGAAAAATGTACTTGCCCTCGGTCTAAGTGGAAAAGATGACTATTTCTAATGAAATCTATTTTAAAATATATGGGTTTTAGTAGAACTCACTTAAGAGGCCCCAGAAATCATAACTCACCCACCCCTCACTCATATTTAACAATGTCAAGCTATTTTTTCACTTCCTAAAGCATCCAGGCTATCTAAGACATAACAGTTCCGTGTATCCTTTGGTGTCATGGGGTAAAAACTCTTTGCTGGGCTAGAAAGCTCTACGCCATGTCTCCAACAAACTGCTTTCTCCTCCTTTTTCAAGGGAAAAATGCCATGCTATTAGAAGTAGATTAAAAGAAACCACAGCTCAATTGCCAGACAAGCAGTGCACATTCATGACCTGGAGGCCAAAATGGAGAGGCTGTCTGCTCAGTGACATTGACCAGGAATATGCTATTCTGTACAAACTCTGGCACTTTAAATTAAAGACTCCTTAGTTTGGAATTTTGCCACTACTTTTCTACACAGACGAGCTGTAATAATCACTGAAATTAGAAGCATTGCAACAGAATGATTATTTTAAGAAACAGAAATTGGTAGCATGACAAATTAAGAGATAAATCCAGAAAACTAATCACCGTCATAAAGGAAGAAGATGAAATCCTGGAATATGTCCGTAATATTTCAGGTAAGTTATCAGGAAACAGTAAGATGCCCAGTGAACTCACCTTTGGCCACTATTTCCTGTGAGACACAGAGAGTGCCACTAAGGCAGGAGGTTACAGCTAACAGAATTGAACCAAACACAAAACCTACACAATTTAAAAACCAACTCCAGCACATCAAATTCAAGCAAAGCTATGTGTAAGAAGGTTTCCCCAGGGCATCTCATTAAAGACTGTTAGCTTTTTAACACTCCTTTCTTCTGTTTGAAAACTTGAGCATTAAGAAATTTGTCAGACAATATTCAAGGGAAACTTCTACCTGACTCAAGCACACAGGGAATCTCAGACACTTGATCAACCCTTAAAAGCTGCTGTGTATAAATTAGTGTGTGGTAGCTACCTCACGAGTTTTCCCTCATTTTTATGGTAAGTAAAAGGAAAAATGGCAGAGCCATTTCAGTTTAAGGTTTTGTGTGTTTATAAACATATGCATCTATTTGGATCACAGTTAATCAGTGCTTATATTCAGTGCCTATTTAATGTTCTTCCTAAACAAAACTGTAGATTAATATTGGTCTAATGAAAAGGTATGTTTTCAGTTCATTTCAATGAAGCAAAAGCTGTAATGACCATGTGAGCACCCTACTCAAGCTCAGAAAAACTGATGCCAACAATGGCATAAGCAAACCTGCTCCTAAACTGTTCAGCATAAACCACAATGTTCAATCAGCCTCTCTTACAAAAGCCCTGGGACTGTCACAAGAGCTTCTTCAAAACCAAGCACTGGACTACTCTCATAAAATAAAACTGGTTTATCTTCCTTATGTGAAATTAGCCCATGGTAAAATGACACCAGGCAAGCATTTTACCCTTCTCCTCCAGTCAATGGGAAGACAGTTATACTCAAACCAATTCTGCACAGGTAGATATTTCAATTAAAAAAAGGGAAACTTTGAAACTTCACCCCATTGCAACTGGGGCCATATCACATCACAGAGATTTTAATGAAATATAAATAGTACATTCTGCATCACCAGTGAACATGTGGGCATACTAGTTTGAAGACTGCCCATTAGTGCTGTTAGTTTCAATAAAACAATCTAGAAATTTGGTGAGGAATGAGATTTATAGTTTCAGGTGCTATAACATTATCAGCTTCTTCAAGCAGCCATCAAAGGACTAATGAAGTTCTGCTATTTCGTACACAGCGGCGAAACTTACCCAGCTCCCTGTAGAAACAGGGTGAATAATGAGTAACGCAAAGTACTAATGCCATCTTCAACAGATACTGCACCAATCCAGTGCTCAACAGAGTTAAAAATCTGAGTATTGTTATTTGTGCTTCACACAAAAATCCTCCCTCTCATATCTATAGATATTTGGTATCATCTCTCTGAATGTGATTCATTATACTGAAATCTCCTTTTGTGCTTCTTAAATCCCATTACTGATTTACTTCCTCCCAAATACATTATCTAAAAAATAATGCCAGTAGTGCCAAATGTGTAATTTCGTTAATCATTTGTATGCTACTCAGTCTCTTCAGGCAGCTTGCTCTTTAATGTCCTCAAATTATTCTGATTCTTCTGTATCAAGGAGATATTCAGGGTGATATTGGGACTGCAAGGGGCTGACCCACAAAAGTCATGATATCCTAAACAGATCTGTGGCAGCTACTGCAGAGCAATATTACTGTCAGTCCACCAGTCAGCCAAGAGTGATGGGCCACCCATCACACATCCCCTGACCCACAGTGAATCCTGATGCCTTTCAACAACCACCAATAAAATCCATAACTGTCAAAAGGAGCGATCCACCAAAGAATTTACAAAAATAAAAGTAGTCACAAAATAGACAAGCATTTAATTCTTCCCTGTAAAAGACTTTGAAAAAGGATTTCAAAGTATTAAAATACGACCAATAGAACAAAATAAGGGCAATGTGCCTCTTTCAAGCCTTGCAAGTAGAGTGCCTGTAAAACACAAAGCTTCACTAACGTCTTGCGGTATTTCAGTAAAATGTAGGTGTTGATGAAGTCCAACTCACGTATGTTTTTCCTGAGTCAGCTCTCCTAATAATAATGATAATAAAGTCTTAACCCACTAGTTGGTTGGCTGGTTTATTTGCTCAGGGAATTAGGGAAAGAACATACAGAAAGGAGTATTGTCAAGGACAGTATATGTTTGTAAAAATTTGAGATGACTGAATATGGTGTGGATTTTATCCCAGATGACACTATTTGTAGGGAAGGACTTTTTGATTTCTTCTAAGAGTTTTGTAATCTTTTTAAGGTAAATGAAAGAGAAATGCATCTAAAAGGTGCTACGCTTTCTGACGTTTCAGTCCAAAATGGTAGACTAGCAGAGAAAAAGTCATCCTGCACACAATGAATGAGTATTTTTTGTTTTAGAAATAAAGTAAAAGAATAAACGGTCTGAGGTAGCACAGCCAGAGTAGGTGGACTTCACATCTTTCCTACGCCTTAGCTGGACTTCATTAAACTATGGTAGATTCTATTGCATTCTGCAGTCTTCAGCCTGTTGACAGCTGTTGTAACTTGTTCAAATTTCAGCAGAAACTGAAAAAGCTTTACAGCTACTCTAACCTCTACCAGCAAGGAAAAAGTTGTCTTCATTACTGGAGAGTCCAAAGAGATGTTTCTCTCCTGTCCACCCAACTCCTTTTAAGAAAAACAACTTGGACAAGAAAAAGCTCTGTATGTTTCCAGCTGTAATGGGCATGAGAGCTTTCATTGCTAAGTCCCTTTAACACAAAACTCCAAGAAAAAAGCCAGTAACTCCACAGTTTGTATGAGCTGCCCTCCAGTGCCAAGGTCAGGCACCTTGCTGGGGTTATGCTCAGCACTTGTGTCAATGCCAGCCACACAACATAATGCAGCCACAGGCAGGTGTGAATCTGAACTCTGCTTTTACAAATTAAAAGCGTTGGTCTACATTAGATTTTTAAGTAGGCATAACTTATTCATTCAACAGAATGTGCTCTTGCAGCAAGTTGCTAATCCCACTGGTATCTAGCACTGCATGATACGCCATCCATGTTCCTTGTGCTGCTTTGCAATGGGACTTTCTGATTCACAAACCAGCCCAGTAAAAAGAACTGGACAACAGTGTTTCTCCAAGCAAAGACTGAGAGCCTATGCAAAAGCCATGGAGGAAATCTGCAAAGATAGAGTAGGTTCAATGGAGGTTTCTCTCCAAGGTTTATTTAGCATAAATTTGCATTGTGAAGAAATTGTCTGGATCGGCCTTGCTTCCATATCTCTTTTTTCTCTCCTCCCTCATAGTCACTGTCTTCTCTTAATCTCCATTGGAGCTTAGGAAGAGCTGAGAATACAGCTCCATTCCTTCAGAACCGCAGTCAAAAGAATACTAATTAGTTGTTGTCTTTTGTTGTTCTCACACCATAGTTGTAGTTAAGCCAAAATATCTGAGTCCTTTGTCAACAGCAGAGGAGTGCAGAGACCTAACACATACTTGTAAGATAAAGAAATAACGACTGCTTCCTCAGTTCCACTTAGTGTACCACCAAGTACTGCTCAGCAGTTATGTCCTGCCCTATGCATGAGGGCATTCACAGCAGTCACTGTCAGCAACACACTCACTGACCTCATTTTCAATGGCTCTCACTGTAATGAAAGCTTTGCTGTCCTGAACTCTCCAGACCAGGAGTGTTCCTTACACTTTTCTGCCTTGAGAATCTGGTTCTGGAAGCTACCATGATAGATGGCACCACAAGAATACTGACCTTCAAGTGTGCCAACGTACTGAAACTTGATCTGACATGATGCTGAAAAGAATATTTGTACTTTTTAAAAGTCTGTTGAGTGTCTTTAGCAACAGCTTGCTTGTAAAACCTGAATAAGTCCCATCCAACTAACAAATACTGCTTTCTCTGTTTCTCTGCATGCTCATCCAAGGAAAATGAACACAGACCCTCCATGTTTAGCATGAAACCCCTCCTCTTGACTGGCAAGGTTAGCCACTATCAGTGTATCACATGGCTGCTCTGCCACACAACATTAATTACACAGCTCAAATTATAACCATTAAGTCTCCATGGAAGAAGGATTTAATAAATAGGACCCAGGACTCCTGATTTCTCCATCTACTTGTGTGTGTCACTGATTTAATATGCAACACTGGCCAAATCACATTGTGAAGAGAGTATTAAACTGATCACAACAGTGTTCACACACCTCAGTGAACACTATGACACCAAAAAGGTACTAAATACAGCAATCTTCTCTCATAGAATTTTGAGTCAAATAAAGTTAAGAGGCTTTCTGGGGGATGACTGGTGGTTTTCCATCAGGGCTCCAGTGATGGTTTTACCCAGAGGGTCTTGGTGTCTTGGCTCTATGTGCTGATTTACAGGGCACTTTCCTGTATTAGTCATGCAGATCTCCTGTTACTTCTGATGAAATAGTAACACTCTGGGTATGAAAATGATGGAAAAGTGAATCTCATTCTGCCAGGATATATTTAGCAAGGCTAGGAATAAAATAAGCTAGAGTGAAACTGCTTTCGCTACTCTTAACTAATATACAAACCCCCATGCAAATACTCCTCCTGGCACATCCAGATGGATGCGATGGACATTTTTCTGGACATTTTTCATAGCTTTTATGAAAGCTGCCATGGTCTCAGGTGGCCAAATTATTGACAAGAGTGGGAGTTCAGTCTCCAAGCTTTTTCCACTCCTAGAGAAGTCTGCAGACCATCATGATATTGCTGAGTTCATGTTAACAACAGCAACTTTCTCCAGTCCCTTCTTCCCAGTTGTATATCAGAGGCACAGAAAAGAACTATCAGGTGGTACAAACTTTCAGTTGCTCCTGACCTGGAAAAACTTGAACTGAAGCTAAGGTGAAAGTCTGTACATGCCATCAGCAATTCTCTAGAGTTTTTCAGCATTTCATTTTCCACACTTGTACAGGCTGACAGTTCTTAAAACATTTAAATGTGCCATTTGGCCAGAAATGTGCAAATTTTCACCTGTCTCAATGCTGGGTGAAAAATAAGATACCCACAAGCTGGACTTCAGCTGTGATGAATAGTGCCCCTGTCTTAAAGATTATGTTGCTGTAGATATATGACTTAATTTCCTATTTGTTGCAGTAAAAATGTAACTGAAGCAGTTTTTATATATAGCAGTGAAGGGATATAGATAGATAGATAGATAGATAGATAGATAGATAGATAGACAGATAGACAGACAGATAGACAGACAGACAGATAGATAGATAATATTCTAAGGTGAGTGCAACAGACATGTTGGAACAAGGATCACTGTTTTAACCATTTTAAAACAAAGGTAATAGCAACTGGGACAACATTAAGATTCTCTGATAAGCTGGTTTTCAATTATTTACACGCAAACTACTTGTTAAATAGAAGATACCTCACTATAAATAATAGACATAGGGACTGGCAAAGCATTATAGTTGGAAGATTCAAGTTTAAAACATTTTCAATTATTTGCAAACTATCCCTCACTGCAGGATACATATTAACCTGCAGGTAATGGAACAGTACCTATAGTTTTCTTTCAGTGTTAAGGCCTACTAAAGAAGATGTTTTTCCTTCTGAACAATGCAACTACTTCAGTACCACTTTACTACTACTTCTGAAGAGTGAAAAAATCCTCTTCAACAACAATACTCCACACAAGCACAAAGATTTGAGATTTTGCTCAATCTAGATGCAAGATAAATCTTTATTCAGACATAAAAGTCCCACCATTGGGAGAATTTTTATAGATACTTTGTAGTATAATACACAAGTCACTCTTCTCCAAGAATTGTTTCAAAGCCTAAGTTAGAATTTGCAGAAGGATTATTATATTTGATAGAAGGCTTAGCTGTGGGTCTAATAAAAACCACATGAAAGAGGGCAGAAGGGATAAAAATCAATAGTCCAGTGTTCTTACATGGCTAGGAGGATGGATATTAACAATACAAAAAACTTGTCGCATTATTTACCAGTTTTTGATGCAAGCTGCAAAAATAAGGAAGTAGCTCTAAAAGAAGAATCAATTATGAATCAGTTATTAACAACAGAGCATATTTTCTGCTTAAGATGCCTAAATACAGGCGTGCTGCTCTGTAGCTTCAAGTGACTCACAGTGTTTATTGCTTACCCACAGAATGGACAGGAATACACAGGTCTGGCAGCTTGACAGACATTTGTGGAAAATCTCTGTCAGGTACCTCAACAACTGTCAGAAATAAAACGGATCTTGTTAAAGCATGGACAGCAAAGACATTTGTAACAGGCTTTTAAGCTAACCTACCAACAGTGAGAACTCAACACCTACGAAGACAGCCACAAGCTGACAGGTCACTACCAGGCTTCAGTACACGCTCGCCTCAGATCAGGAAATTTAGAGGTAATAAGTGAGAAATGAGAAAAATAAAATGGAAGGCAGTGCATTAAATAAAAACTACCCGAGTATTTGAAATCCATTACTTTCTTGGAAGAAACATTTCTAAAGGGATTTCTCTGTTCTGAAAATTATATTTATTTCGCTACAGACTGAACTGCAAGCATCAGATGTAATTTGTAACAATAACTGGGGATGCTTATGATGATCTCTGACTTTACAACTGGCTTCAAGGCATTAATATTTCTTGCATTTATTTAGCCTAATATCTCAAGTACACTCAAAGACATGTACATTCACTAACAGAAAACTGTAATATTTCTAGGATTATTAAGTTAGATCTGGGAACTGTGCCATTTAGTACTCTAATTCTATCTGATCTCACAGAGCTTAGGTAGAGCTGAACCATGCACTTCATGTATTCAAATGGTCATCACAAGTCACACCCATGACAGCACAGGAGAGCACGGTGCCCCAGAGGTGCAGCCTCTGTAGGAGACAGAACCAAGGTTTTAGGAGACAAAAGATATTTCTCCATTTTCTCAGGGGAAGACAGTGCCCAAAGTGATGAAAAAAGCAGTAGAGCCACACACTTCCCTACTTATCCATTCTTTACAGGTACACACTAAACAGCAAGATTATCAGTGACTGGTGTAACACTGGGGAAAAAAATACAGCTGTTTAGGAGGGAGACACACTTCTGCCTCGTAGTACTTCCTTAGGTAAGGAGCTGTTTGCTCCACCACATGGTGCCGCTTCTCACAGGGTTTGATAATGCCCACATAAAGTTTGCTACATTCCAAGTTCAGCATGAACTTAAATCCCAGCTCTGCAGGGTTTCACGTCTTTGTTGGCTGGCGCAAAGTGCCCTAAGAAAACATGCCCCTGCATGCAATTTAGCAGCAAATGGAATGACATGAGGCAGAAAACATTTTGCAGAACTGTCAGCACTTACGAGGGTTTAAGTCTACAAATTTTATTGAACATGGGTACAATGCTTCACTCTCTCCCTCTCAAAAAAACCCAGACAAACACCAAACAAATCCTCTCCCAAATCCCAACAGTCCAGACACTGAGACAAGGCCTAATCAGCTCATTTTTTTCAGGGTTCTTGTACTTTTAGTTTCTCTTTTCTTTAAGGCAGTAGCTATTTAAAGATGGTTGAAATGAATTCATTCAGAGATTTATAAGAAAAAGAAAGCTAAAATAATCTGAGACAACTATTTTTGCTTGTGAACCTAGAATGAGATTATAGGCAAAACAGCCTATATAGTGTAAAAACAGCCTACTAGTGTAAAAATGCAGCAGAACTGTGCTATAGCGTAGTAAAAATCCTCTCAGGCTTGCTCAGTGAGAAAAACATGCTCTTAACTGCTTTTCATTCCCAAGCACAGGGAACACAAGTTTAGAAAAGGATCAGCCTCCTCTGTGGCCCATGCATCTTTACAAGAGGATTGTTAACACCTCTGACGTTGCTGGTAGAGGTGCAAGAACCAGAATGAACACTGCTGTAATCTCAGTCTCAAGCTGATTTGCGGGGCTGGCATTTGGGGGAAAACAAAGTGTCTTTTTTTCCTCTAAGTTGAGGAAATTTGATCTAGCAGGCTCCAAGTGGCAGTAATTGTGGAATACCACAACACTGTTTTAACATTACTTTTCAGGAAATAAACAACTTAGAAAGTTGTCATGAAAGTCTCAGTGATTGCAAAGCTAAATACAGCTGGTGTTCCAGTTCCTGCTGTGAGAAGGTTACTTTCTGTATGTGGGAACTGTTCTCTCAGAAACCATTTGAAAAAAAAGTGTGAGTCAGGACTAGTTCAAATCTGAAGACAAATGAAAAGAGCTGCCAGACAAAAGAAATGGAATTCAGTGAAAAGAAAGAAGTAGCACCTACAAGACTCCTGGAAATTTCTGAATACAGGAAAAGAAAGAGATTACATCATTCCTCAGAAAACTTTTCTTGATGGTTGTGCATCTGAGCTGAAATAATGTCTCTTACTGATCAGTTACATACATGCCACCACAACCATGAGTTCATTTGTGTATAAATTTCCCAAAAAGCACAGTGACCAATAAAACAGCTATTCCAGTATTCTATACCAGGCTGTGTTACTTTGGGCCACTGTGAGGCTTTTGCAGTGAATGGCAAAAATACAGCAGAACGAGAAGGCAAAGCTGAATTACACACTGATGAGCAGCCATGAGGTCAT
This sequence comes from Oriolus oriolus, assembly GCA_013400235.1. Classification (NCBI taxonomy): domain Eukaryota; kingdom Metazoa; phylum Chordata; class Aves; order Passeriformes; family Corvidae; genus Oriolus; species Oriolus oriolus. Next base: position 516,224 of record VXBT01008024.1, on the reverse strand, counting down.
GGCAATTTCAAGCTTTTTGACACAAAAACTAGATTTATTTTTATACGTTCATGATATGTTTAAGGCATAAAGAGTCCACACATTCAAACTGCTTCAGCCTCTGAAAGACTATGCTAAAATAGCACCTACTGACCTGCCACACCAGCAGAACAAGTGTGTTTGGTGGCATCATTCATTCCAGCTTCCACACTAAGCATGTTGTTACCAGCAAGGTTACATCTGTAAGACAGACTTGGTCAACCCACTACACGAACTGCTCATCATACCATAATAGCAACATTAAAACAATTTTAAAAAGGTTGTATGGACCTTGCCAAAGTAATTGAAAGTCAGGGGGCATTTTGCCTGTGATCAGCAAGTTCACGAAGTAGCAAACTTCTATTTTTATAAAAGAGCTGTTCTGGAACTTTCTAGATAGAAAGATCTTTCTGCACTGATTTGGTTGCAGGATCAGGTCCTAAGATTCTAAAGACAAATTAAAGACAAATGGTAAACTATTGAGATTAAACAGCAACAGTTGAATTTAAACATAGCAATGCTCCAACAATTTTCACATAGAACAGAGGCTCAAACCAACATGATTCAATAGAAAATGGCAGAACACACTTTACTGTTTTAAGTCTAAAGAAAATGCCCCCAAAAACCATATGAATATTCGCTTTCATACAGCTGTCATCCTTTGAGAGATGAAGGGGAAAAAAACCAAAAACTGCCTCCTTATTATTGCAGACCAAAATTCATTTTCCTTGGTATTTTGCCAGTTCACATCCCAATGAACTGCACCCACTAAGCAAGGTCACATAAATGATTGAGAAAACAAGTTTCCTTTGTGCATGAAGAAGAATGAATCATTTAGAAAAATGTGACATCTTCAGTAATACTTCTGCCACTATGCAATATTTCTCCAAATTATGCAATTCATGAATATAGTGTTCATAAATGTATTTTTGGAAAAAATGACCCTAAGTAAGTTTCCACATAACAGCAGCAAGTGGGATTTCTCAGTGAAAGTGCAAATCTGGAGGAGCAAGAATGCTGGAAGGCCGTGTGCCAGCTACTCTACAACAGAATCTTCCAAACCAAAACAAGGGCCATCTGAAACTCTGAACTGTCAGTTACGGATGAAGCCCTCCTCTTTGTTTCAGCTGCAAAGAAATTTGAGCAAAGACCCTGTAAGAGATGCACAGAATAGACAGAGAAGTATCACACAGTCACAGGGATGCCCCAGCTGACAGGTTTTGTGGATTCCTTTGAGTTCCTCTACTACATGATTTCATTCCTCCTGCACCCATAAACCCCTTCATAGCTAGATAATTACATGCATCATTGCAACCCATTTCAGAAGCAGTTAAGTGCAATGTGGCTCCTAATACATTGTTGTAGATTATCTGGCAACACCTCTGAGCTAAAAAGCCCAACTGACCCCTGCTGAATAACAAGCTCTAACTACTTTGCTCCACCTCTTCCCTCAGCCCTTAAAATGTGCTAAATCTATGACCTAAGCTGAGTAGCAGTACTCAGGTAGCTTCTGAAGGACGAGATGCTGTCGCACGAACTGATTATCCTGAAGCCTTCTTCTTACACTCCTTATCGCAGCACATGAGACATACAGTCAACAGCTTCTCTAACGTGAAGACGTGATCTTGCATGAGCCAGACTAGAACATACGACAAGCAACACAGGAATATCTCATCTTTTTTTGTTATTGACAAAATTTGTTTTGTTGTTGACAAAATCTTTATTTGTTATCTCACACAGCAGTAGAGCTGCACAATAAGTAACTCATAGTTTTTATATTATTTAGTTGGTGAACTTAGAAAGGCACCTCAGCTACTAATACACAAACGATTTTTTGTAGAGCAACAACTTAATTTCACAGTCTTCAAAACCAAGGGCAAAACTCCTAAAGGCAACAGTAGTTCAGGACAATGCCTTGAAAGATGCTGATACCACTGCAATTCTCAACTCATGCACTAAGTGACTTACATAAAATGAAACAAATTTAGATTGTTAGAATAATCTTCAGTCCTGTGATACAGTGTAATTACCAATCAGCATAATTTTATTTTAGTATCATAAGATAATGCTCCACTCTTGCTACCAAAGCCAAAAAATGCACGTTTAGGCATGTCACACTAAATGTGTTACACCAAACTCTTTGGTTCACTCATACCTCTGAATCTTGTATGTCAGGATTGTGGAAATTCCCACTTGCAAATCAGTGCCTAAGATGCCCTGCAAAACACAATCTGAGATTGCTGTGCTGCACAGCTGGGAAGAAGTCCAAAGGCTTTCTGCCTCTATAAAGTAGGTAAGGTGCTTATGAGAACATCTTTTCCCTATAAATTAACCAATTATCTGAATTCTGATTAGCATAGAACCTGATTTTGCTTCAAAGCAAGCCAGACGGGAGAACAGGAGGCAAAATAAAGGCTTCACCATCTTCAATTAGTGAACAAATATTAGACATTGAGAAATAAATTTTAGTTTTACTTTAAACATCTCTAATTGCTGATGAACTGCTCAGAGAAAACAGGGCTTGGAAGGGGTCTCAAGGCCATTTAGAGATTCCTCCTACCTCATGATGAAGTCAGTATTTTCTACATTGCTTGACAGACATTGTCTACCTGGAGACTGTCCTCCGAAGCCGGCAATCCAACAGCTTATCTGTGTAATGCCATAGAATCCTAGAATATCCAGAGCTGGAAGGGACCCACAAGGACCACTGCAGTGCAGCTCCTTGCTACATTTTACAGGGGTTTTTGCCTTCTCCTGACCCCACTGGTGATCAGAATATCTTGGTAAAATTTTATGCACAAACTTTTATGTATCCATTTCTCTCCTCAATACTTTTCTCTCAAAACATAACAATGCCTTTTATTCAGGACCACGGCTCTAGACTTCCAATTACATTGTTACATTTCCTTCTCCCTAATTGTCAGCTTATTCCTTTTTTAAACTGCAGTAACCAAAAGTGCACATATTTTAACTTTAGCCTTCAGAACATCATGCAGGAGAAGAGGTTAATTTATGCATTTTGCACTGCTGTCAATGCATCTTGGCACAAGGTCTAGTTTTGCTGTAAGTGGTACGACACTGTTGATGCACAAAGTTCACAGTCTGGTAGAGCAGTCAGACATCCTTCATTGCAGGACTTCTGCCCAGCCACCCATTCTGCACAGCTGCAGTAAATTATTCCTAACTGAGGGTGAAATGCACTCTTTGCTGGATGTCTACTAAAGGACACCTTCTCAAAGGTTGGGTGTCCAATCTAATCTAAACTAGGCTGTACAAAATGCCTCTGAAAGCAGTGAAGAGTGAAGGTGCAGCTCATCCCATGCTAAGACAGATGCACGTGGGCTAAACTGCCCTCCAGGGAGGCATTCCTCACAATTTGGCAAGGTAAATTGGGTAGTTAAAGTACTGGTTTACAGTTAAGTTAAATCATGGCTGTCCAATTTTCAAACAGCTGTTCAAATTAAATACACACGACATGCACTGTCTGCATTCCTCACTGATCTGAACTCCGTTCCTTGTAAACCAGAGAAAGACCAGGAAGAATTTTAGACTTTTATCACCCAATACACTTATGCCACCTCCTAGATTAATGCCTTTGTCCATAACCAAAAGCACTGCACAGAGCAGGCTGCAGGAGTGAGCCTTTCCAAAGAGAACCCTCCTTGTTGGAGCATCTCATTTTGAAGTGAAGCATTAATTAACTACACAGAATAGAGGATTAAAAACAATTTGTTACATATATTTCTCCTACTTTCTTATTAGACATTTGTGACACTGTCCCTCATGAGAAAATTCTTACTAAAGAAAGATCAAAGTAAATGCTTGCCTCAGGAACTTTTTTCTTTGCAAATAACAGGGCCAAATTAAGTTTTAGAAACAAGCACTAAGGCTGGTCAGAACAGAAAGAATAGAGAGAATTTTGAGAACAAAATTAAGAACAAATACTCGTAAGACACACAGACCTCTGCTCTCATAATTTTGACAACAGTGACTTTAATGATGCACAAAATTAATTTTAAAGCCAGATAAATTTAATCCATTTTTCACAAGAGGAAAGCAAAAAATACTAAAAAATACATGCTCAGATATCAACTCCCTTTGTTTGTGGTATGGGAACTGTGGAAAGCACTGCCAAAGCAATTCGAAACAGTTCAAGTATCAGTCAAATAAGAATCCCAGGACACTTAATCTAAATCCTGTTCCTACCATGCAATTCACAAAGCTTTGGTAACAAAGGTATCCCACTTGTATGGTTCTGCTTGAACTGACTGTGCCGGCCCTGAGGTTTAAGTGCTATCATATCCATATTTTTTCCTCCCCACTCTCAGAAAACTGTAGTGATTTTTGACAATACTCAGTCTTTGCAAAAGAATGAAGTAGAACGTCTTCAGTAACCAAAGAGCAAAACTAGAAGTGCATTTCATACATCTTAAGCTTCAGTGAAACTTTCTTTTAAGAGCCTGTTGGTTTAAATTTGCATCACTGTCGCACACGAGCTAACAGGAAGCTGCTCTTCAAACAGTGTTTTTTGGTATTATACAATAGAACTTCTAATTTCTGACAATGAAGTGCTGTATGCTGGCATTTAGGGCCTTACAATACTGGTATTCTGAGGTTCATTCACTTGCCAGACCTGAAAATATCACACACAACATCTTATGCTGCACCTAAACCCGCAGATCTGATTTCTGCACTGAGATGCATTTTATTGCTGGAGTTTAGCACATATGTTTTGACTAATTTTGTTAGTGATCTACAAATGCCAGTTACATTTACAAACAGTGAAACACACATCTATTCTCTTATTGTCTTCCTATCCACATATGTACAAATCTTTGTAGATATAATTCTGTGGGATTTGAACACAGGAAAGGAACTGAGTACTCTTTGCAGCTGATGCACAGGTAGTCAGTTTTGTTTCCACATCGCTCTGTTCCTTACCTCAGAAGGATTTTATGTCACACTATTGCTGCAGAGCCTTCTGCCACCTCAGTCAACCAATCTCAAGTCCTGCTGGCTGGGTTCCTGAGAATGTAGAGATGTCCTCCCAGTGCAAATGTCTACTCTCTGGTTTCAGAGTAGTGCAAAACCCTGCTTAGGTTTCCTAAACTAAGACAAATTTCAAATAAATCAAAAAGCTTTTAAATAGAGAAGAATATTATTTCTAATATTTTAACCTGAAATTCACAGAATATCTTCTTTCTTTTTGACCCAAAGCTAACAATTATTGACTCAAAGCAACTAGATATGTATTTAGCAGATCTCAGTAATGTACTGGACATTGCAACATTGCTCTGTCTACCAAGTAAAAGGACACAGATTTGGGAATTATGTGCAGAAGAGCTCCAGGGGTCCCTTGCCAGATTTCTAGACTATTCTCCACAAGACAATGACAGAATGTCAACATGTATTCTAATCAAAGCTCTCCAGAATCAAAATGCACAAGAGAAAATCTTAATTCTTGGGAACTTTATATTGCTTGCATCACACCAGAAACAAAGTACAAAGATAAAAACCCAAACAAACACCCTCCTGCCCCATAGAACACCCACCCGCTACCACCACCCTTAGTTCTTCAAACAAGTCAGGCATATCCCCATTGAATTTTTTATAAAGGTGAAGACGAAAGCTTGAGTTCAAGCCAAGCAGCTAGATCATCTCATCTGTTCCTGGGAAAGGAAAGATCAAAGAGTATGTATTTGTAGTGTTTAGTTTGGTCTGTAAATATTGATGAACTGGATTCACCAGAACAGTGCAGACTGCAAACGAATTTATTTAACTTTAGCTTTTAGCATTGCACACTCCAAATTTAGATTTTTGTTGTCTTTCTTACAGACCAGCACTTAAAATTAGTTGAAACCGAACACTAAGTTTTGAATAGTCCTTCTGGATTTGACTGGCCTTCAATCATAGAATCATTGAATGCCTTGGGTTGGAAGGGACCTTAAAGATCACCTAGTTCCAACCCCACTGCCATGGGCAGGGACACCCTTCCACTACACCTGGTTGCTTAGAGATCCATCCAGCCTGACCTTGGACAGCTGCAGGGATGGAGCATCCACAACTTCTCTGGACACCCTGTACCAGTGCCTCCCCACCCTCACAGGGAAGAATTTCTTCCTAGCATCTAATCTAAACCTACTCCCCTTCAGTTTGAAGCCATTCCCCCTTGTCCTGCCAGTGCATGCTCTTGTAAAAAGTCCCTCTCCACCTTTCTTGTAAGTTCCCTTCAGGTACTGGAAGGCCACAATTAGGTCACCCTAAAGCCTCCTCCTCTCCAGGCTGAACAGTCCTAACTCTCTCAGCCTGTCCTCATAGGAAAGGTGCTCCAGCCTTCTGCTCAATTTTGTGGACCTGCTTCAACAGGTCCATGTCCTTCCTGTGCAGGGACTCCAGAGCTGGACACGCACTGCAGGAAGGGTCTCACCAGAGGGGAGCAGAGAGGCAGAATCCCCTTCCTTGGCCTACTGCCCGGGGTCCTTTTGATATAGCCCAGAACACGTTTGGCTTTCAGGGCTGCCAGTGTACATTGCTGGGTCATGTCCAGCTTTTCATCCACCAGCACCCCCAAGTCTCTCTCTGCAGAGCTGCTCTCGATCTGTTCATCCTCCAGCCTGGACTGGTAACAGAGCTCACCCCATTTATTCCACAGTGGATCAGGTGAGCAGATGCAATGAAATTTTAGTGGATGTTTCAGTTTGTACATGAGAGTTGTCAGAACAACAATGCAGTTAAAGAATACGCTCACACTCATCTGAGTGATCGAATAATACAGGTGTATAAAGCTCGTATAGCTAAACACTGAGATTTCTACTTGTGGAGTATGAGCTACACTAAGCAAAGCTCTCATGTTCTAAAAATAAAGTTAATTTGATTAAAACATCATGGAAACAGAGATGCAAATGACTAAACTAATTTCCTATTCCTATCTTAGATGATTAAACCTTAAGTAACTCTATGTATTCAAGTGCAGGAGGAATAGATCAAGGAACTATTAACAGCTCCCCTCTCCCCCAAAAAAACAAATCTGGAAAACAATCAATAATTGATCTGGTTTAATTAAATATTGTTATACTTGATAAAACATTGTCCTTCATCAGTTTCAAACCATAGCATAACTGCTAACCTTTCTGACAAGGAAGGCATACTTTCTCCATTTCTAAGATACAGACTGCATTATGAGAATAATTTGTACGGAGCTATAAGCCTGAAATAGATGCTTTCACTAGTCTTTTTTTAAAAATAAACAAGAAGAGATGTCTAAGTTTACTTTCAACCTTCTTCTCTCAGCTTATTTTCTACTATTAGCCAACTGACTGGAAGAAAACAATTTAAGAAAAAGTGAAGCCTTTCAAAAAAACAGAAAACAAGTATTTTATGCTTTAAAAAGTAAAAACTAGTACTCCCTCTTTCCTGCCAAGTATTAACAAAAAGCTTCACTATATTTCATGTTAAAAATTTTCCTTTCTTCAAGCTCTTTCAATGGTCTTTTCCTTCAGTTCAGAAGATAAACTGTTCCACTCATGTACATAACTTAATCTAAGAGTTTCAGTATCTTGGGATGCTTAAGTAGGATCTTGGAACTTCAGAGCTAATTTCTAAGCCATTGAAAGGAACAAGAGGAGAAAACACTGCAATAGACAGTAGTGGTCCTTGTAAGAGAGCACTTTTAGGCACAGAAGCCTATTAGAACTTCCCTCATGAGGAAGAAATATTCCCCTACAAGATCTTAATTTGACTGGCAGCAGTAAGAACCTAAGAAGAAAACTGGTCCTACTTACACTGACTTCTGGCAAAAAAAATTAAAGCTCAGCTTGTCTCCTGAGTCAGCTCAGAGCACAACATCCCATACTGCTTATTCAGCAACACAACAGGATGATGCTGCCACCCAAGCTCCCCTGTCCCCACACTTGTCCTCAACAGTCAGCAGGTCCCCACACTGACATCACATTCACAACAAAAAAAAAGCCATTAATTGCTCAATTATGCTGTATTATGCAGATCTCACCCACTAACCTTCCACAGAATCTATGGGGTTGGCTTTAGTATGCCTATTCTTACTGATGTGTGTGAAATGCAGTTTGGGGAAAAAAATTCAACCTGCTAACTTGTCACAAATTTATTACTTGATCTTCAGTGATTTCACTTGACAGAGAAGTCTGACAGCCCTCCTTCTAGACTTGAATGGGAGAAAGGCAATGTTTCTTTGTAGTCACACAGCCTGCATAGTTATTAAAATTTTCTCAGATTTTTGATTGTTTTGAGCAAAAAAAAAATTAACTCCCACTTAGTGCACTGAGAGAAAAACCTGGCTCAGCCCACCCAAGGTAACATTTGGAACGTTCTGTTATCTAGAAAGCACATAAAAATAAACTTGCCTTCCATAAAGATCCTGTTCCAGTAGATTTTTCCAACTTGATTTCCTCCGAGAAATATTAGATTTGATAAAATCAGCATTGAAGTGCTAACAGATGCTAGGACAGCATGAAGTCGACGACGAAATCTTGGCGAGAAGAAGCGTTCCTGAGGGGCAAAACAAAAGGTGCCGATGAAGTTAACAAGCCCTGCAAATTTTCAAGCAGCATCAGAAAATGACATTGCCATTACAAAAAACAACTTACACACAGAAGTTCAAATCCTTATGGGACAGATCCCAAAGATTTTAAAATATCTAACAGAACCTCTCACCAATGCCATTTAAGTTGGAGTAAGACTTCCTGATTAAAAGCAGTCTTGAATCATAGTTATGGCTGGAAGGGACCTCTTGAGGTTACTTACAAAGATCAAAGCAGGGTCAGCTAGAGAAGGCTGCTCAGGACTGTATCTGTTTGGGTTTTGAATATCTCCAGTGATGAAGACTGCCCCGCCTCGCTGGGCAACCTCTCACAATGAAAGAGATATTTTTATGTTTAAATGTATTTTTTATGTTTAAATTGGATTTCAGTCTGTGCCCCCTGCCTTTTGTCCTGTCACTGAATACCACTGAGAAAAGCCTGCCTTTGATTTCTTCCCACCTACGGATGGGTATTTATACAGACGGATAAGATTTCCCTGAGCCTCCTCTCCTCCAGGCTGAACAGTCCCAGCTCTCTCAGCTTCTCCTCTTATGGCAGAGGCTTCAGTCCCATTATTATCAGTCCCTTGGCTGGATTCACTCCAGCACGCCCATGTCCATTTTGTGGGGAGCCAGAACTGGACACAGTTCTCATACATTCAATGGATTAATTATTATTTTACAAAATATCCTCCCTGATGAATTTTTGCTGGATGTAAACAGTAGCAACATGCTTCTAAGGTGGGTGATACTTCCAGTAGCATCCAATATAGAGTAAAGCACTTCAGTACACAGCAAACAGCATCAAACAACTTCAGAAGTCATTAATCCTTTCATTGCTTAATAAGACATTAATGAAAGATTCTAGAATCAGATCAGAACTGGTTTTAGCAGTAAGTCTTAACAAACAGATAACTCTAGAAAAAGATTCACATACATATGCAATCTCAAACTTTTTTTCCAGTGCAAATGTTACTGCTCATGTTCAAGAAGTGTAATTATTGTTGGTACTGTTGTCCTAACGATACAAATAAAGTACATCTGTCTCAACCATATATTATTTTACATTTTTCTGAACCTGTATTTTGCATTATCACCTAAGGTATGAGTGCAGCAAGGAAACTGCAAAAAGATGGCATAAGAAGGATGAGGAAATTTTAGCTTCCTCCATTATGCAATTGCTAAAGAAATTTTAAAGAACATTGCAGCACTTCATCAAGAAATATTGTCTCATTACGACACAAGGAAAAGTATCCTGTACATTGTGCCCCCAGGCTGAAAGCCTCTGTACATAGTGTTTGAATTCACAGAAGATTGAATGCTTTACATGAAGTGATGAGCATTTTCCAGGGCATGGAAACTAAGGAAAGTATCAGGGGCTGCTCAGCCTTCGTGTCATAAATGGTGACGTGGCAGGAAACAAAGTCTTGTGACTGTAGCATCAAAAAAAAAAAAAAAGAAGTAATTAATCTTTAATAGTGACAGGCATACCAGAATTCATGCTCAGGTACCTGAAACAACATAAACATGTGCTCAAAACAGACCTAAAAATACATTTCTAGACAATTAAATTGCTTGGTCTGTAAGCATCAAAGCAAATGTTTCAACTGCTAGATTATAAAGTGACAAATCTTCAAATAAATGACAGTTACAGGCATAGAAATACAATTTCAACATATTACTGCAAAGTAATCTCTGGGAAATTGAACGTTAGCCCTGGTCAGGACTATATCTAGCATATGAGTCAGTCTGAGTCAGCACAAAAATGAGGACAGATAAGGTTTAAGGACAAGTGCTCTGTATCAGGCTGTACATACAGTAGAGCAATAGCCAATCTCAACACTATGAAAAACAGTCATGCATGAAAACAGAGACTGAGATTTTTCTCTTAAAGTTCTGGATGAAAACCAGGGCATGATAGGAGAGAGGTAGAGAATACAACAATTATAAAAATATTCACAGTTACGTTAGTGAAAGAACTTTTTCCTTTTCCAGTACTTCTCATCTCCAAAGCTATCCAAGGATTTCCAATACATTCTCCTTCTGTTCACACACACATAGAGGACAGCTTAAGTTTGTCTCTTCCTGAAATGCATAGTTTGAATGTATGGTCCCACACATGAAAAATACATGCCTTTTCAGAATGTGTGAGTGTATGCACACAGAGAAAACATTTGAAATCTTGCTATGAAATCCATGTCAACAGCACAGTTTAAATAAGGAGAAGTTATGATCATGCCAGCTTGTATTTCTTTGTTGAGTCACCAAACTTACCCTCTTCTTACATCATGCTAATTAATTCTGATTAACCTGCAGCTCAAACGGCATCGTCTATCATCAGTCTACCTTTCACTCTCCCTTTGTCTATCAAACTTACTTGTCAACTCTAAGGAAAAACAGTTTTAATTAAGAAAGGGGAAAAAATCTTCTGCTAAAGCAGTAGAAAGAGTTGGAGATGGACGACCCATCAGACAGCTGCTTTTTAACTGCATTTTCCATCAAGGTACTGATCAGACTTGGTAAATTTCTAAAGTTTGCCTGTTTTACAACAGAGCACTATGACTACAATAACATAAATAGCTTAAAAAGCTCTGCTACCTTTTTCTAAAAATGAATACAGTTACTAAAAAAATTAATTAAACTGTCACATATAGTACATCACCTTTTACAAAAGTGCTGCACATTAAACAAGGCAAGTTAAATGTAGTATAGACCATAAAAGCCCTTAGCCATTCATAAGGTGTAAAGGAGCAGTTTAAGACAGACACAGTTTAGACAATCACTGAATCTTCACTGGGTTTTGCTGTAGCTAATTTCCATTAACTCTGCTAGGCATTGATCCAAAAAGCAGTACACATTTTCCTGACAGTCTTTGATGTCAATGCAGATTTCACTCAGCTGCCATTAAAGTAAAAAAGAAAACTTTCTTTAAACATCTGAAGCCATCTAGAATAAGCTAACTGGGAAAGCACCCGAGCAGGTAGTGTGTTCAATTAATACACTGGAAGCATTATTTAGCAATGAAAAAGGAATGAGGTTGGTCTAGATAACCCATAATAACATTTTTTATTTAAATATCTACAAGCTTGTAGATTTTGTGAATGTACAGCAAGTTGTTTACATCAAAGCAAAATTAAAAAAACTCTCCACATCCATAACTCTTCATTATACCATTTAATGCTTTTAACAATATGCTCCATTACAGCAATATAAACAACTGCTATGGATTTGTGGTGTTTCTCTGGATTTTACTGCTGTCTCTTTCCCTCTCCTCTCTCTTTCTTGTTGGAAATACAGCCAGAAGATACGAGTGGCAAAAGAGCATCTTGTGTTAAAATGACAATGAAGCCATGGCTGCCTGGCTGAAACCCCAATTTGCATCCCTCCTCAATGCTCCATCTTGTAATCTCACAGCAATACTTTACCATACTTAACTTTTAGTAATCACCAGCATCCCCACATCCCCACACACTGTGAAATAAATGAACTGTAGCACTTGCAAAACCAGACATACTGTCAAGATAATCAGCCCAAAAGCATGCAGCATGACATAGAAGGTGACTTATAAAACATTGGCTCAGCAATCTTTCCTGGAACTGAATGGAGATTGGGTTATTATTCCAAACCCATTCCTGCTGTAAATGAAGATCAGCCTCAGACATTTTTGCCAGATGTTGGGAGAAACATTCCTCTTCACATTGTTGGGTCTGCAAAATTTGGTAGCAAAATTGGCTGCCATCAAATCTCTCTCAACTGAGCCTTCTCAGCCACCTTACAAAAATAAATGGCACTATCATGTAGTGGGGTACCTTGACAAGTAAATCTATGTGTTTGAGAGCGGAGGAGGAAGACAGGTGTGAAAAGAAATTGCATGGCCAAACATTTCCATTCCTAAATCCATTTCCACTTACACATGCATGTCACATTTTGCCTCGAAGAGAAAACCAAGCCAGAAATGGGAAGCTTGTATAATGGTTGTCTCTTGAGAAAGATGATGAAGGACAACACACACCAGAATAGATCATTTAGGTTGGAATTAACAGTCAAGGTAAAGGACATGGCGGAACTTTGAGTTAGAGAGAAAATACTTATTTAATTTGCTATGCAAGGTAATTAGACCCCTATGAGTGCAAAATACACAAACATGGCAGGAGAAGTGGTTTCAGGCAGCAGAGCAGAATTTAAAGGAACTTCTCTCTAATTTCAGTTAGAGCTATCAACAGTAAATCCACATTTTTACAGGACTGTTCACAATGGTATCACTGAATGGCATGGAAAGATCAAATTGACGGTCCAGGTATATGCATTTACTTCTCTGAGCTAGCCAACAACATGGAAAACGCTGTGGGGAAGACTGACCAAAATAAGTAATCCAGCCTTCCAGATGGAAGCTGTTTGTGACAGGACAAGTCGCATGTAGTGACAGGACAAGAAAGAGTGGCTTCAAAATGAAAGAGCGTAGCTTTAGATTACGTATTAGAAAAACATTTTTTGCTGTGAGGGTGGTGAGGCATTGGTTGCCCAGAGAAGCTGTGGATGCCCCATCCCTGGAAGTGTTCAAGGCCAGGCTGGATGGATTTCTGAGCAACCTGGTCTAGTAGAAAGTGTCCCTGCCCATGGCAGGGGGTTGGAACTAGATGGTCTTTAAGGTCCCTTCCAACTCAAACTGTTGTATGATTCTGTGAAGTTGAGGAGACACCTAAGACTGAATTCTATACAGCAGTCAAAACCAGGCAGTCCTATACACAATATCACACTGAAGTTTTTTACAGAAATAGATCCCTCAGTATTTTATCAGGGAAACAACCCTACATTTTCCTAAATCAACCACTCTTAAACTTTTTCTAGCAACAGTGGTAGCACCATGGTGATTTGGCACGTCCCAATGGCTGGTTATTGAGAGGGCTGCTGAATCCAACTGCAGTGGCTTGTTCTGGGAGCAGGTCACAAGCATCACACTGGGTTTAGGGATGGCTCAGGAACAGGAGTGCATGTTTTCTTCCATGCTGTAAACCCAGCCTGATGACAGAGTGACAAGTGGCAGGAAGTCTCCCCTGACAGACATTAGCTGGTAACTTCTTGGCAAACACTCGTAAGATGGAAAACATCTACGTGTGCTGCATTTGCAAAACATCTCATTTATAGAGCGGTTCTGGGACAGATTAAAGAAAACTTCTACATAAAGTCAGTGACGTTATCGAGCTTGCTTATACTAAAAATACTTTAACAAGTCTCATGTAAAGGAATTAAATTTCCTGCAATTTAAGCAAGAGGAGCAAAACACATATTCACAGTATTTGTATCTTTATGAACTACCCATCCAGAGAACTGATGATCCAAGCACACGGCAAAACAAGAGCGTATGATAGAACTGGAGAAGCAGCTGAATTATTTCTTATGTGAACATAGGCACTGTGGAAGAAGACTGTCAGATACTATGACCAGAGTGACATGAAACATACTTGATACTACAAACTGCAGAACTCGAGATTACATTATTCTATTTTCATCTGCCTTTGATTTTTAAGGATCAAGATAACCTAGAACAACCTTTAGAAGAGTTTTCTTTTTTTAAAAGCATACAATATTTTATTACGATCTGTTCTACAGATTTCACTCTCTCCCACTCAAACCTATCAGCCAAATAAGATACAGAAACTGCACTATTTCTTGTGTTGAAGAAATCAAGCTAATTAACTACCAGGAAAATAACACCTAGTCCTGCATTATCTTTCATTGCCTATCCTAGTGTATGAGAGGAGACTAAGTGTGCTTCCCACAATTCCATCCTTTCAATTTCCTCAAGGTTTCTATTAGACAAACAATGCTTAAAATCTGATGCAATGTTGACTCATCTTTACGTCACAAAAACTAATTTAAACATCCTTTGCAATAGTCTTTTATTTAGGGTTTACAAGGACTTTTGAGGGGAGGGGATGGAAGGGTAAAATGTTTGTGGGTAAAGTTGTGCAGTACAGGAGGGGTATATATATATATATATATATGTTTTGCGTATTAGCAAAGTGCTTTGAAAAAACCTCAAATCAGTTGCTGGAGTTCCTTTCAACAGTTCAACTTTGTGAGCTTCAGTTTTCACCCTCCACTGTACCCCAGCTAAAGAATAAGCCCCTCTCACAATTTCCATACTTTCCTACAGAAGCGTAGGATACCACCCAGTCAATCTTAAAGGTGCCAGCCCTCCTCAAGTGCTTTCATTTAGAAAATGTGCTCAGGTAAATGACAAGCCAAATCTTCAATGCCTAGCCCTGAAGCCCAGGAATCGCCACGTTGCAACAAGAGCGAACACCCCAATGCATACCCTGAATCTGGGTCATCCGCAATGCAGCCATTTGCCAAAAATAACGGGACAGCAGAAAAACAGGAGCATGGGTGAAAAGCTGAAAGAGAGCGAGGAGCAGATGGGACAGTGGGAAGGGAGGCGACACATCCTGACTAACAGTTACCGGCTATTTTATCTAACTGCAGTTCGGCGCACTGAAAATGGAGGGCAGGGTGTGACTGAGCAGCTGGGGGAGCAGATGGGACGGAGGAAAGGCTGAAAATTGTGACAAAGCTCTGCCAAACAGAATGTCAATTTATTTAATTTTTAAAGTGAGCAGTAGAAATAAAGATGGGTTGGGTCCAAGCAATGGAGCATCTTATGTTTGTTAATACACATTGTCAGTGGGCAATGGGTCGTAGTGACAAAAGTGTGTTTGGGAGACTGCAGAAACAAAGGGAGGGACTACACAAGCTCATTAATGATAGTAGGAGTTATGCTTGAAGATCAACAGGAGACAGGGAAAAGCAGCTCATGAGAGGCTGACATCTCAATATGGTACACATTCCTGCACTCCGAAGCTGAGGGACAGATGTTCAACAGAGTAGGAGTAGAGACTGTACCACAGAACAGAAGAGCAACAAAAATAAGGACTTCTGGCTGAACACACGTACAAAATATTAGTTTATTAAATAATCTAAACGAAACTGTGGAATCCCCAGGTCTGCAACAGTACCAAGATAAGAACAGGCCTGCAAGAGGAAAGTGAACAAGATGCGCTACCAGATCTTACCCATCAACAACTTCCGCACTAAACAGAAGAACAAATTTACTTGCCCATCAACATACACTCTACCCTTCATTAATCATGGCAATCACTCCTGTTTGTTCTGTTCTTCACCTAACTCTAATCCAGAAACATCCCCTTTACTTCACTTTGCTTCAATATTCTGGAATTTCATTTTGCTTGCAGTTTTTCCCTCCCTTCTACCCAACCTGAACTGTGGCTTGAGGTCATATCCCATTTCTTTTCAAGGTATATACTTTCCTGCCAAAGCAAAGGTAAAAATTAGCTCCTGGAAGGTTCACACATGAAAGCAGGAACTGACAGCATTTTTCCAAGAGACAGGATGATGCAAACAACCTGTAATTCCCTACATAACTCCTATAAAAAGAGGACCACACAATTAAAATCAAGCAGCTGTCAGTTAAGATCTATTTTCACAAATAGAACTTGATTCTGAATTTAGGAATAAATGCTATATATAGTACTTGAGAAGATACTCATCTTCTCTATTGATGTCTTACTAAACATTCACTTAACAAAACGCTGTCTTGCACTAGCACCATTTCATTTTTAGATCTTCCAAAAGATCTACATTTATAGCATCTCTCAGCAAACAGCCAACTCCCCCTTCTGTTTGAAGAAAGCCTCCTACCAGCTCGTATGTATCCACTACACTTAGAGACTCACATGTGAAAGTTTGCCATACACACAAGTAAATTTCTGTACTTCTACATTTAACTCTTCACTCTCAAAGAACCTGACCATTTATTCTTTTCTAAGTAGCAGCTTCAGAAAAGTGCAGAACCAACAGCACTGAAATTCACCATCGTCTTTTCTGTTTTATGTTTAAAGCAGGGAATTTAGCCAAGTAATGGTTGTGCACACACTCCTATAAATGTGTCTCAGCTCTCACTGACAGAGAGATTTGTGCATTCTTCTCTGTGTGCAGGTCCTTGACATCCCTGTTTTCATTCTTTGGGTTCTCATTTTGCCCATTCTGATTCTCTCAGTTACCTCATCCACATTTTAACATTTTTACCTTTTAAATTGTAATCCAGCTGGGAAGGGATCTAACTTCATCAATCACTAGTGCTGAATTTTGATCTTGCCTCTCATGACTGTTATAAAATAAATAATACACAGTAATATCCCTAAGGAGAAACACTCTAAGCAAATAAAGACCATGCTTTCCCTGCAGCAAGGTTCTGTAGCTCAAGCCAGAGCAGAAAGACCAGAGTGCAACCACTACTCGGGACCTTAACTCATGTTTCTGTAATTGCTGACATCTATCGCCTGGACTAATTTTTGAGGCAAACCACAGAGGGAGGCTGTATTCATGTAACAGCAACAAAGAAGCACATAACCAGCATCACTCTGCCTTGTTTTCACACTGGAGCATGATTTACTTGCTTTCCAAACAGCATTACTGACTGAGCACCAGAAAACTGCCCAATGTCTCCAAAATGGAAGAGGAAGTAAATAATGGTGGTAGTTGGGAGAAATGGAGTTTTTTATGACAATCAATCAGCTATGCCAGGGGTTTCCCAGCTGACATTGTGGTCTGGAGCAGAGCAGCAATCATATCAGAAAAATCACAATGGTTTCTCTACTTCTGGCATCAAAAATAATATTTCTTGCACACACTAGACAAAAAAAAAGCCTCAAAAGGTAGGAAACAATAGAATGTTATTTCTGAAATATTTCTGCAGTCATTTTTGCCATTCACCACACAAAAGTCTGTATCATATTGCATATGCTTGTCTCTCTACTACATTTTCAGTCTTTGTTACTGAGTTTGGGATGAGAAGTTCCCTCAGCAAAGAAAACCAATGCCACAATGCAAGTGTGTGACTGTGTGAGCCCATTTTAGCAGGGCACTCAAAATGTTAGGGATTTACTTCCATTAAGACAAATGAACCTTTCCAACAGGAGGGTGGAGAAGAGAAAAGAAAATAAAACCAAGCAAAAGCAGAAACATGGCAAGAACTGCTTGACTCAGAACTATTGTCAGCAAAGCTGGAAGTCACTGGACTGATGAGGATGCATCAGCCAATCCATATTTACCTTTGATGGTCATTCAGCATCTCAGTACAAAACAGCACCTTGACACAGCTTTGTTGTTTCCAAGTACCAAAGACCAGTTGTCACAAATCTGCCCTGACTAATGTTCACACCTAGAAGAACACATTTCCACTGATTTTGAGTCAGAGTACATTCACTTTGGACAGTAAAAATTTCTGGTTAGAGCAATGATACGGCTGAACTCAAGGTCAGGGTGGGGAGTAGGAAGTGCGTGGCAAGTCCCTTCCACTAGTCTGGGTTTTGACATCATGGTTGGTACCTAGTCTCAAAAATCATTTCTGCATTAGAGAATAAGAGTCTGATTAAGGGAACTTGTTCATTCTTAGAAAGTGAAGCAACAACCTCAACACGGTACTACACCAAGTACATAAAAATGTTATGAAGAAAGTATCATAAGGCCAGATGGGCTTGACAATAGTAACCAAGTGATATAAATACTTCTTCCACCAAATGAAGTAAGAGGAAGATCAAAGCCCAGGGAGTGCTGAAGAACAGCTGTTAGGGTCTTTATTTATTGCAGAGATCTTATTAAAGATTTAATCTTGCAAGGTGGTCAACAAACATATCTCCCTCGAATGACTTAGTAATGTTTAGTCAGATCTTGTCTCTACTGAAGAAGTAAACTTTACTTGTCTCATGCTACTTTAAAGTGAGTTATACTTGCAAAAAGAAATTCTGACTTTTAAAGGAAATAATTACTCATTTTTCAATGTACATGGGACATGGCTGTGAGATTCTCAGGCACTTTCATCTTGGTTAGGCTGAATGTGTGCCCTAGCATAGCCTGAGTACTTAGTGCAGCAGAACTCAATTGGCTTCTTTGCCTCACTGCTCTTAAATACAGAGGTTCAGTCTGCTACCCCACACTGTTTATGCACATTTACAAGTGTGAGGTTCCAAGTAGTTGAGCTCCTCCTCTTCCATTTCCTTTCCTTGGCTTTTGTCTCTTACACTGTACTGCTTTGGGTGCTTTTCAGATTCCTCCCATGACTCAAAGCATCTAGCAATAAAATAACCCAAGGAAGTAGAGCTTTTTGCTGGGATAAAGAGCTGGATCAGCTGAGCAAAGATTCCAGCAGGAAGGCGTGAGGAGGAGGAAGTGGTGAGACTGCAAGGAAGAGAGGAAAGAGAAATTAAATCTTTCCCCCTTCAACAGCAATGAGCTTTTAGTTCAGCTTAATTCCCTGTGGAACCACAGCCCAGAGGTCAGGCTAACCAGCCAGAACCTTTCCATGCTCCACACCAGCTGTCTGCAGGATCACTGTACAATGCACAACTTATTATGAATAACTGTAGAAATTTTAATGCACCTAGCAGAACAAATGGGGCAAACAAAATTAGGCAGAGGAAAAAAAAAAAAAGCCAGACAAAAATCTCCTCACCACACCCAAACTCTGAAAGTCATCTAAAATTCTGTTCTCTGCAAAGCTGAGGATACCAGTTGTTATTGACCCCAGCTTTGGTGCACAAAATACTGGTGGTCTTTTAACTACAGAGACAAATGTATGGAGTTCATTCCTCTGGGGAAAAGAATAATGTAACACACTAACGAAGTCTGATCTAAACCACTAAGCAAAAACATGGACATCACATAAAATACTTCCCCTTTTGCAAAGGGGGGCTGGGTAGGCAATAACAGCATATTGAAATGGACTTAATCAGTGCACCTCATTGCAGCCATAAATGAAAATGTAGAAATCAAAGTATTCTGTATTTTAAAAAACCAAAACAAGGATAGCAAAAATTTAAAATACGCCACATTTGAAATTAGTTGGTTTCTCAAAATGAATTGTTTATGGCATATTTAGTTTCTTACCAAATAAATCTAAAAATAAGATCTTAAACTAGAAATTCATCATAGTATGATTTTGAGAAGACAGATCTTTATGTCTCCATTAAAAAATTCTTACTAGACTGAATGACATGTTTTCACTTAACTAAAGAACTAAAAAGATAAATGTTGCTATTTCAATTTAGATTAAAACATTAATTTTATCAATTTGCCAGCTTCACTCCCTTTGCTACATCTTCCTTTTGGATCATTTCCAAATATTTCTTTTTCAAAAATCCATTGATTTAAAGGTATTGCCAGCTACTCTAAGGTTTAACTCATTCTAAATCTATTTTTGTACCAAGATCTATTTTTTTTTATAGATCTGTATCTCTTTTTAAAAAGAGGGAAAAAACTTTAAATCACTGGGAGAATGTCAGCCATTAGCATTTTCTTTCATAAATCAGACACATTATTTATTAAAAGTCAATACAAATACTGTCATTGATTTCAAATCTGTTACTACTCGAGTCTGTTCATATGTAAGAAATTAATATAGAAACAGTGAAGCAAAGCACTGCTTTGCTCAGTACGGATCTAAACATCACCTGAAAAAATAAGAAAAAAAAGATCTGACAAAAACACAATGAAACTTCTCCCATTTAATATAAAGTTCCCAGATCTGCCCTATGTTATGAAGCCCAGCGTTTACTGTTGTTTTATACATAACGTTTTGCCGAAAAGACAATATTAATTAATTCAGCTCTAATTTACCGGGACCTAACAAGTAATCTCTAGGAGGAAAAAGGACATGGAGATACTTTCTCCTCACACAACTCACTGAAACACTGAAGTTCAGAACAGTGCAAGCAGAAAAGTACGTAAAAAGGAGCCTCAGCTCTTCTAGAGCTGAACTCAGGAAGCCAGGCCCTGGTTTGAAACCAGTTCAAATTAAAAGTTACAGAACCAATTTTTTGGATCAGGGAATTTACTGTTTTCAGTACATATTTGTTTATATGCTGATTTTACTTCTCACAAATAACGACCGTGCTGCTTTGTTCATTCTAGCTAAATATGCCTGAGATGATACTTAAAACCTGTCAGACTGCTACGAAAGTGTTATTTCCCCATATTGCGCTAGGTTTCAAGTGTTGAGATTGAAACTACCATAAAATCTGCTTAAATATAGGAGATATATACATATATATTTTTAGTTAGCACAAGGATTCAGGGAAAGACGAGACCTGAATATGCTCTATTTAGATTTTTAAGTCTTCCTTTTGCAAGACAACTGAGACACTATAGTGTGAGGAAAAAAAAAAGGAGGCAGTTTTGATACTATTCTTGTTACTCTTAGTGATCAATTCAACCTTAAAAACAGAGTAGAATTAAAATTCAAATTATACATCTAGATTTTTTCCTATTTTACTAATTAAACACCTCCTGCTCAACTGAATTATGTATCTCAGCTTTAAGAATAATATATGAGGAGGTTTGGTGAACAGAATGGGTTAAAAAAAAAGCATAAACCTGTGCTCTGTATTTTTTCAGAAACTCATCTGCTCTTCTGAAGACAAAAATAGACTTTCCTTTTCAAAAATAGCCCTCAAGAGCCAACACAGCAACTGAGTGAAGCACAAGAATGCAAAGGATTTCAGCTTGTCAACAGATGAAATTTAAGTGAAAAACCCATACCCCAGAAGGAGGTCTTCAACACCACAGTGATTAGGCTTGCAGCACACCTCTCGCCGAGACAGGATTACAGGGATGCTTCCAAAAAACACATTAAAAGGGGAAAAAGGAAATTTATACAGGGCACTCAGAAATTTTCAGTTTCTTTTAAATGTGGTACATCTCAGAAAATGTCATGTCACTCCACCCCTCGATAAGGAAAATGCGAAGTCCAACTACTCATCTGCTCCCCAGTCTCAGCATTCAAGAAGAAAATGGGAGTTAGAAGAGTGAGGAGAGCAATAATGGGTGGTTTGTAGCTCATGTTGTTGTAGAGAAACCTTCAATGCACAAGGCAAATCATGACTCAGCCATAACTGCAGTGAGATCTGCCTCATGCACTAATGCAGATGCCAAAACTATGCATATTAAAATTACTGGCTTCAGAATTATTTCAGGAAAAGGTGTGAAAGGGTCTTCTAAAGAAGGTCTACAACTGTATTTCCAAATAGAAATGAGAAACACAGGAGACATGGAAGACACTGGATAGGCCTTTAATAACACTGGATGAAAACAAAGTGGAGGAAAGGGGTAAAATGCACTTGGTTAGGGATTTGATTTATACAAAAAATAACCCTACGGCCAGCATCAGTTAACTATAATTAGAACTACATGTTAGAAATTAATCCAACATATATAACCCCACCTTCATAATGCCATTGTCATTATAATTTCTATGATAATTTCTATGCTATTTAAGCACTTAATTCCCTGAGTTCTATTAAAATTTCTAATACAGTGACAGGAGATACAAAAAGCCCCTACACTTTTATTTTTTCCTACAGCTGGATGTCTAAAAAACTCTGTTGCCTTCCAGTCTAGAGACAAACATATGCAGCTGGTCAGACAGCGAAGCTCAGTTTCACCCTAGAGGGAGGATTAATGGATCTGATAAACTCATGCTCTAGGAAGGTAAAAATCTGCTTCCAGACTATCACTGAAATTGCAGTGATGGACAAGTGGGTGATATAAGGTAGCATTGGCTACTAAATCACTGAGCTGTATCAGCTGCTGCACACAGGATGCCACAACAGTGAAAACTGAAATGGGTAGGATGGACAACCAACATCATTCCTTGAGCACCGGGACTTCATCAGGCTGCAGAGTGAGTCTCCACCAAAACAACAACATATAGGAGTATGAATTCTGTGCAATCACTAGTAAGGAAGCAAGACATATGAATTATTTACTCTTACAAACAGTTCGTAGAAGATTTGGAATTTAGTAGTGAGCAAACCTGCAGATCAGAATGACCACCAAAATTAAAATAGTGCTTTTTGCATCTAATTGCACATCAAGGTCAATTTTGTCCTTTGGAAATTACAGCATGAAGGTCAAAAGTATAAGTAAAATGAAAATATCAGAGGATTTCAAGGCAAAATAATGTTCTCTTTACTTGGCTCTTTAGTGGTATAAGATTTCCCAGTGTAAGCTTGTTCCCAGATGCAAGCAGCTGCTACACACACATTTGTCCAGGAAACACATGGTCAGAAATATACACTCCTAATTTTAGTGAAGATGAATATTTTAAGGCCATCCTGACTGAAATCAGAATACAAATGTTAAAACTGGCTTCTGTTCATCCATATACAACGTGACAAGCATTTGCTTACTCTAGGACTGCAGAGGAAGCTTTTAAGACCATGCATATTTCACCATCTGCTTTGCTGCTACTTTGCAAAATTCTAGTGATGTGAACTAGTTATTACCTCAGATACCAGAGGGTGGGCAAGGGAATGCTAACTCTGTCTGTTATCCCTGATTTTGAATCTTGGTTAAACCAAACTAGTAACCAGGAACTTCAGATGAGCATGGAGCCAGGAAACAAGAATATGAAATGGAGAGAGATTCAACTTACAATTAAATCTTGAATAAGTGAAATTGAAAGTATCCTCTTGGTGCCATTTTCCACAATTACTCCAAGCCAGTTAAGTGCACCCCAGTACCACAAATAACTCTGTCCTCCATGCCAGTAGCTTACGAATGCAAAAGTGAGGGCTGTAGATAATAGTGTTCCAAGCAAACTGGACTGAGATCCTCCCGTTGGAACATAAATGTACCTGTAGGTGAAACGACAGATAAGCAATGCTGTTAGAGATTTCACAGAAATCTCAGAAAAACATCCACCACAGAACAAATGTGTCAATTTGTAGCACAAAAAAGACTCTGAAAAACTACCTGACATGCTCTATTTACAGAGCTTGCCCTACTTTCTCCTAAGCTGTAGACTACTCCATGAAATACGCGCATGTACTATCTGGCAAAAGGACAATTTTGTGGTCCTGGGAACTCTGCATTAGGCAAATATACAGCACAAACTATATTCTCAAAACTGCAAATAGCAAATATTCTGATTTTTTAAACTGGAATAGTTCTAAGTTAACTACAGAAATTACCTGTAATCTTCAGGTGAATTTAAATTATAAGATTCTTAACAAAAAAAATTAAAACATTATATAAAGTCATATATAGTCACAACCCATAGACTGTTTCCCATTGGTCATAAATGTAGATGTATGCAAACATACTTTATTACTAAAAGTTTGTAATCTCTTTCTTTTTAAGTATTTCATTAAAAATTATGTGAACTGTGACTATTTCCTATCCGGTTCTTCTATTACACTCTCAGGATCATGTCTGTCTGATGACCTTCGGAGCATACGTACCAAAAAAAGCCTGGAAACCCATATGAAACACTCTGCATGCAATTATATTCTGCATTTAAACTGAACCCAGGAGTCAGAACCTTAGTCATTAATTGATGCTTATAAGTGTCCAGAAAGCAGTTTTTTTCTGCTCCTTCAGAAAAAATACCAGAAGCAATGGGATTCTGAAAGCTGACACTATTTTGTGGGTCATTTCACTTCCAGCTTGAAGAGCTACATCCACTCCCACCATTTTCTGATTAAGGCATGACCACTGGCCAGACTTTGTCTGAAAGAATTGCATATTTCTGCCAACACTTTGAAGAAGCCCATCGGGCAGGGGAGTCACCATCCAGCTCACGGGTACCAGCAAGGAGATGTGGTATCTGAGAACCACCAGTGACAGCTCTCCTCAGCTGTCATTCCCTTGGCATGACATGCTGCACTCATATTTGAGACTATTCCTACTTGCTAAGATAATTTAAGAAAATTTTTTCCAGTGAAATTTTTATCTCTGGTTATCAGTTTTCATATTCAGAGATAAATATTAGCTTAAAAATTCAAAAGGGAAATTAACATGTTGCTTTATTCCTAATCTTAGGAAATAAGAAAATAAATAATGGGGTAAAATATAGTGATGAACATAATTAAAGGGTAAACAAAAAAGTCATTAAAAAAACAACTCTCAAATGCTCCAAATTCTTTCTTAGCATAACACCAATACACCTTTTTACTTCAACTTGCTACAGGGAACATCTGATTACATGTTTTTCAGTATAGGTGTGCTTTTTCACTAAGCATATGAAAATATAAATTAAGATCAATAGTTTCTATTTATGTTGTGTTTTTCTTCTCTCTCCCCCTCCTATGTTTGAACAGTGCGGCAATAACAGACACTTGCAATTGCAATCAATTAATCTAATGGCAGAGAGGTTTATCTTAGCAGTCTGTGAGCAGTGAATTTCCTGCAGGGCTGTGGCACGGGGCGTAAAGAGAGCAGAGCCACTGACTCTGCTGCTTCAGCAAATTCCTTCTACACAAAGGATTACAGACATGAACAACTAAGCAGCTTAGTACTCTCAGGACAGATTTTCCCAACACCTTTCCTCTCCCCTTTAATAGGCTGATTGGTTTCTTTTTTTAAGCAGGGCCCATTCCATTACCAGCTCCCCTTGCAGGCCTGGCAGTACTTTGTTTCAGAGAGCTGCACCTGGAGAGGCCCAAAGCAGGACACTGCCAGCCCTTCCACGCTTAACAAAGCTCTCTCTGTTGTACATTTTGGGATTTAATTGCCACCTGATTCACGTCCGTCAATTCACAGAATCACAGAATAGTCTGGAACCCACAAGGACCATCAAGTTCAGCTCTTTAGTGAATGGTCCATATAGGATCAAACCCACAACCTCGGCCCTACTGGCACCTTGCTCCGATCAACTGAGCTCCTCTCTGAAACACAGCATTTCAGAGTAACCCAGACACTATCGAAAAGACACATCTCTGTGATGGAGATCTGACTTCAACCCCCAAAGAAACCTCTCTGCTGACCCTACAGGGCCCTGGGTTAAATCCACAGCACAAAAGGTAGCTTTTACTGCAGAGGTAGCTCCAGGTTTCTGTACAGTCCCCTTCCCTGCACTGACACTGCTCTGTAGGCTCCAGCCATCTTGTCAGCACAGGCAGCCTCCACCGGCACCGGCATTGCCAGGAAGAGCTCAGCAGCATCAACTCATTTGTTTCCAACTGCATGCAGCTCAGTTTAGGTTGGCCTGAAGGGCTTTCAGCTTACTGTGCACAGAAAAACAGGCTATTTTCTGATTTTTAGTGTTTAACAACAGCAGCTAGATAATTGAGCAGCAATAACTCATAATGCTGATTAATGTTCAAGGTTAGTGAAGTTTTAGCTCCTAGTGAGACTGATGGCAAATGTGCAACTGAAAATCCACTATGTGAAGACCTGTTTGAAGAAGGACAGAAGCCAAAAGGAATAACAAAATCTTTACTAACACTTTGACCTTCCCCTCCAGTACTGTGGAGAGTCTGCCTCCCTGCCCAGAGGAGAAACGGAAAGCAGAAAGCAATGCCTCTCTCCTTCCCTGCTAGCGTCATAAGAACGTGGACAGGCAGCTGGCTGTCATTCCTTGTCACAAGGGCAGTAATCACTCTCAGATTGCATGGTCTTGCCTCTCTCTGTCAGGGCATTCCCACTGGCAATTTTAAAGTGGTTGTAAAGGATTGAGAGACGTTGAGTCATTTCTCTTGAACAGTGTGAAGAGCAATTCTGTAAGCTCCTGTGTTTTTCACACAGAAAAATATTGTGAAAAAAGCCATTACTACATTACAGAATACATCAGGGAAAGAAAGTATTTGCTACCTTATCATCCATGCACATCATACCCACGTGATGCAGCCGCGCATACGCTGCTACACTGGCAGGCCTGCATACAAGCAGTAGGCAACTCAGTGTGCAGCCAGGGACAGAACCTGGCTCAAGACCAGGCACTTTGTGCTCTCTGATTACCAAAATACTCTGATAACCACAACTGTCTTGCAAAAGAACCATGCCAGAACCCTCATTGCTGCGAAGATGCATTTTGCTTATTTTCAAGCAACCTGGTAGTTTAGAATCTACTTTCTCTATACTTCCCCTATGTGTTTACACAAAAGAATACTAATTTGATTATAAAAAGCTACATGAACACTTAAGTACAAGGGAGAATCCCATGCAAAGCATTATTAAGCCACATGATAAAAGAAATATATTAGTTCCATATTATCATTTACAATGCAACATATACATTGTAACTAACAATTTGTTGTGGTTTAACCTTGTCCAGCAGCTACACCCCACACAGCTCCTCATTCAGCCTCCCCCGTGGGATGGGGAAGAGAAGAAATCTCTTACAGTGCATTCAGAAAGTTGTTCTGCCCTCCAGTTTGCTAAGAAAATCTGTGAGGAGGGATGGAAGGAGGCAGGGAAAGAGAGTTTAAGGGGCAACGGCTACAACAAATTGATGTCTTTTATATCTGCATGCTCCCTAACTTTTTTTCTTCTTACCAATATTTCCATGTACCTACAATCTGCCCCTGCAATCTATCCCTCTGTACTGTAAACCCTGTACTGTACTCAGGGTTTACACAAATGGAGAGGCTGCTGTAGAACATGCTGACCTGCTGCACCATAAGTAGAATAGCATTACATAAATATCTCATTTTAAGCTTCCATGCAGCTTTTAAGATTATTCCCATTTCTAATCACAGAAAATCCACACGGAAGTTCAAAATCCCCAGTTCAGGGACTATTAGCACATAAAAGTAACCAGGGGTCCTCATGGCAGCCTAACACAGCTCAAAGGAATACCCTTGTAGCAGAGTTTTTTAACAGCTCTTAAACAGATTATACTTTCACTCTAGATGTGTAAGGAAGGCAGACTTAGCTGAAAAATGTGGCGCCAATATACCACAAATTTATCTTAACTCACGTACTCACAGAAAAAGAAAACTCAGTAGTTACTTGGTGGTCAATGAGCCAAAGGTGGACAAATAAAGAAAAGCAACCAAGTATTTTGCAAAGAGAAAAGGATGTTGAGTTAAGTAGATTTGAGGGTAGTAACTGGTCATGTCCCTCCAGGTTGTAGAGAGATGCCAGCAATGGTCCCCCTTAAGATCCATGAAAATGACACACAGGAAGATTAGACCTGTGGAAGATGCTTAGTATCAAAAAATGCAGGCTAGGTGAGTATTTAAAGATAAAACATTGACTTAGGGGGCCAAAAATCAATCACTGCCAAAACTTCAAAGGAGAAATTTGAAGGTGAAAGAACAGAGATTTCTAGGCAGACTATCAGAGAGCACCATGTGAATGCCACACACCAGGCTTTGCCAGCCACTGCTGGGCTGGCTAGAACTCCCTTAAGGACAAGAAGGAAAGGTACTTCATGCTGTCAGAAGAAAAAGTTGTGCACATTACATGGGGAGAAGGGGGAAGAGAACTCCAAGTAATAAAAATCTCAAAACATCTGGGGTGTGTTTGAGGCACATAAATACAAATATTGAGAGAATATTATATAGTAATAATTACTCGCATGCACACCCCCATACCTGACATGACTAAACACACATTCCTAGCCTTCCCCTCCCCAGGCAAAGATGTCAGTCTTAACCATATTTCTGTGTTTTCTATCTTTCTACTTCTGTTTTGATTTCAAACTAAAATTTACTTGGGATTAAACATGTTACTTTCACAAACAAAGCACATTGTGTATGTGTCTTCCCCCAAGTGCATTACTTCTAGTCCAGGTACAGCAGTTTAAATCAGCTTATCCACAGCCAGAAAGCTGTTTCATTTACACCACTTATCTTAATTTTAACTCACTAAGTGAACATTAGAGAATTAGATAAAATATGCAAATGGTACCATTTAAATCCCTACAGTAATGCAAACACAAACATAATAGCTGAAGTATTTAAAAGTGACATTTACTTACAGAGAATACCTTTTAAATCCAATAACCATTTTGTTAGTTTTCTTGAAGTGGTAATCTCCAGAACAATCATAAGAGATCTGACAACCATTCCCTTGAAAAATACACAGTTTCTTTTCTTTTAATGACTCTACATTACAAAGTTTTTATTCTGGTAACTTCAGAAAACCTCTAAGAGGAGCATTTGTAATCAGTTAAGAATCATTCAGGAGAGCTATTATTCCCCGAGGACTCCACACACTGCTCTTACTTGCACATGCATGTCATTTTAAACATATTTAAATCTTGAAGTAAGTGCAAGTAAAGCACCTGTTTAACTGCTGCTCTGTCCAGGAGCTTTCTTCAACATGTGCCTGAATTTCTTCCTGAAGTAAGGTCATACAGCAAGATGCATGCTATCCATGATTTTTTTTTTTTCCCCTCTCCCAGGCATTGGTCTTGGAACATCTAATCCAGAACAAGGTGAAATGTAAAAAAAAAAAAAAATTTAAAAAAAGTTAATTTCCTTGTAATGGCAAAGTAAATACAATTAATATAAGAGGATTTTGTGATTTATTTCAGGGAACATTTGATGCTCAAAATTCCAATGTCTCCAAGTTTCAAAGCATTTAAGGGTTAACTGTGTGCCTATCATACTGTTTGGAATTGGGCAATTACACAGGTAACACAGCAAAAGCTTAAAAAGCCTTTGATGCAGTTCTCCATCTTGTGTCCTGACAACGGAACTCGCTCAAGGCTCTGTACAGTGAGGGTGTTCATTTGTGGACACGTATGAAAAACTCTGTCCAGGCAGCACTATGTTGGTGCTGGGCTTCCTTAATTTATTTGTTTTTAATACTCTCTTCCTGGCCTTAAACCATTGACTTCAAACATTTTTTCTGCTGCATAATAAAAAGATGTCAGGCCCAGTTCTGCAAATTCTTACTTCTGGGTGAGTTCTTACGATTCCTGTTTTGTCATTTCAAGCTGTCACTGACTGGAATGGAGCTACACAGAGTGCATAAATAAAGCACACCTGTAAGTCTTTGCAAGACTGGGTCCCACAGGAATAAATCTGTTTTAAATCACAGAAACATCTCCCGTAAACACGACTTTGAAGGCTGAGCCACTCATATTTGCACCTGAAATAAAGAAATAACCAGAGGTATTTGGAATACCATTTTGCGAAGTTTCCATTAGGAGACTAAGCCTTGCTCTGCGAAACTCCATTTCTTACATGGTCTAACAATTTTGCAGGCCGTTGGCAAAGCTTTTTGAGCTCTGTAAGACTCTCTCACCTCACCAGCTTAGAGGTGGTGTTTAGAGACCTTGACAAATGCAGACCGTTTAAACTATTGAAGCTAATGTTGGCTGCAGGCAAGTTGTGTTGCATTACCACAAAAATGTTTAATGAGAAATTAAGTCCATTTGGTTTACAAAGCATTAATGCGAATATTCATATGCAAGAACACTCAACTTTACAAATACGGCCTGAATTCTCATTCACTTCACAATTGTTAGCATGTTTCCCAGCAAAGACTGAGCGCGAAGTTTCCTACCAAAAACCCGAGAAGTGTTTAAAGTATTTTTCTTCCCTTGCATTCTACACAAAAATGATATGAGTCGAGTCCATATGTCAAAGGGCAGATAACTGCACAATACTGAATAAATCATTTTGAATTCCCTCTTCCAAGGAAGCTCATGTTTTCAAAGAGATTCATTTATTTCCAATGAAATTTTACTCTAAATGATAATATTTCCTTCTAATGGAAAAAGTTTCATTACTGATGGACTGCTGTGTTTAGTTTTCTTCCAGCTGCATCTAGGAAAGAAAGAAACCCTGCCTACCACCACCTGTTTGCAGTCAAATGCAAACCTACCAGTCAGCTGCCTTTGATTGCAATGGAAATGGAAGAGCTTCCAGATGACCAAAGAGCCAAAAGACTGGTTATAGCATTAAGTTCAAAACCAGTGCCCCCAACATTTTGCTGACAGTAGAAGCCTAGATGTTATTGCCAAAACAGCCTAGAGTTAAGTGCCTACAGCTCAGCTACTGGGTGGGAAAGGGCTGTGTCCCCAGCTGACAGATGGAGCTGGGAAGGAGGCACTCCTGCCTCCCCCCATAAAGAGCCTGCAGAGCTCCCTGAAGCTGTTCTGAACTTAACTCCCCTCAGGGGCCCAATTCAGTCCTGATACTCCCAATACACCTACCATGTGCTGATGATATCTAGGCTCAGCAGCACAACAATCAAGCTATATACTCCTTTGAAAACACAGCTAGAAGAGGGATATATTAATAGCACTGTCACTCTCTGCTTATAAAATGGTAGAGGTCAGGCTCTTTGCCAGGGAGACCAACATATCTTGCCTCTCAGAGGAGTGCTCCAGCTGTCTGTTACCAGGCTGCCACCAGGCAGAAAAGAAAATGAGATTCAAAGAGTGAATATGCAAGAAAAAACAAGTCTGTGGCTAGGGCATTACTCAGAGAGATGCAGATATTCTAGTCCAGCTTTCTGCACCAGGAATATCTCATTGTGCCCTAAACAATCATTAGACAAAATGCACAAGCAACACCATGAACAAAAGAATTATTTTTTTCCCACTTTTTTTCTTTATTTCTCCCAGCTCTTACACTGAAGGTGACAGACAACACGGAGAAATTTTCAGTTCCCCTGAAGTTGCAAAATAGAGCTTAAAGACTAACTAGCAGATTAGAATCAAAGAATGTACCATTACCCTCAAAGCCACCTCTGTTGTTAACCCTGCTATGTTTCTGTTGGCCACTGAAATAGAAAGTACTCCAGAAGATGACTGCCTACAAAAGATGGAAGTTTATTCCAGTTGACCAGATTTAAAGGATATCCCAATATAGGGTCCAGATTGGGAACTGTACAGGGATGAAGCAGCTTTCTGTTTCAGTAGTTTTCTTTTGCAACAGAAAACACAGATCAGAATACCTGGTAACTACCCTGAGTAGTTTCCTGAGTGAGGTAACTGAATCTAAGGCTCTAAAGTCAGGTGCTTCACCACAGAAGGCTGAACTGGCTGCTTCAACATGGGCATTGGAAGTAAACATCTGGTTGGATTCTAAGTATGCTTTTGACGTAGTACATGCCCATGGGACAGTTTGGAAGCAGAGGTGTTTATTATCAGCACAAGATACATCAATCAAACATGGGACACAAATATTACTCTTTTTGGAAGCAGTACAAAAACCAGCTGAAGTTGCAGCTAGGCACTGTGGAACACACCAGATAAATAAAACATGGAAATTGGCCAAAGTGTGGAAATGATTTGGCTGACAGGGTGGCTAAAGAGGCTGCAGAAAAAGGCATCCACATTTTGGTTCCACAACAAGAGATTAGCCTAACAGCTATTAAGCCAGAATATAGCGCAAAAGGTTGTCAGTTAATTGAAGTATTAGAAGCTTGATTTCACCCTGCTGGATGGGCAAGTCACCCCTACTGGACAAATAATACTTCCTAAGGCAATTAGAGAGAAATAGTGGACAGAGAGCAGCAGTTTACACATTGGAGTGCAGAAAAGTTGTTAAAACACTTAAGAAAGACAGTGATTAGCTCCAAGATGACTGAAATTGTATATCTAAAGACTCAAAAGTGTAGCACGTGTAAAAGAAACAACATCAATACTGAAAACAAAGTGGTAATAGGGGCTATCAAATCTGGTAACTCCCCAGGAGATTATTAGCAAATTGACTTTACAGACCTTCCACATATAAAGAGAGCTATAAATATCTTTTAGTCTTAGTGGATACCTTTCCTGGGTGGTCTGAAGTGGTTCCCTGTCACACTAACATGGCAAAAGTAGTAAAAATATGGTTAAATCAAATAATTCCACACTTTGGATTTCCTCTAGGAATGTCATCAGACGCAGGGTCTCATTTTACAGCAAAAATAATGGAACAAGTTAGCAAGGCCTTGGGAATTCAGTGGAACTTACATACTCCCTACTGACCACATGCTAGCGGAAAAGGAGAAGGATGAATTACACCATTAAGCTGCAATTCAGTAAAATCTGTCAAGAAACCTCACTGACTTGAGTACAAGCACTCCCAATTTGTGCTCCCAACCTAAGGGCACAGAAAAACTAAGCCCCTACAAGCTGCTCCATGGTCAGCCCTATAATCTCCACACATCCCAGGGGATGTGCGTGTTAAAGGTGGGGCAGACCTCAATAACTACCTCGTATCTTTAGGTAAAACGCTGCAGGATTTATGGCAGGCAGTTGTCATCACCAGACTGGTAGGACTGGACACACCAGCACACAAATTCCAACCATGAGACTGGGTGTACCTTTGGGACAGGGATCCAGCACCTCTCCAGCCAAAGTCAAAGGGACCGTACCAAGTACTGTTAACCACATACACCACAGTAAAATTGAACAGTAAAAGACCTTGGGTGCATTATTCTAGAATCAAAAAGGCATCAGCTCCATGGGGAATTATTGTCCCCAACCCAAATAATGAGGAAAGAGAATGAGTAACCTTGTAACTAAAATATTACTTATAGCTGTGAGTTCTATCTTCATAGCTAACCAAAATCTTTGTTTGCTGAAGAGACTTTCAGAGTTTCACCAAGGGATTAGTCATGAAAACTCTTATGAAAATTTAAAGATCAAAGTAGCAAAAATATTAAATGTAACTAATCGCTGGATATGTTCTCAAATAATGCTGGGGGGAACAGGGTTCCCTTGGATGGTCCATCCTACAGGGCGGCAAGAACTTTGTCAATGGGCTAAGACTCGTAATAGAGTCAGTGAAGGGACAGCTAAAGAAAATTGTACAATAGAACAAAGAAATACAACTATAAATTTTACAGGATTTAGTAACATTCCCCTTAAGAAGAAACCTAAAACTACAGCAGTTCGAGGTCACAATGTGAAAGGATTTATATGCTTTAACATTACTCAAAACATAAAATAGAACCTGGAGTGCTGAAAGGAATCAGTGTCAGTATTATACCACTCCCAGCTGCAATGCCACTGTGAAACTCCACTGGCCTCATGGCACCAAGGACTGAACAGAAGCACACGTAGGAGCCCTAGATCCACCAGCAGTGCAGCAGTGGGAAACAGGAAATCTGCCTTTGGTACTGGGAATGGGACCTATTGGATATGTGGAGATGGTGCCTATAAATGGCTTCCTAAAGGGTGCTTTGGTTCCTGTTTCCAAGCAGTTTTAATGCCTTCCCTTAGGGTACTTTGGCAACAACCACAAGGAAGAGTTAGGGCTAAGAGAACATTTTCCATCCCAGGAGTGCAGGACAATCTGCAATAAACTCCTTTGATTTTGGGAAGCAAAGATTACGATTCACTCTATGCCCCAAGTGTGCTGCCTTGCACTATGGAGTTTATACTAACAAGCTAAATAGATAGAATGGAGTTTATACTAACAAGCTAAATAGAAGAAGTGGTGAATTATACTACTAAAATATGAAATAGCACATCCTATGAGCTCCAACAAACATGAACAGTGGCTGTACAGAACTGCATAGCCTTAGACTATCTGCTTGCTAGCCAGGGAGGAATGTGTGCTATTTTAGGACAGGAGTGTTGCACTTACATCAGTGATGGGTTTGAAGTCCAACAGACAGGAATCATCCCGACAGAAAGAGCAGTAGAAGAGTAGCAGAAAGAGGAACATTTGTCTTGGTGGGATTGGCTTACTTCATGGCTACCACACTGGAGACTGCTACAAAATGCACTCGTGGCAATCACTGTAATCATTGTAGTACATTTACTTGCCTGTATTATGACTCAGTATTACAGCTCTTGTAACCATTTGTGCTGGAAAATGAAGTATTGAGACCTGTCTGAAAGAGACATAGTCTCAAGAAAAGGGGGAACTTGATAGACAACACAGAGAATAGAAACTTTCAGTTCCCTTGAAGTTGCAAAATAGAGCTTAAAGACTAGCTAGCAAATTAGAGAAAAGAGTGTAAAAGTAGACACACAGGATGTCAAACATAATTGGAACCAGTGGATAAACAGATAACGAGGAACCTAAGTGGTTTCTGTGGCAAAGTTATGTAACAAGAAACAACAGTGCATGCCCTAAGAGAAGTTCAAGGCAAGGTCATTCACAAAACTGGGGGCTCTCAGTGAATACAACCACTTTAGACCCCTTTAAATGACCCTCTAGGATCATAAAAGGTCTTCCAGTAAGAGGCAGAGGCATGTAAATTAGTTCTAGGAAAAGGGATGTTTATGTATTAGCTAGGAAGAATATTGTAACGAATGTGTGTGATCATAATGGATTAAATACTCTGTTGTAAAGTTTCATGACACACATTTGATTAGAGGAAAAATCCTTCAAATGTGTCCAGCGCTGTAATAAAGAATTCCTGCTTTCCAATACTTCAAATTGTGTTAGAAAGTTTATTCTCTGGACTGTTTCGGTATCAGACGGCCCAGCTTACAATTCAGAACTCTGCATACCTGAAGTAGAGGCTGCATAGGCATAATTTCCCCACACAAATAAACCCTTTACAACAAATCTCTTCCCTTACCATCTCCCCTCTCTTCATAAGGGTGCATTCACAACAGCACATTTTACAGTAGGTCTCAACTACAGCCGAAGCAACAGAGACCAGTTCTTCCTCTGCATGTGACTGCACATATTGAACTGTTTGTGGTTCAGTCAGTGCAAAACTGTTAAGTATGTGTCATTTGCTGCTCTGACCACGCCAAGAATAAAATTCTGTATTTTCTCCCTCCTCCTAGAAAGCTGCTTTAAATTCCATAGGTGTTAGCACAAGCTATTTAGCCATTCTGCTAATCTTAGTATGCCAGGTACGTCAGAAAAAATGTGGATTCATTCGCATGTGTGAATTCAGATGTTTAAAATACACTCATCACCATGCACTTAACAGCTACCTTTTCCAGCATGCCTCTGTCAAAGGAGTGCATGAAATGCAGTCACTACAACAGAATCTATTTATTTTCCTTATTAAACCATTTTTGCTTGGAGACAAGGTGATAAAGTTGAATAGCCCTCTAAAATTTGCTAGGTAACAGAAAGACTGTTTAATCTTTGCAGACTCCTTTGTGGAGAGTTTGATGATTCTTTTGCATTTTTATATCCCTTTGTACACATGCATGTCAAAGGGCATTGTTAGTATCCACAGACCACACAGCAGTTTCACCAAACCATGAATACCTTTACTTCACTGGACTCTATAGTTCCATAGACAAACAGAAACCAAGATGTCAGAAGACTTTCACTTGGGTACATTAGAAATACAAATTTTTGTGAGACCAGAATAATGTTTGAAGTTCCAAAGTCAGTGAAGACTTGGTAAGTGTATTGCAATCTCCAAATTACAAATCAGCAACAACAAAATTTACTTCAATGGATCTCTGAAATAAAAGCATGTGATTAATGAAAAGCAGAAATACAAAAGAGACGTTGCATAAAAATGGCAGGAAGCTTGACAAATACCAAAGTATCTCCCTAAGGAAAGCATAGCTTTACATATTCCTCCAAATTGCAAGTGCACAGAGTTTGAAGAGTTAGATTTTTGACATTATTCCAAACTGAGTAATTCACTCACCTCTCCTGAGCTCACATTTCTTAGAAAATGCTCTTTGCAGTTCTGGGAAATTACTATTTATAAAGTACAGCCAAAGCATTGAGATGTCTAGGCAAAGCTGGGATCACTTAAGATTATACAGCACCTTCCACAATAAAGAACTTCTCTACACTCTCCAGCCTGTGTCAAAAACCCTTCAAACACCAGCAGAGTTAAATCTGCTTTGATGTAGATTACAAGACACATTTATCAGCCCAAATCAATGTTGCCTGTTATATAAGTGAGAATGAATATAAATTTAATTAAGGAAAGTGAAGTAAAATATTTACTTCTGTTGAAGTAGCACCCTTAAATAATGATGACCTCCTTTTTTCTCATTTGTAATGAAAGAATAGACATACTCCCCTAACAACCACCAGGAACAGGGCTCACTCTAGATGAAAACTTAAGTGGAAAATGGCAGTTCCTGTGAAGTCAGTAGCAACAGGGGCTAGACCTAAACAAAGTAAGTTTTTAACATACAGCAAGAAATTATTCCAATGCAAAGGTAGAACTTGAGAAAGAAATGCTGTAGTTACAGCCAGAAATTTAAATATACATGTAAGAATGTGGAAAAAACAGTAGAAACATGGGACAAAAACCAGGTGCATACTCAAGAAAAAGTGAATGGTAAAAGTGCCAGGGAAAAATCATCAGTTAGGGTATCATGGAAAGTTAAATAGAAAATGTACCATAAATCTTCTTATCCTGCTACAACACCAAGCTGTTTATCTCTCCAGTTGTCTAAAGGTAGTCTTTTTGTTAGAAAGAGAGAACAAATAACGACTGATAAAATAATGACTTTGCATTGATTCTCACGAAAAGCTCCAAGAGGGTGAATCAACAAAACTAGTTTTAACCGATAAGTACAAATGCAGGCCAGAAAGGACAGAAAACAGGTTAAAGACCATTAAGGATGTCAGCAGCATCCTAGTCAGTGTGCCTTCACAAAATCCTCAGAAAGGTATTCAGAGAAGCATCTGGTTTACCCATTGGGTCACCAGTGCTTGTTTTTCATGTTTTCTGCTTCTTGAAATTTCAACAGACTGTAAAGAGCAAACAAACTCCTTTTCTTTCTTCAAAAGTGGGGGTAAACAAACAGAAATAAAATTTCATCCAGCTTGGGAACTGCTTAGCAAATTCCCAGTGGTATGTGGGAACACACTATGAAATAGCAGCTTGTGCTCACTTCATCCTTAGGACTGAGGGCTAACCAGCTAAAAAATAGCATTCAAAGAGGTAAGGTACCTTCAAAGAGTTAAATAGAATCATCAACACCAAATTGGCTTATTTTCCTTGAAAAATCTCAAGAAAAAAACAAATCTGTCAGTTAAAGTCTAACCAGCAACCTAAAGACCATCAGGGTAAGATAGCTAAGGATTAGCTTTTAAACAGTTTGAATAATTCACCAAATATTGAACAAAGCATTTAAACTGCTTCAATATTCAATAACTGCTACCCTTCGGCAACAGGGTGCAAGTACCTCCCGGGGCTGTAAGCTCCACAGGAGAGAATCAGACAATACAAAATCCATCCATCCTACTGCAGTTTTGCCACGATGGCAGTGAAGACGACCAAAAAAAGTGCATACACAGACAACATCCCACCACACTAAATGCAAACATGAGGCTCTGCACCCCCACGCCATGGGTGATGCTGGACAGAGGTGGCACATTTGTCCTTGTCTCTGGCCTCGACTGGAAAGCAGCAGGCAGCTACTGCTCTCAGCTACTGATTTTCTCTTGCAGAGAGCAGTCCTTTACAGGAAAATGGCTTTTCCCTGTCACAAGTCATCACTCACACAGGTATCACTCAACTTGGAGAGCTGCAAGTAGAACATTATCCAACGCTTTCTGCCTTCACACCGCAGCAGACCTCTGCCCCCAAGAGCACCTTCTCTTTCCACAGACAGGTTACTTCAAAAGGAAGGATGTGGGGGTACGGCATCCATCAGCTCCTGGCTGAGACCAAAAGCTAAAAGGCAATGAAAAGGTACCTGAATTTCACATGTACCCTTCACCAGTGATTTGACTCTTTGCCTTGAAGTAGACTAGAAATGCTCAGCCAGTTTAAGAAGTAGTCTCCCATTCTCCCCCACCTCTTACCTAAACTTCATGATTCTCAGCTATGAGCTCATACAGTGGCAGAGCAAAGCCATATGAACAGAATTCATGAATACCAAAAAGTCAAATAAAATCATGTGAGGTCAAGCATGTTGACAACATCCTGGAACATTTTCTGTTTACAATGCAAATGTTTTGTTTGACAGCACCACTGCAGAGATTGATAATGACGAACCATCACTACAGTACTGTTTATTAATGTTCAGTGAGAATTAATGTGAAGTTGAGTGGGCATAAAATGATACTTTCTCATGTTTACTTGCTCGCACATTTGACCATTAGTGATGCTAAGCTGCCTTCATTTGTTTCTCACCTTTTTCTACAAACTAAATACCCCCTAGTCCCACAACAGCAGCCCACTCCATCCTCTTCTTGTGATCATCTGGCAGTTCTATGATTGTCTCAGTCTCCATTCAATCCTGTACAGCGATAACTAAGATCGGTTTATTTGCTCCTAAAAGAAAAGGCCAGATCATATTTTCTTTTATCGTCAGCAAGGTTGTTTTCATCAGTTTCAGATGGATAAGGACCTGGATTATGTGCTTGTTTTGGTTTCCAACTACCTTTTGCACCAAGCATCCTCTGCTCTACCCCTAAAATTAGCCAAACCAAACATTTTCAAAATGTGAGGATTGAAGACCTTTCACGGTTACAGAGATCATACTACAATTAACTGCTATTTCAAGAGAAAAAAAATTGAATAATTGTGTGTTTATACTTCTTTTCCTGTATCTATTCACACAAATGCTTTGCCTGGACCCTTGCATGTTTTGTGAGGTTTGTGGATGCATTACGCAGAGCACACATTTAGCAAAGCAGCAGGACAGAAATATATTCATTTACCACTAATTTAGTCTGGAGATTGGATTTAGCAGAATGAACTTGACAGATATTTCTTTCCATTTGAATGTTAGTTCAATTTCCAGAGCATATGCATTAAAGGATTTCCATTTTATAGTTAAAAACAATGTTTTCTACATTAAAAACTTTTCACTATAAAAATCTAATACCACATGCAAGATACAATGATTTTCTCATCTCATACACTGGGCAGAATAACTGTATATAATCACAACTGGCTAAAGAGTTTTCATCTTCTAAGCCTTCCCGCATGTGAACTCTTACTATGCTTTCACAATCTATTGATGTTTTTACTTGCATATTGATTGAGAGGTAAGTATCTCCACACGGTAGAGAAACCATCAAGAAAATACAGGGCAAACTAAACTACAGTCCTTAACACTAAGGCTGCCAGTTAAATCCTCTCCTGAGCACACGCACGGTACTAACTTTGAGGCTAAGCTGTGAGGTATCAGTGTAAAGCTCCAATTTTACTTAAAGAACAAACATACAAACACTGTTCTCTCCGCATCTCAGACTCTCTTCTGTGCCTTTATGGGACAAGCTGAGCATATGACACAGCCTCCTGAGGTAATCCCTCTTGGACAGCCATCGTTCCCTCACTCCCTCATCACCTCTCCTCTGAGCTGGAACGCACAAGCTGCCGGGGCTACTCCTGAGATCTCAATAGGCAATGGCTTTTCTGCTCCTGCCTGGCATGATGAGAAAGGTTGGAAATCAAAGGATCTGGACATGGACTCATTTAAGCAAGCTCCAACATCCCTTTAAAGCT
This sequence comes from Oriolus oriolus, assembly GCA_013400235.1. NCBI lineage: Eukaryota > Metazoa > Chordata > Aves > Passeriformes > Corvidae > Oriolus > Oriolus oriolus. Next base: position 476,551 of record VXBT01008024.1, on the reverse strand, counting down.
ATAGGGGACAGCACAAAGCCAGCTGTAACAGTCGGTGTTACAACTTCTAAAGCATCCACTGCTGGCAGAAGGTTGAGGATTTCCGGCAGGGCTGCTGCCATTCAGAACTGGAGGTGATTTTTATCTCCTAGCGTAACAACCACAAAGAACGAACAAAAGTAAATGCAGGCAAAATTTAAATTGTAAATTGAGTTTTACACCTAATTCTAGTCGTGTAATATATATTTCTTCACAATGACAACGCCTGTGATCAACAGGATCTTTCCACAGGACAGATGTTATTCTTTGCTAGCTGTATCTGAGAAAGAAAACCTGTTCATAATTATCATAAAGCATTTTTTAACCTTGCTAATAGAGTTCAATATTAAATCTGAGTACATTCTGTGATGGTAGCCTAGCTGTGATTCCTGTGACTCTTGTTTTGCTGAGTAGGTAGAGTGTAAATCAATAGCAAGGGCATTCTTCTCCATCTTTCAACTTCAGCCACCTTTGCTATGCTTTTTCACTTTCTAAAGGAAAATAGCAATATGAAAAAGCACCACATTGTTCCATTTTAACTCAATTTTTGAAAGGTAAAATGATTGAGAAAACATTTATGATCAATCGTTGGTTTTGTGAACAAAACATGTAGAAAATACGTTTTGTGTGCTGCAAGCTTGATTCCTCCCCTCTTGGGTTTTTTGCACTGGGTGCAAACAAGATGAAATGGACTGCAGCACCTGTTCACTGCGTAATCTGTTAACAGCAACTGATTCATTTCAGTCCTGTTTTAGTTAAAATTGAAGTGTAATATTGAAAATTAACATCCCAGCATTATTTCAGTATCCCTTCTAGTCTAGTCATTGAGATTCAGTAATTAAGAAAGCATTCTCTTTCCACATTCCTTATAGCAAGAAATAAAGCAGCAAAGAACCTTTTGTTGAATCCAAGTATTTTATCTTCTCTGTATATAATCCTTCAAAGATCAACAATGCCACACAGCCATGTCAGACTGTAGATAGTATCCAAAATCAGGCAGCAGCCTGTACAGAGTGCTTGACATGTGAGACAAGCCTGTCCTGTCTGTGTTTCAAAATTTTCTAGTTGATAATGCTATATAGGTTTCACATTTTGCCTGTTCAGCCAAAATCATTCTAGTACAAGCACTGTTCTGCCATTACTGGCTCTGAAAGCCATTATGTGAAGGAACAAGACAAGTGATGTGAGTACAAACCAGTGGTGTATTTAAACTCTACTGATCCCATGTTAGGCACAGACCTGTCTTGCTTAACTGGACAGCATGTACATGCTTAACAACAGACACATGTACTTACATAACACGTAGAACCCAAACCTTTGAAAGTGATCCAAGGAGCTTTCCATTCATATATTCATCCTCTTTTTAAACAAGTAGTAACCGACAGCACTTTCTTCTGTTTCTCACAGGCTCCTGGACTGCACAGACAGTACTTTTTTCCAACACACTCCCTACTGCAAATTTGTCTCTTATTTGCCACGCCTGGAGGGCTCTCTCAGAAACCAAACCCCTTTAGGACTACCACTCACCAAATCTAAAGCACACAGACTGATCCAGCACTTAGTGCAAAGTATTTAACTGTCCCATCCCTGCCTCTGGAAAAGGTCACAAACTAGGATAGCATCGTGACTTGCACAGAGCAGTTCTACCACCCTCAAGACAATATCTAATGTCCCTGACTCAACATTCAGCATATCTCACGCTTTGGCAGGAAACCAGTAAGCCCCGGGCAGGGTTTCACGAGGCTACCTTGGTTTCATTTCTGAGGAAGCCTTAGGATCTCACTGCCAGGTCACGCTGTACTGGGCTTATCAGAGCTCTAAGGAGCACAGCAAGGCCTGCACCCCCCCAGCTATCATTCTGCTAACTCCATGTGAATTTCTGCAGGCACATGTGAGAGAGAAAAGGAAAGATGAGAATGTTTTACTGACAGCATTTGACTAGTTCAGAGGTAGGCATGAAGCACTGCCTCTCATTTGCGTTTGCTGCTGGCAAGGGATCATCAAATATGCAAAAAATTCAAGTTGTCAAACATTCTCTACTGACCGCTGTTACAAGAAAATAATCGCTTGACATGCTCACCTTCAAATCCTAGGCTTTCTGAAGTTACCATGATTCTGACATTAACAACAGAAATAACATGACTAAACAAACTCCCCAAACCACTTCACATGGACCCAAAGTTTTGACATCAGCTTCAGCTAATAGCTAAGTGACTGAACTCATACTTCAAAGCAAACACAGATAAGGATCTATCTAACTGTGCTGGCACCATCTGCAAGCACCATGCTTCCGCTCATCGGCAAGTTTGCAGAAGTGGAGAAAAGATTCATGAAAAGAATTCAATGTGGAGATGAGCTGCAGAAGGACAAAAAGCCAACACACTTTTTTGTTTCTTTTCAGCATCATTTTCTTCCCATACAACTAAAATACAAGACTCAATTTATGAAAATTAAAGCAGACTGAAGAAGGAATGAGAGACAGAAATTAAATGTATCCCAGAAATTCAACATTTGACCGATAATGATGGAACTGGATTTAGTGCCCAGATGGTAATTATGTTTTCAAATTATATCATAATTATTCAAATACAACTGACCTTGCCATGTATAACTCTTAAGAACTGCTTGTACAGTAGAAAGAACAGATTTTAGACTGTTTGCAAGCTGAAAATTGATTATGCTGAAACATTGCATAGTGAGGAATAATGTGTTCTGACTCAGTGAGAATAAGCTGACTGGAAACAAGGTGAGACACTAATTAAAATCTGTGCAGCACCTGGAAATTAGAAAGTGATTTAAGTCTAAAGTGTCATTATTATCAATGTATGAACACATATCTCTTTGGGGGTGAAAGAACATATAGGAAGAACACAGCTAGTAGTTCTTTATTCTCTAGACCCTTCAGCTTATCTATAAATTCTCCACTGATATGTCTCATGCTGAAGATTTTTTCTAACAAATTTCTAGAATTTTCTAAAGAGATATTATTTTCTCCTGTATATTTGGGAAAGGAAAGTTGCTTTCAAGGCAGATAAATTACCATGTTGCAATCAGTCTTAAAATGCATAGGAAAATACCTTTCAAACATACAATCTGATTTCATAGGGTTCAGTAAAGCTTCACATACACTAATGCATGAAATAGATACATGGAAAGCCATATTAAGTCAGATACCAAATTAAACAAGATTTGTCATAACTGTGATGGTTAAAATGCAGATACTGTTCTGTCACACAAGAAAGTTAAACTGAATGTCATCTTAACATAGTTTCTTCTCTGCAAGTCATGTGTGATCCAGGATACTATATCTATTCAAAACAATACTCAAAAGATCTCTGTTTGTTCCAAAGTCAATTTCAGGCACTGGTAAGTGTCCTGTATTTTATTTGAAACAGTCTGTGCTTGTTCAAACATTGTTGCTTGTTCTACAAAAACGCTTATCTTAGACCCATTACTACAGTATCTGAATGCACTCTGGTTGTGTCTTTAAAAAACAAAGTATTTATGAACGAGCAAACAAACCAACAGAAAAAAAACCACAAAAAACCAAAACTGAACCCACCATACTCTGTGGCTTAGTCACTCATCAGAGAGGGAAAAATGTGTGTGCAATACAGCACAGCAGTATGGCACAAAGGGAGACTGTGCAGACATTTTCCAAAATGCATGGACTAAAAGGTGAAATTTGAACTTGATTAGTACTGAGTAGGGTAGAAGTATACAGAATGTTAGTAGCCCGTGGTTGTGAAAAGAATTCAGTATTCAATACCAACTGGACCATTCCATGTGCATCGTCACATTGTGGCGCTCCGTCTAGGAACAAAGATTCTCAGCAACACAAGTTAAAAAAAGACAGAGCATTCGGTGAGTGTAATGATAAAGTTTCGAGGACACCATATTGTGCTGTTGAAGATAGCTAAGCTAGAGACTATCAAGACTATCTGTAAGGTATAAAAAGCAATCAGTGAAAAAAAACTAAATAAATCACTAAATAAAACCAAGTAGTTTTGCCCCAGAAACTAGTTCCAAATCCTGTCCTGTCCTCCCCCGACACTTGAGTCGTATAAGCTAGTACTTGACTGCATCACAGGAGGAAATTGCTTATTATATTTCCCATTATACTTTTGTAACTCTGTATGAAAATAGGGATGCCATCTATAGATATGAAACATTGCATAATGACAGCCTACAAACATAATATGTCACCACAAGAAAAAACAAAGATGACAAGGAGGTTGTAAACAACCTAAATCAATCCATTGCAAGGATAATAAGAACCATCCTCAAAGTCACCCTTCCAGGGATAAAGCCAATAATTTGTAACTGCATCTAAACACCCTGGGAGGCAAGGAAACATGTGCATCACCTGCTGCCAAAACAAGCAGGGCTTGCCCCTATTATCCCACCCAAACAAGCCACTTCACTGAGTAACAGTGGACAACCTGCATGAACCATAGGACTTTAACATTTTCAGTATTTCCATATGTGTTTGATGGGTATGCATAGTCCAGCATAGATATTTTTAGAGAAACCTTGAACTGCTCATCAGAGTACAGGAATATTTCCCACAGGATGCCATGGAAACACAGGGATGTAACAAGTGCTTTCAGGTCAACTGCAATGCCATGTATGCTGTCCATCAGTGCCATGTCTGTTCCAGCCACCCACACAGAATTTAACAAGGTGGACTTTGGGGAAGTGAGAAAGCAAACTGGGGAAAATGCCAAGTAGGGCTGATTGACATGGAGCAGATACTGTAATTAGCTGGAATTAATGGTCATCCTTGCTACTGCTGGTTTTTTATCAGCATCATCAGGAACTAGTCCGAGACAGTGGCTAGAGAAGGACACCACAGCTCTAAGCAGGCAAGCTGAGTGGGCAAACCCAAAAGTTAAGAGCAGCAGGAATTATAAAAGTTAGGAAAAAACCTATCTGACTTAGAATGAGAAAAAGAGAAAGGCAGATGTAACTAATTGTTTTTCAGCAATTTTCAGCAATATTCCTGAGAAGTTTTCATTTTCTAGATGAAGAGCCTCAAAACCTGTGAAAAGTCGAAGGCATAATTTGATACTGACAGCAAAGAGGCATAAGATGGTAATGCTGGCTGCCTGAAATTGTCTATCACATATTAGGGAAACATGGTGCAAAGCTTTTAATTCCCCCACAATCAAAACTTACTCCATTTAATTTTTTACAGTTCTATTCATTAGACGTACACACTGCAAATCATGTTAGAGAAGTTTCGTATCATACCACAAAAGGTACCAAAGGAGAACTGGTCACTGCAGGACTTCCCAGACAGTTTAATACAAAGAGCTGCAAAGGAGCTGAAAGACTTTGAAAGTTTCAACCTCAGTTATGTATAGAGTCCAGAGTAAAAGCAATGGGTGCGAACACTGAGTTAACTAACTCGGGCTAATGCAGTAATTGCTCAGGAGCTCCCTTCTTTAGGATACATTGTGAGGTTTTAAATGACAAATGTTACAGTAATTAATGGATTGAGATCCTCATACTAAAAATAATGAAGTAACACAAGACCCATCTGCAGAAAAAAACCTACATCAACTTATGAATCCTAAACAATTCTTTGGAAGCATCCGTGGTAGCTGGGGATGCAGGAACAGGGAGGTTCCTCTTTCTTTGTCCAGAAGATAGCCACACAGGCCAGTGCACTGGCTTCACCATACATGAATTCTGTCTCAAAACAAGGATTTAGTGAGCAGACACACAAGACAGCCTAAAGAGCCATAATAATACGTAGGATGAACTGAACCCCAGCAGTTTAGATGAACAGCTTATTTTTTACAGCCAGACTACTGAAAAATGGACACCAGAGCTAAGTGTTCCTGACACGAAACTATTCCATTGCACCTGTATGAGAGGATGACTTACAGCCAAAAACCTGGTTTAAATTCAGATGCAAAGCCATGGCCTTTACTGTGCTGTGTTAGAAAAAAGAACATCTAGAGGCAACATATTACTGAGTACTTTTACCTTCACACACAGACACCTATTACTGCTATGTTGAGTAGGGCCATCGGTTTAGGTAATACGTAAAAAATAGAGAGTCCTGCTATAACAGCAAAAATGGTGAACATCAGCTGAGGAACAATACTCTTACCTAAATCATCAATAGGAACCTATTTCAGAGCAGCTCTTGAGTAATTTGAAAAAAGACTTTCTGAAGACCTTTTCCAAGCAAAGGTTTTCCTTTCCCAGATCACAAAGGTAGGATTGGAAGATTCATTCATTTTTGCCTCTGTTTAAATAATTGAGTCTGTCAACCAAAACGGTTGTGGCAGTCTCCTGCCAGGGCTGAAAGACAGGGTGATAAGCCTAACACAGCTAATTACAGCAGCAACCATCCTAAATCCTCTCAGAATCTGTTTCATAGAAATATCACTTTTCTGGGGAATAATTACTTCTTACATGCCCAATCCTATTCCTGACATGCTTATTTTAATGCTCTGACATTTTAATGCCATCTGCCTCCAAGAAGCCCAGCCTGACACGCTGTCAGAACTCAATCCACGCACCATCTTCCCACTCCCCATCATTTCACTCTTCCCCTGAACACAGAGGAATTGCTTCTCCAATGCCCAGTGTTATGATTTACCATTCGGCTACATGAGTTAGGAGATGTTTCTAAAAGCAAACCACAGCAATTCTCAGCCTATATGTACATGTTGTGACTACAGTTGCAAGTGAAGAGGAATCAAAGCCCATTGCTCTTGGAAGCACCAAATCCCTTTAGATCATGTTTTCTGTGTAATTTGTGTATGCAACAGAAATAATGAACAGCCCTGTTTTCTCCTCCTCCTAACCCCACAGCAGTGGAGGAAAAAATCTTCTCTACTCTCATCTACCTCCAATCAGCAAAGGGGTAGGTATGACAAAATAATAAAGTGCCTTCAGTCAGACAGGATTAGTTGATGCTCTTATCTTCCCTTTCTAATACCTTGCCTACAGAAACAGCAAAGAGGAAGAAGCACATCCACCACAGAGACAAAGAAATGTCTCAGGCAACTTGTACAGTAGGAACAGATTTTACTTCCCTACTGCCCTCTGTTTGTTCTGCCTTATTGTTTCCCCATTTTGTATTCCCTGATTCCTTTCCTAGGTCCAGTGATTGACAACATGTATTGTCCATTTCCATCAGGTCTGCAAGATCACTGCTGTGTCAGTGCTTCCCTCCCTGCAGGCTGTCACTGACAGCTTTTGTGAGCTGACATTTCTCACAAAGTCAACAGAACTGTGCACTGCACAACTGGTTGCCAGGTGCTCACATATAAATATTTAATTGATACCTTTTTGTTTAGTAGCAACAACTCCAAAAAGCACAGATGGAAAGATATCAGATACAGAATAAATTAGTAAGAGAGATATGACTAGTTTATTACATATGAAAGAATAAATCATCTCTTTAGAGCTCACTTTCATTTCTTTGTATTAAAAAAAAAAAGTTGATTAAGCAACTTTCCACAAACATTGCACTGATTTCCAAAAATCACAACTAAGCTAAACCAACAAAAAAGAGGAGGCCATGTTCAGCACCCAATGCACTTCTAAATAGAGTTGTTTGGGAGCTTTCGTCACTAACATAATTTTGCAACTTGATTACACAGAAAGAGAACCCCATGCCTCCTTAATGTTGATCATAAATTAAAATGCAAGAAAAAGAAAGAGACATGCTCAACAAAGAATATTGACTTAAAACGTTTCTGTAATTTGTTTCAGGACTATTAACACACATCACTATATAATTTACAGTATATTTTGTTCAAAAGACAGCAATAAATGGGGAATGATCTTTTGGTGAAAGCTCTCAAGCCTGCTCTGGGGACTCAGCATGCTTAGGTGGCTCTCTGAAACACCTCTGCTCTGATGCAGGCAGTGTGGGGAACAAATAGGAGGAGCCAGAAGTCTCTGTGCAGTTACATGACTGGAGTGCTGTGAAGGACAGATACAGACTCTTCAGGAAGGGCAGCAGGTGAAGGCCTAGACAGGAACTTGTTCCCTGTGAAAGAGCAGCTGGAGCTCACGGAGCTGTGCCTGGGGATCCCTGCACTGCGTCTCTGTTACAGACCTCCCGATCCCACAGCAGCACTCAGCAATGCAGCTCTGGAGTCCATTAATGACAACTTCCCAACATGGGGAACCAACAAGGAAAGGTGCTGTGCTGGACCTCGTACTTACAACAACAACAAATAACTGATCAGAGACAGGGAAGTCTCTGCAGCCTGGGCTGCAGTAGTGATGTGATGAAGAGCTTCAGGATCTCGAGAGGAGGGAGCAAGGCAGTAAGCAGAACCACAACCTTGGATTTCAGGAGAGCAGATATCATCCCTTCCAGAGATCTGTTTGTAAGAACCTCATGGGATGTAGCTCTGGAGAGAAGAAGGATCCAGGAAAGCTGCTTGATATTCAGGCATCACCGCCTCCAAGCTCAGGAAAGGTCCATCCTGACAAGTAAGAAATTAAGCAAAAGCAGCATGTGAGAGCAAGGAGCTCCTTACTGAACTCAGACATCAAAAGGAGGGTTAAAAGAGGTGAATGAAATACTAATTTCATTGTTAGTCTTCAGAGGACTTACAAGTCTGAACGATTGGATATTCTGATTGCTGGTTTATTTTTAAATAATTGTTCTAAAAAAACTAGGGCCTACCGCATGCACCTCTGGGCAGACTTTTGCATCAGCAGTTCTTGGGGGCAGTATTAGGAGCTAAAATCATGCAACTTTTCATCGAGAAGCAAAACCTTTATTCCTATAAAACATACAGAAACAGAACATAGTCTGTTATGTCAACACAAACATGATCTTTTGGAAGAGATAGAAATTCAAGGTCTGAAGCTGTATGTTACGAGGACAAAAAAAGCCGAAGCACAAAATGCTGACCCAACATAATGGTATTAATAACTTTGCTGTTTAATAATGAGGAGGGAAAAAAAAAAAATCACTTTACTCCAACAAAGTGATTTCAGGGGATGTTCATGTGGGAATCATGAAGAATTTCTCCACAGAAAGGGTTGTAAAGCATCGGAATGGGCTGCCCAGGGCACTGGGTGAAGTCACCATCCCTGGAAGTCTTTAAGAACTGACATGGAACTTAGTGCTATGGTCTAGTTGACAACATGGTGAGTGGCCAAGGGTCATACTCAATGATCTTGGAGGTCAGTCTTCACCAACTTAAATGATTCTGTGATTCAGAACACAGTGGACTAAAATTTACTTACACATATGCACAGTTATTAATGTTGCTATGCTTAAAAAAAAGTTATTTTATCACTATTAACTGGAATTAAAATGTCATGTGATAAATTCTGTGAACTGATGATTAAATATTTAATAATTACAAAGTAAGTCATAACAATGTTTCCTACTCTGCCCTCAAGTGTCTCCATAGGACACATGAGAGGAGTCAGGGCGCTGTGACCACCCTGCAAAGGTTCTGGAAGGTCTGTGCTACTTCAGTGAAATGACAATGACCTTCTCAAGATGCAGCTGCATCCAGGACACTGATCATAACCAGCACAAAGATATGTCAGCCTTCTGTGATTAAATAATTTGTCAGTTTGATCTCCAGAACGCTCTGTGCTCCTACAGCTTTAGCAAAAGACTGTAACTCCTACACATTCACTTCCACAGCTGAAACATCTTAATGAAAGCTGTCATTATTTTTGTAATTTACTTCTGAACTCTTCAGAGACACCATCAGCTGAAGTGAGACACTTCTGCCTGAATACTGCTTTCTGAGCCTTTGTTAAGGTGGAAGAAATTTGAGAAGGATAATTCCAGGCCTTCCCCATTGATTTGTTCAATGCACATGACAGCACTTCATAAAACCTTGGTCACTGCTCCTAGTTTGAGGTGGACCAAGTTTTTGTCTTTCCCCGCTTCAATACAAGAGGAAGGAAAAAAAACCACATTGAAAACAGCAATGTTAGGCACAAAAACAGTTTTGAGTGGGACAAAGGGCATGTATGGTAGTAGACACTCACTTTCTGAAACTCTCTTTTGAGCTCTATGCCTTTGACCTTCACACCCTTCTCTAAGCACTGTCCAAAAAGCAACAAAGGTTAATGTTCTGTAATACAGGTAACTTCCCTCCTAGCACCAAAACATCTTTTCACTTGGTGACATAAATAAGATCACATCTTCTTTGAGCAATTGCTATATAACTGTGTTACATCTGCAGTTCTGGCATACACCATAAATCTTCTACACAGATTGTGACCAGAAATTCAGAGAATCATAGAACCATTAGGTTGGAAAAGACTGGCAGGATCATCAAATCCAACCTTTGGCTGAACATCACCTTGTCAACTAAACCATATTGTGAAGTGCCATGTCCACTTGTTTTATGAACACTTCAAGGATGCCAACTCAGTCACTTCCCTGGGGAGCCTGTTGCAATGCCTAACCACGCTTTCAGTGAAGAACATTTTTCCTAATATCCAATCAGAACCTCCCCTGGTACAATTTGAGGCCATTTCCCCTTCTCCTGTCATTTGTCGCCTGGAAGACACCAACCCCCACCTTGCCATAACCTCCTTTCAGAGAGCTGTGGAAGGCAGTAAGTCGTGGATTGCTCTCCTGAACCTTCTTTTCTCCAGACTGAACAATCCTTGTGCTGCTCTCAGCTGCTCCTCATAGGACTTATGTTTCAGGCCCTTCAATCAGAGACAATTTAATCACAACTTTTCACTTAGTTATAGCTGTGCTAACTTGTCACTATTAATTTCTGAGAATCAAAAACTGAAAGAAAGAGCTTGCAGATCACATCTACAGGAAAGCACAAATAACAGAAGATTGGTCTACAGGAGCAATTTCTGCCTGCTGTACAAAACACTTTGTTCCTATCAAGGCTGATCTTTCATACTGATAGTTTCTGTGAAATTCCTTTACTTGAAGTCAGGGTTTAAATACTACCTGTTATAACAAGTCCTGTAGGCAGCGGAAAACCTGCATAAACAATGCCCTGTGCTACCACAAAACAAAAAGGCAAAACCATTAAGAAGAAATTGCAAAATTATTCATTTTAACTTTTGTTCCATAACCATTGCTCTTTAGTCATGCAAAGCTCTGATCAGACAGTTCAAAACATCAACAAACCTTCAGTTCTGGAATCTGGAACCAGAGAAGACAGGGAAAATCTTCCAGAAGTGGGTATCCCAATGAACTAGGACTGTTGTCCATAGAAGCAGAAACATAAAGTGATGGAAAACCTGGCAACAGTTATTCTTAAAACCAGACTGAATGCAGGATAAGCAGTACTGTAATAAACAATAGATCGATCACTGGAAGATTACTAGAAATTATTCTCCAACTTCAAGTAAGTCAAGTGGCAGTAAAAGCATTCAGTTAATAGATGTCACATTGCATCTAATCACTGAAACAAAGCTAATCCAAGGAAGTAATTTGTTTTTAAATTACTGAAACAGTTTGTTCATTTGACAAAAACTAAAGAAAGCTAACCCTTCCTGCTGAGTTTAAGCTTAATTACTGTTGTGCTAACATACAGAGAATCATCTTGAAATAATATTCCAGAATTAAAATATGAATCTGAAGCATTATCACCGAATTTTATCATACTTACATGTTTCTAAATATTGTCTCAGACAGTATAAAATATGTATTTTCTATTTGCAATTCTTATTTTGTGAGGAATTACTTAGAAAGGTAAATTACTGCTTACATTGGTCTTCTTTTTTCCAGTACTTCTAATGTTGAAGCCTAATGATTTCTAAATAGAAAACATTATTTCCTTTCACATTCCTTTTTGTCAGTTCTGTAGATTCAGAGACAGTTGTTCTGTGAAAGCTACCTGTATTTTGACAATAGGCTGTATCATCCAAAATTATGAAACGTATCATTCCCAATTTAAACACTACTAAGTGTTTAAACCACAAGTCGGAAGATCCCATTTTTCAGAAATGCAGAAGTGTATTTTGTCCAGCCATGGCTTCCTACTAGTGTTACAGACAGTTATTTGGAGGCATGTACTTTATTCTTGCAGTGCTACCCCAAAGAAAGAGAATGAATGCAAAATCCCTCTTTACACTGATCATACAAATACTGGCCAATGGGTTGTCACTAGATAACCAACAACTTAAAGTACAATTTTTTATGAGTTATTTTGTTAGTCCAGTTCAAATCACAGTGACAGGAAGAAATCAAAACTATCACGGAAACATGTTTCCACAGAGAGAGGGAGAGAAAGAGGACAAAACAGGTTTCCATGGCTACTTTGTTAACCATCCCCATTTTGCTGTTTACATAGTTTATAAACAAGACACTATAAACAAGAAGAAATGAAATATTTATGAAGATCTACATTACAGAAAGCTCCCGCCATATGTCATGTCTGTTTCGACAGCTGACTGTCCAGTGGAGCCCTAAGACACGCTGACATCTACTCACTACTGGTGCTATCAGGACAAACCCCTGCTGAACACATACATAGGAAGCCCTTGACCCAAGTTCATTTACTAACATTTCATCAGTAATTTATTTTCAGTGGAAGATGATGCCTTGCCTTGAAACCAGTGATAAAACTGCAGGTTTCTCACATTTAAGTAAAAGCTCTTGCTTGGCTATCAGCTAAAACTTACTGATCATCAAAGGCTGCTCTCCAGCTCTATCCATTTCAACAGTTGCAGCTCTAATCATTTACTTCTAATGCAAAAGAAGTTCCTCTTATCTTGAGTCATCACCGTAAATGGAAGGTTAATTCTGTATAACAGCACTTTGAAGCAAAAATGTCATCTAAATCAGGTCATTTTTATCTCCTATAAACTTTTATTTAAACTAGGCTTCTTATTGCATGGGGGAGGAATGACAAGTAACTTTGTGGTACCATTAGTACTGGGAAGATTGCAGACATGCCATCAAAAGCTCAGAAGTTCTACATGGAGCACCAAGCATGGAAAATTCTGGAGGTATTTTGGAGTTCTTGGTATTTGGATATCAACCTCATTCAGTTAAGAGGCAGCACTTGGCCTTAGGTCCCGTATGCGCAGCCATCACACACAGCAGCACAGCTCACTCCAATTGTGACAGCAGTCCTGCAGTACTGATCTCAATAAAAGGTGCCAATTAGAATCATTGAATTGTTTAGTTTGCAAAAGACTCTTAAGACAATCGAGTCCAACCACAGACCTAACACTGCCCAGCCCACCATCAAACCTTGTCCCTAAGAACCATGTCCCCATGTCTTTTAAATACCTCCAGGGATGGTGACTCAAGCAGTACAGTACAGTCTATTTATGTAACATTCAGACAGACATTTTTTTCTAAGAAGCAACATTTTTCCTGCTGTGCTTGAGGAGTGTCCTGGAAACTTGTGTAGCTTAAACACTATCAGCCTGTCTCCCATCCTACAGGCAAACTTCTATATTTCACTGTTGCTTTGTGCTTGCAAAAATTTCCATCAGTGAACACACTTATTCTGTTAGACAATCTGTGAATTTTGCAGACATCAGCTAATCTCTTCCCCACGGCAGGATCAACTCTGCTGAGCTTACTCTTGAACAAGATTTGCTCCTGAGTTGTTCCTACACTCTGAGGGCATTCAAATGAGGACATTTACTTGAGTAAGTCATGGCCTGTTTTGACTCTCCATTTCCAGCCACCTAGAAAAGATATTTTACATACACACACACATATATGAGTTTGGCATAACTCAAGAAAAACACTACCATTCTTTACATTCTAATGTCAGTTCCTTATCGCTGGCCAAAAAATTGAAGGCAGTATTTAAAACTACTGTGCTTCACTAGTAAATGTCCAATATCTATTATTTTCAGAGCAATAGTCTAATCCAGATTTGAAAAGCAATTCATTGTACCAAAATGCTAGATACATTTTAAATAATCTCTAAATCTACCACAACTACCTCTGAAAGCACTAGCACATGGAATACTGTTATCCCTATAGCTGCAGGAGATAATGTTCATTACATAACATTAGTATTCACAAAAAATTGTAGAGCAATACTTATTACTCATGCATCCTGATTCTCTTTACATCAGTCAAGGTGGAATTCTTCTTTATTTAATGGGTTTTTTAAAGTTTGGGGTTACATCATATAACTCAGGCAAGCAAACAGCATTTTGCTGTTCACACAGAACAGAGCAGCAGAGGCTGGTTGGAGAGTGGAGCCAACTTTTCAAGTATCCAGCTATGTTGCTTGCAAGAAAGTGATAAATCTTTTCCAGGACAAAGGAAGCAAGAACCGTATTACAGCTGACAGTAAGAATTATCCTTTGGTTGCCATGACCTTAGCTCGTTCTTCAGCACGGCATGGAAGTACTGCAATTACATTTTGGGGATAGAATGGGAAGCCTACAGCATGTTATTTTACTCACTTATTTCAGACAGTAAGATAAATAGAAGCCTGAAGCTTTTGACCCTTCATTCCTTCAAAAGCATGAAATCTACCCAATTATTTATTTGTCACCTCTAAGATGGAAGTCTGCATGAAATTTTGATTCACATAGCCTAATTTCTTTAGGAGCTAGGAAAGAAGTGTCCTTAAACAGCACACCATAAACAACATATATTTGCAAAGATGCTAACTTGCATATTTTAGACATGCTTTCTTGATTTTACCTGAGCTGCTTAAAAGATCATTTTCACTACAGTTTCCTATCTACATATATAACCCACCTAAATATATGCACACACAGACTGAAATCCCTTTATTTCCTTTTTTTGACCCTAAATTCATATATCTGTGATAGAACAAGTCTAAATCCAATAGTTACTTCCTGTCCTGTTTTATCATCTGTTCTTGATGTTACATAAAGTGCTTATACTAAACATCACTGAGCTCTTACATAGCATTCTTAATCCATAGATCTCAAAGTACTTTACAAAGGATGACCATTATCCTGCTTCATCTATGAAAAGAAAAAACATGGAGATCTTCAGGGTGAAATTTGGATCTCACTAAATTCCCACAGTCTACAGTGAGGCTGGAATTGCACCTCCCATCACAGTACCACTGGTCAGCCAGAACAGCACTCATCTGTGCAGATGGATTCCAGAGCCTTCCGTAACACTGGTGGCCT
The DNA here is from genome assembly GCA_013400235.1 of Oriolus oriolus. NCBI lineage: Eukaryota > Metazoa > Chordata > Aves > Passeriformes > Corvidae > Oriolus > Oriolus oriolus. The sequence goes on along the minus strand of VXBT01008024.1, from coordinate 461,461 downwards.
GTAAGCTGCACTCAGCAATTCCATACACCACTTAGCCATCAACCCAGAGAGAATACAGCTTTCAATAGGGTATCTTATCCAGCTTGACAATCACTAAAACGCCTCCCATCCCACTCAGGCAGCACTTTTAAACAGCGTGCTTTACCTGCTTACGGCTCCAAACACACTAACGTTGCTATCAGTGATGGAAATAACTGAGTCAAGTCCTGTGCTGGGGTTTTGCTACTGAAATCTGCACTGCTTCAGACAGATACATTGGTACCAATGTCTGATGCCTCCACTCAGGTGTCTCAAAGTATTTTCACCTCCACACAAACTCTAAAACTACCTGATCTAGGGGTAACTAGGTATGAGTTATCAAACCTCCTGCTTCATCCCTTCCTCTCCTCTTTTTGATTTGTTTCTCATGTTCACTCTTTGCACCTTGCTCTAAGTTAGATGTTTAAACTCATGGACTGCCTTAACTCTATAAACACTCCTGGAATATTCAGAGAACCTAGAACCAAGTAGTGGAGATAAGGACTGAGAGCAGATTGTGTACTAACAGCCACATGGGTTACCAGGGGCTCAGTCTGATTGAAACTGCCAGACACTTTTGCATGGCCATAAAAGAAGGATGCTCTCTACTTCAGTAACACATCTGACGATGTTCTATCCAGATACCATGACGTGAGAAACCTTTGTAGTTTACAACTTTGCATTAAAGTTAAGGGGTTATTGCCTTGACAAGCTGTATCACAACCACCTCAAATCTGCTTCTAGGCTCAGGCAAGGTGAAGCAAGCTGACCCTGAACACAAAGATGAGCCAAAGAGCTATGATTTTCAAGAAAGGATTCAGAATACTCCAGTCTCCATAACACTCCACACAATACAGTAGCCAAGGAAGAGAAAGGCATGCAAGCTTCCCTGCCCACAGGGATAAAGGGAATCATTCTGTATTCTGTGGTGCTAACCTAGGCAGGTTATTCCAAGCAGCTCTTCCTAGAATCCAGTATGTTATATGAACTACCTCCTGTCTGATCGGGTGTTTTGAGGAAGAAAAGGCACAAAAGTAGAGGAGATTGTATAACAGACTGCATCTTCTTGAATGCACAGTTCCCTAAAACGGGACCATCTTCCAAATAATACGCAGGCAGCCTCATGGACTCCCCGTGTCATTCCCCAAAACGTTCTAGAGAAAGCCAAGGGCGGCAGCGGGGCGAGGGCAGCAGGACGAGCCGCGCAGCCCGGGGGTGCTGCCCGCGGCGGCTCCCGGCGCTCCCGCAGGGCCCCGCCGCTCCCAGGCCAGCGCGGGACAGCAGCGCCCCCGGGCGGCAGCGCGGCAGCGCAGCCGGGACTCTCGCCGCTCCCGCCCGGGACCGCTGCTCCCGGCGCTTCCCCCAGGGCCGCACCGGCCGCCAGGCAGAAAGGGAACAGCCATCGGCATTGAGGGATTTCTCTCTCCCGCACGCGGCAGGGAACACAGGGCGGGAGGTTCGTCACACGGGCCTTCCTCGGCGGGGAGCGGACGGCAAGCTCAGAGCAGCAGCAGCGCCGGCGACAAATTAGTCTGAAGCGTGTGCTGGCTGCGGGGTCATTTACTGGGCTGCATACAACTAATTGACCAGAACCTGGAGTAGAAAAGAGTACTCTGTTCATCCTATTTTTTTCTGGCTCCGGTCTACATCTTAACAATTCCACTATGGAAGAGCATGTGGGTTTCTGAAACACGCCTAAAACATAGAACAACTTTGAGACTGAAGTTTACACCAGCTCCATCCTCCTATTTAGAAGTGGTAATCATGTCTCTTAGCATGCTAAAGTACAAATACAGACCACAAGAAAAATAAAAAGGCAACGTTAAAAGGGTAAAGACAAAAGAACTAATCAAAAAGCCAACAAAATTAAGCAGATTTCTGCAAGCTTATACTCTAGGTCATACAAAACTTTATACATGTTTAGCTTTGACTAGAAGTGCTTGGTGGAAGTTGAAGTAATACATAAAAAATATTTCTTATGTAATTAATATTTTCTATATATTCACTTTAATGACTCTAAAATACTGATTGCTTCGTCTGTAAAAGATGCGAAGTCCCTCAGACTGAAATCACATATAAACTCCAGCCAAATTCTGGCACTTAGAATTAGGGACAAAAAGTTCCTGTGGCATAACTTCCTGGACTACACAAAGAATAAATCCAGAATCCTTAAAATTACAGGTGGTTCAAGACTGCTGGGCACACACTTTCTTCCAATACACTGAAATGCAACCTTTGATGCCGCTCCACTAATATACTCAGTAAAATTATTTAAAAGTAGCATGAACTGAATCTTTAAATACTTCATGTTTCACAGTGTATTTCTTACTCATAGATAGTAACTCAAACACCCTGCAACAAAAATAACAAACTGTTTTAATTCACAGTTGCAACACATAAACATGATGAGATCTGTACATTGTTAATCCCAACTTCCCCACTCCAACAGTTTAAGTTAAATGTCACATTTACATAACATTTACATAAAGATTCAGTTTTGTTTATACAAACCCCAGCCTTATTTTTGCAACATGCTTGATGCTAATTCATTATGTAACAACAGATTGTTTGCTCTTTTAAAAAAATAAAAGGTTTCATTCTGAGAAGGTGTTTGAGAGACCACAATTGTTCTGAAGCAATTTAGCACCCAGCCTTTCTCAATGTTCCATCAAGTTTTTAAGGTTGGCTTGTTTTAAAACAAACAGGGTATTTTGGACACTGTCCCACTCTAAGACAGACACCTCAACTGATTTTATACATCATGGTCACTTGCACAGTTCACACTTGTGCCCAATACACATACAGGAGAACAGTCACAGAGCCTCCCAACGCAACCCACAGGAGTTTAATTATGGACTGTTAACAGTGGTCATGTTGGTCTAAAATTTGGAACATTTTAGAAGATTCCAACCACTATCCAGCTTGTTGGTTTTCATTGAGTTTTTTTGTTTTCTTTTTATTAATACTACTTCACTCTTATCACTGCTTTCAACAGGAAACATTTCAACATTTAGATCAGTGCTGACCCATTCGAAAATTGCAAACAACAGCAAACATGGCAAAACCTCCAGCGCATCTGAAAGCAGAGCTCATAGGAGTCTGCAATGCAGCTGGATGTAACTGCAGTATTTTATAAAAAGAGCTATATTTTTCAACTTCTCCATGCAAAGGTCTGTATGGATGGATTAGCTGCTATTCTCTTCTGTTTTAAAACTTTAAAATGATTTTTGCAGAAACCCTAAGGCCCCATATTGAAAGCAAGAAAGAATTCTCTAAGCTAATACCACTACCTCTTCACAGCAATGAAATAAATGCTTTAACCCGAAAATGAAGTATAAATTAGACATGAAGCCAATTTAATCACATCTACTGATTATTACAATTGTGCTTATTACCAACAAGACTATACATTTAGGTTTAATATATACTAACAATCACAAAATTTCAAGTAAGTCTCTACAAAAGCTGTCTCCAGCACATCATATCTACATCACAAGATTCCCAAAGAGTGCAAGCATCACCTTTTGTTCTCTGCTCCCTGGATAAGGAGGCATTATTTCAGTGGGCTTTCTTTTCCCAAGGGATGTTTTTGTAATGTAACCTGAAACAGCCTGTTTCTGTGTTAGTCTGCTCTAGAACTTTGTATCACAGCTGGCCACTCTTGACTGAAAACACTGCTCATGCTATTTCCACTGGTTTTATCTGCACTGCTCCAGAGGAGTAGAGAGATCCAAGGAGTTCAAGAATAGTGAATACTTACTAGAGTCTCATACAAGTCCCCTTGCTTTGTTTAGAGGCTAGGGATTGGAGGCAGAAATGAACCAAAAGAAAATGCAAGTACAGCAGTTACACACAGTGGTCCTACCTGCACACAACAAATTACCAGCATCACTGGGTCATTCCCCAGGAAGCCTATCAGTGGATTTAAGTGGAATGATGCAGTGCATCACTTGCATTGTTGGCAGTTTTTACTGTCTACACTACTTTGATGATTACAGATACATATAAAAATTGTTTTCCTTTATCCAGACACTGTTCTGGTTAATCAATACAGTACCTTTGTGCCAGCACTGATCCGAGTGAGAAAAATGAGATAGATACATAAAATTGTCATAGACATACCACAGGTTATACTAAAGAAAATAATACTGTTTACTCAGCAGGTCTCCCATAGACACAGGTACATATAACAGTCAAATTGATCTGCTCCAACAAGTCATCCAGGACTTTCAGGGAAAGAAGTACAAAGCTTTGGCAATACTGGTTAGGATTAACCTCATTTGGAATAGACCAGCCAAATCCACACAATGCAGAAATTCCTCCTTAGGGCACCGCGTTTTCCTCAAGGTGTCTGAAGGAAGGTGAGTACAGCACTGTGGCCATTTTTTATGGCAAAAGACTGAGGTTACATGCTGACTAAAATAACAGCCTGAAAAGAGAAGTCCCAAGGGTACAAACTACTAAGGAACTAGGAGGTGACTGCACAGGGAACAGGACAGCAAAGTTGGTACACTTGTATCCACACCACCTATCAGAATCAAGGAGCCTACTGGTGTGAAGGACTCCCAGAACCACACACAGATTTTTGTTCTTGGGAAAACATTGTGGTTTGCTTCAGAAGACAGTTTGGGCACACACTGTTGTGAGAGTTGGGACTGTTCAGCTTAGAGAAGGCTCCAGGGAGACCTTACTGCAACCCTTCAAGACTTAAGGGGGGCTTATAAGAAAGGTGGGGACAGATTGTTGAATAGAGCCTGTTGCAATTGGACAAGGGGTAATGGCTTTAAGCTAAAAGAGGGTAGATTGAAACAGATGGAAAGAAGAAATTTTTTATTTCAATGAGGGTGATGAAACATTGGAATAAGTTGATACCTCATGCCTGGAAATACTCAAGGTCAAGCTGGACAGGGCCCTGAGCAACCTGACCTAGTTGAAGCTGTACCTACTCATTCCACGGTAGGATAGGCTAGGCAATCCTTAATGGCCCCTCAGAACAAAAACTATTGTATGATTCTATGACTGCTGCACATGCTTTAAGGCTGACTAGGTATCCAGGACACAGAGTGAACCAAAAAACCCAATTTCTTGACAAAACAAAGAAAAAAGAACGCATGCTTGGGATAGCTAGCACTTTCAAAGGCAGAGGTGTCTATCCACATACCTTTATCAATTCTGCTGGAGAAAAGTGGAATCTCATTAATATCGTGCTGTCTAACCCAGCCTACAGCATATTAGATTATCGATGGTATTTTATGGGCAGCTACATTCAAAAGAGCAGCAGAGACTGTACAGCATTAGCAGGGGTATTTGGTTCCCAAGAGAGGGCCAGGTGTTACACTGAACCTCACGCAGAATCCGTGTCCTGCTGCTGGAGCCAAGAATCACGACTGAGCTTACCCAGCAATGGAGAACTGCTGCAGCACATGTTGACTCTCCAAGACATTATCTCCAAGTGCATTAAAGAGAAAGGGAAAGCTCAGAAGTTTGGCATTGTTATTGTGGAATTTTTTGGGTGTGTTGGGGTTTTTTGGTCAGTTGTTTTTGTGGAGTTTTTTTCAACACAATGATAGGAGGTCTGCTTGGGGTATTTTTTAAGCAGGGGCATAGATTTCTTTGGCTCGGGACAGCTTTTAGATGTGGGATCCCATGGGATTCCACAGCAAACTAATACAGAAGTTGAGCCAGATGATGAACAGATTTTTCCATTTCTTCTTTCATAACCATACCTTAGTTAGAACCATAAACCCCTCTTTCACCACAGGATCATACTGTCCTTACACAGAGGTGCCCTTTTCCTAACTAAAAATCAGTAGAGGTCACCACACAGCAGATTTTGACCCTAGAGGTAAACGATGCCATGCTTTACCTGAGAAAACTAAAAAAGTGTGTGATTTTCAAGTTTTGTATTCAGACTCCCTTTGCACTCAAGACTAAGCTAACCTAAACCTGCAACTCTAAACAAGCTAAAGTAATTGCAAACCATGGGGTGAGCTGAGAGCACTGCTAACAGATGGATGCCTTTCAGAGACACTGGGGGTGCGTGATCCTGCAGCTCTCTTCAAAGCCAGATCTGTACTGAAATGAGTATGATTCACACTTTTTCAAAGGCACAGCAGAGCTGAAAGCATAGAGATTTTTCAAAAGAATCATGCCTGCAGGAACTGTCATTCTTCCCCACTGTCCTCATCAGCGCTGTCCTAAAGGAAGCACTGTTTGGCATCAGGACAGTAAATATTCCCACAAGTTCACAATTTTATTTCATCCAATGCCCTGTTCTCAGCACTGGATGAAATGCCTAGATAAAATGGCTTCAGTGAGCAAAGAGCAACAGGCAGCCTCTCTTACTCTTTCCCCTCTAAACTGCTATCCTAAAGGCTATTTCTAAATATTTTTAACTCTGAGAATACACCTATTGCTCCATTCTAAGAATGCTATGATTTAGGAGAAAAAGGGTTGTTTTTCCTGCAGTCACACTGGAAAAATATTACTAAATTTGTATTGTACTCATGTGATTTAAATACATGATTAATAATTTTGGTAATCCTAAAAGTAGTAACAAATAGGTTCTTTTATATCACTGTGTGAAAACAGTGGGCGAATGACCTTCCAAGTATAGTAGTATATTTTTCATTACTACTACCAAAGCCCAGTTTTCATCACAACAGTACTAATCCTTCCCTGGTGAGTTTCCAGAACCTCTGTTTCAAATACAGTGGTGTAGCTAACAAATGTTCCAGACCCCCACACACTCAACTGCACTTTATTTTCACAAATATGAGTTCCATGACACCACTTGGTTCCAGCTCGCAAGCAGTAATTAAAAATCTAGTCCCAGAATCCAGTTCAGTCCAAGTCAGTAAATAACACATTATTAACCATTACAGTATAATATGCACCTATCCATAGTACATTTGAACATATGGGATTTTAAAACTTTTCGAAGCTACCTTAAAAATTGTATCAGAAGCACAGTTCAAGACAGATAGGTGGACAGAAATTATTTTCTATTAATTTTTTACTAAGAACACAGAAAAAACCCTGCATAGTTGTAATGCTCTGTAATACTTTGTGTCATGCTTCACCTGGGGAAGCCACTGACAGTGCACACCAGGCTAGTACATACACTCCTAGTTCCTTCAGTCAGCATTTAACTAGGCAGATTGTCCTTTTAGCAGAGACTATTTTTAGTTTTGTTGGCCCCATATTTTATATTTGCAAGTGTCATACTGGGTTCCCTGTTCCATGGCAGAGTGGCGTCATTATATTTAAAACAATATAATTTCTTGGGCATTTCAAATCCCAGCTCATAGACTTTCAATGCTTCCTGCAACTCAGGTTTGTTTGGGTTCAAGTTTTTTGTTTCCTACTGCTTGTATTTCACACAGAAATGAAAACTGTGAAGAGGACAGTATGACATGTATGACAGATACTTTATAAACACAGGAGATGAACTGCAAGTTCTTGGGAGCAGAGACTGTCTAGGCAAAAAAAGGCAATAACTCCCTAAAATTCACAAGGCAGACCAAAAAAAAGAGATTAACACTAAGTCTGTTTCCTACTCCAAATCATCCACTAAAAGGATTTTTTTCCTTTTTTTTAAGTTAAGGCAACACCAAGCAAAATTCATTCTGGTACAACAGAAGGGAAAACTACTTCCAGCTTAGCAGCACAGTCACAGAGAAAGCAGATGATGGTTCTCCAAGTAGTTTCCAGAGGTAGGTAATGGGCTGAAAATGTCTAAGCTAAGGTTAGAAGAGGAACTGCACAGGGCACAGCCGGCTTTGAAAAAATGATACATTAGCCAAAGATGACATTCAACTCATTCCAATTCCATGGCTATTTGCAGTCCAGGACCGCACAATCATACAACTTAAATACTGCGTCTCCTTGGGATGTAAAGCAATGCTGTTTGAGAGAATAATATCTTACTACATTCTTTGTATGAAGCAAATGAAAACACTTAATGGCAGAAGCATTACGAGGGACTTAATACATCAATGCACACCATGATTCTACTCTTGGTTAAGTAGTTGTACGCATTCCCAGGAGACCTTCTTGGGCACTGCATTTCTTTCATAAAGTACCATATTTAAAAACATTTCCCATTATGATTTCAACTTCTTATACAATTATTTACAAACAAAATCTGCTCATCAAAATAGAAATGTAATTAATTTTGTAGAACTGATACCAGAACTTACATATTCTGTCATCTAGGAACTCTAAAACACAAGTACATTCAGTAATATTGACACTATGCATTTAATGAAGGGAGCTATCTGTTAAACACTGTAATGTTACACACAAAGAAATACACAAAATAACCCTAACCTTACAAAGCCTGCTGCTCAAAGGTTATGAGAAGTGGGTTGGCCTGTGCAACCTTGAAACAAACCCGATTTTCCTTGTGACCTAGGCTTGGATAATCTCATATCTGATGCCAAAAAACACTGCATTAAAGCCACAAGATTCATGTGTGAAGGTTTAAGACAGTCTTTATCCAGGAAATACGACAAAGTAGCCTAAAATAAAGAGTTCAGCAGCAAAGCCAGCTCAAGGAAAGGCTGACACCACCCGATCCTTATGGTGGGACCCAAACAGCATGCCCTGGCTCATACATACTGGGTGCATTCTTCCAAGGCAGAGTTCTTCACTGATAGATATATTGCAACATTTCAGTGCATGAAATAACTGATATAATTAATTCTCTAAGTGCCCAAAGACCACAGAAAAATTCATCTTTCACAGTACACACTATACTTCTTTGTAAAGATCAGTAGATGGTAATAGGTATCTTATTAAAAATGAACACAAACACGCTCTTAGTGAACACCCGTGAGTTTGCCCACACAAAAAAGTCTAAACAGCAAAAACAGTTTCTTAGTGTAGAATTCAAATGCATTAACCTCCCTTTTCTTGCTGAAGTGCCCTGCTTTAATTGCTTCATCCCTCTAAATATCATCAACCAAAGCACTCAAACAATGATTCCACTTTCCTTATTCATCTTCAGAACAAAGTCCATTGTATGCCCTGAATAAATTGATTTTTCTGTTGAGAATATAAGACTCCCCTCCACATTCTCAATTTTCTATAAAATTCAAGCCCTTTTTACAAGGTATGAAGGTGGGAAAGAGTTTTTAAAAGCTTTTCTTCAGTACAAGAAAAATGAAGATTTTCACAGTCACTGAAATTTCCTGAGTCATGCTTTCCTGAAGAAGTTCCTTAGAGAGTGACATTGGGTAGACATCCAAGACAAACAGTTAAAGTTTTTCAAACTAATAAATAAACAGAAGACAAAAGAGGATCTTGCCATAGAAAGTAAAAAGTAATACTGAATTTGCATAGTGATTTTTACTTATAACAACAGAAATGCTTTTTAACACGTTTGCTGGTTTTTGCTGGGATAGGGTCTGTTTTCTTCATAGCAGCTAGTAAAGGACTGTGGTTTGGATTTGTGCTGAAAACACGGGGATGCTTTTGTTACTGCAGAGCAGCACTTACAGTCAAGGCCTGCTCTGCTCCTCACACCACCACTAAGAAGTAGACTGAGGGGGTGCACAAGGGGAGGAGGAGGGGACACAGTCAGGACAGCTGACCCCAAGGGATATCCCATGCCATATGGTGTCACACTCGGTGTATCAAGCTGGGGGAAGAAGGAAGCAGCAGGGGGATGTTCCGAGTCACAACGTTTGTCTTCCCAAGTCACCATTACACACGATGGAGGGAATGAATTCCTTGTTTTGCTTTGCTTGTGTGTGGCTCTTACTTTCCCTATTAAACTGTTATGTCATCCCACAGCTCTTCTCTGTTTTACCCTTCCAATCCTCTCCCCATCCCGTTGCAGAGAGTGAGCATGCATGGGGCCTGGCTGCCAGCTGAGGATAAACCACAGTAACATGGAAGTGCAATTCAAAGTAAGTATTAGCTTACCTGACCAGAAAGCGATGCAGCCCAACGTCAAAACTTCTGTAAGAAAAAAAGATCCCCCAATTATTAAAAAATACTACTCTCTTGAATATTGTACACACACTGTGTTTCAAAACAATAATACCAAATATAAAGCTACTAGAATTGATAAAACAAAGAGCAAAAGTGTAACACAACTTCCTTTTGTGTAATGACACATAAAATTTAAGATGATCATCATAGGAGAAGATTTAGGTGCATGTTAAAGAGCTCACAAATCTTTCGTTGGAGTATTTGTTCAATAAAGTATTAACATTCAGATTATTATAACTCACATAAAGCATAAATTGTGTATATGCTGTTACTGGAAATAATGTAAGCATCCTGGTCACCAGCACATTTTCTGTCATGTGCAAGTAAATTCTCTGTGCAAAACTGCTGTGGAATCTCTTTCCCCTTTTCTGCTCTGTACTGAACTAAAACACAAGGGACTGCTGTGAAGCTCTCCATAATAAAAAATCATCAAAAAAAACCCCTTATGTCTCCCTCAAATATAGAACATACCAAGAAGCAGACCTTGCAAGTGTGTTCCACTCACATCGGTAAGGAAACTAACTTTGAGGATTTCTGACAGTAAGTACAAGTTAGATCACATTAAATTACAAGAACCATGTCTGAAATCTTCAGCCCTAGCAACATACATTGACAGCAGCTGTCAGCATTTCTTCCCCTTTTCTGGTTCCTCCATTCCTAAGATAACTCAGGAGAACCAAGCTCATAAACAACGTACTAGCAAATCCTCAACTCTACAGGAAGGTATCTGCTGATTTGAGACATTTACCTAATATCTCATGTATGCGCCAGATTTATGGGACTATCCATATAACCCCAGATTCAGTGCGTGTGTAATGGCACAACTGGAAAATGCAAGTGTCTTATTCCCAGTGCTGTACTTCGGAATGGGCTTACATTTCACATACACAGAAAACATTTTGGCATATACCAAGCTCTTGAGCATTCTGTTTCAAAAAGCCTAATTGGTCATTTTGAGTACAACACAGTTTCATTTGAACAGCACGGCTTGCTGTGTGCTGCTTTCTAACTGAAAGAGCAAGAGAAATCATTAGATAATTAATGGCATCCTGATAACAGCAGACTGATAATGAGCTGCAGAAATTCTAGGAGTTAACAGGGAAGGAAAGTCCACTTATTCAGCAGGGTAGAGAGGAGAGCACTAAGTTTCTCACTGAAAAGCTGCCCTGCAACAGAAAAACACTCTGCCAGGAACATGTACCTGGTCATCCTTAAATCTGTATTTTCCAAAACCCTTTCCTGAAATCATTCCACCTTCTATATTATTGTTATATTACTGTGTAATTAAACTGCATGAAGTGCATCCAGTTATCTTTCTGCATTCCTCCTGCCTGGATACGTACTGTATTTTGGCTCCCTCTCTTCACTAAAATATTCTGTGTTACACAGACAGCCTTCTGTACTGGAGCTGGACACAGTCTGTATTTTTAGCTCTGAAACCCTTTTCTTCCTAGGACCAAGCACTCAGTATGTTTGTGCTGGGATGGGGAGAAGAAGAAACTTGGACTAGCTGTATGCTAAGCAGCCATCCTGCAAATCTTCAGCCAGGCTGATCTTTTCAAGTTCTCCCAGCTGTTCTCCACAGCAGTCACCAAATCTGCTACAGTCTCTGATGGGACACACACAGAGGGCTTCTTGTGGACTGTGGAACATAAAAATATCACTACTTTTGCCACTGAACCAAAACCCACACAACTGGGCTTACCAAAAGCATGAAAAGTGAATGGTCCTGCTAACTTGAGATATCACAGCTGAAGGAGATTGTGGCAGACAAAGCTGAGGCAGAGTGGGTTCAGACAGGGAGGGAAAATAAGACAGTTTGCTGTAGATGCCATGACATGCCATCTTTTCCCTCATTTTTCACTCTTTCCAAAACAGAAAAGCATATATATTTATATAGAACATATACCTAAAGCACTTGCTATTAGAAAAGTTTTGTACATTTATTTCATAGGGGCTGTAGGTATTGGATATTTTGCAGAAATATTTTTAGGAAGTACTAAAAATAAACATGCATAGAACCAATTTATTAGAATAAATAACAAGAAGTAAGAATTATCAGCACCTCACCAGATATAATTCAGCATACATAGACAGGGCCCATTATTCCTCAGTTTGATTTCGTATTGATGCATTTCAACAGTCTACCCAAGATCCTGAATTCTAAACAATGTAAGCAATCATTTAAGATATAACTACACTATGACCAACAGAATTCTGAGATTATACAGCATCATCTGAGTGCGCAGCTAGATCTTAAAGACACCTCGAGACAGTATCATCAATTAGTTCCAAAAGCAAGTACATTAATGGTGAACAAGTTCAAATCATAAATGAAAGAAAAGGCTATGGATAATGTCTACAGACACCTGCGATAATGAATAGAAACACTGTGCAAGGCAAAAACACTGAAAGACAGAATTATGGGACACTGGTTTTGACAAAACACTACCATGGACACTTTTGACTTTTCTTCTTGTTCATATTTAAATACATACTGCAGTTAAGTCGACAAGTGAAGTGAAAATACAGTGAAGCAGCAATGCAAACAGATCTAGCAGATGCAATTAATCCCTCCATTCTCAGATGGAAATGTTAAAAAGGGGTAAACAAGGTTTGTATAGCAGTGTTAATGCTGCACTTCGGGGGTGAAATAAGCAACTTCATTAAATGAGAAGAGACACAAAATAATCTCACTATATTTGCATTAAAAATTTCCTAGTGATCCCTTCAACATCAGAGGACTCCAACCATCAGACACGGCAGTGTCCCCCACAATCAGCACAGAATTAGACTTGCCACATGCACACCAACAGGATTATCTACTGCCTATAAAATACACCCATATTTACTTGATATTACAACAAAGTTTATAATCAACTTCACACAGCTTGTTAAATCCTGAAGTTCCCTGCAAAATACAGGATTTGGCTGCTAGTTCTTGCAATTTAGGGTGCCTCAGTTACATAAGTTTCAGAAATCCTATAATGAGCATAATTTTTCAAAATTAACACTTTCATTAAAATAACAAGAGAAAGGATATTCACAGCAATATGAGTAAAAATTTACCAGTTAAATTCTCTATACGGCTCAAATGTCAATAGCCAAATAATACTTCAAATTTTGAAGAAATAAGTGAAATCTAGTTTATCAAAATAGCAATGGCCTTTAAACAGAGCAAAATCTTAACTAGCCAAATGAACAATAAAGGGGAGATATATTTAACCGCAATTTCATAATCATGTTACACAGCGCAGACAACTTGATAGCTATTTTCTTTATAAAAGCATCCCTAATTCTGCTCTTCTGAAGGGCAGTTTTGAATCACAGTTCTGCACACAACTTTCATGCTTTTGCTAAGCATGGAAGCTCTAGTTTGATACAACTCAACAAAACATTACACGCACAATCCTTCATAATCAAACTTGTCGTTTCCCAGTACATCAACTACAGACTGGTGACCAATAATAGACATACACTAAACCAACAAAGACCTTTTCCAAAACACAATCTTTGAAAACATACCTGCAGGAGAAAGATGTATGGCTGCAGGCAGAGGTCTCGAAATTATTTCGGACGTGCGGTTTCTGCTCTGAAAGCTAAATGCATAACGCAACAACCTGCCTTCAAATTTTCAATTAGAACAAAGATGATGGGGGGGAAATTTAAAAATCGTAAGCACATGGAATCCAGTGGATTGTTTATAATCCCCATTTCCACAAAGCTGTGCCTTCCTTTAACAGAAGTCTAAATGCTGGTTCCTCAACAGAGGAATTGTGTGAGCTTTTAGTACCCGGCTTTTATATTCAATCAAGTTACGGCAGCCGATGGTATTTAAGGACATGACCCCACAGGCGCCTACATGAAAACTGCTACTCATTAGTTGTGTTAAGGTCTACAATTCACAATTAGTATGATGGCTAAAGAACCCTGATCTCACAAGGTCTGATTGTGATATCTCACCCCCAAGGATTTACAATTATATGAAAAATGTAAGTAGTGAGCACATGCCAAGATCATAAGAATCAACTTAAAGTTAAGCCAGCTACTAGAACCATATTTTATGAAACTAATTGCAATAACTTGAATTGCCCAATTCTGATTTTGTACATCCATATTTTTAAGCCATGTGCTGAAGAGAAAACCAGTATAGCTATTTTTTTCTGTCAGTTCCCTCCCAGGACTGTTGGGCTGCACACTATTCCTGAAAACTAAGTACAGCAAATCACGCAATGTGCAGCATAATCTGGGAAGCATTTGGCTAACCATGGACTTCAGAAAGATGCTCACTGCAAGCAGTCAGTACATCACCACTCAAAATCAGATGGTGGCCTGGTTCTTACATTGGGCCCTACCCTGAGGGGAGTGCGTAGATAGTTTGCCATTTGTAAAAAAAAAAAAAAAAAATCCAAAATGTAGATGGAGACAGGCAAATGCGATACTGTGTACCCAGAGACCGCATTGCATTGCAGACAGAAATATCCCAGACACCTTAAAAACAGTCATGCTGCCACTGAACATAAACACTTCTGAATGCAGAAAGGAATGGTGTAATTTCTATAAGCAGGACAGGACTTTGCTGGAGCAAACAATATAATTGCACTTAAATCTCTTCAAATCAGACCAGTTGCCATTTATGGCAGTGATGAAATCCAACAAGCGGGTTATTTATTACACCTTCTGTACTCTGGGTATTCAACAGCCCTTAAAAAAAGAATTGTAGGTGCTGCAATGTTTCAACGACAGTTCTTGGCCCTTCCTTTTAAAATGTGGCTAAACTTGACACTAGAAACTCAAACTCATTCCCTTGTCCTCACAGTAGCCCGTCCTATTTAAATGCAGAAGTGTTTGCAAGACTAGCATTTCCATTAGCTGTCTTTGCAAATAAATGTGGCATTTAGCCAGTGAGCTGCTGACCAAGAGTCTCTCCCACACCAGAATATTTTGCACTGGAGACTGAGGAGTCATTGAATGACAGCTGCTTTCACTGACACAGCACTCAAGTTGCTTCACTGTCCCTCTTTCTTAAGCAATATCTTACAGCAGGGATGCCAAAAGAAAAAAAAAAAAAAAAAACCCGCCATAAAAATAATACCCCTTTTTCCCCAGAACTACTTTTCTGGATTCTCCTATATCTGCACATGTTTTTTCCAATGCTCCCTGTGGCAACCTCCCCAGCAGGCAATACCTTAAAGACGAATGCTTAAAAATTTCAAATAATTAAAAGTGTGCAATGTGAATCTGAAATAATTTTTAGAGTCTTGTCTGAAGAGTTAGATTACTACCAGGAAAGCAGGTAGCAGAGTCTATGTGCAGGTTTTGTAAGCGCTATTACCAAATGTCTCAATGAGCTATAAAACTTTGCTAAAGCAAATTCCCTGGAGGGGGTACAGCCTACCAAGCAGGATAAGTATTTTTCAAGCAGTGACTGCTACCAACTGATTCACCATCATCTTCATTATTAAACAAACTTCTGGGAAAGCAATCCATATTTTTAAAAGACACTTCTGCCTGTCCATGGCTTGCATTCATTCAGTTTTCTGCAAGTCTGCTGTGAAGGTGTAGGTTTCAGGTAAAGCTTGTCTCTTCAGTGACAATCAGCACAATTCTTCCAAATGACATAACTACCTTCATACTTGAATGCATTATTTAGAAAGCTGATGCATAACTTCAAATAGAAAAACAACAATTAAATTGTCACAGAAGATTTTGCAGTAGAGATAAACACAGTAAGCAAACTGAAAATATTCACTTAAACTGTGAATATTGTGTAGCAGTATTAGTTTTTCAAATGAAGACTGAGAGATGCCTGATGAAAAATGCAACCCAGTCCAACATAACAATCTGTTTGGATTTATCTATTACCTAAACTATAGAACAGACTTTTTGACACTAAGCCTTTAAAGTCACATTGTAACATTTTTCTGGGGACTCTTTTGCCACATACAAGGATGTTTTTAGAGCTCTCATTTTTGAGATCAGCCTTTCAGTTTGTGCAAGACACTTGGTGAATTCCACCCACATACAGATTTTAGTCTGCCCACTGATATGGTAGTGGAATTGGGAACAAATGCATATATGGAGCTCTTTTGGCATTCCTATCATTTGGCAAATCCTATGCATCTCCATTCTTACCATGCAACATAGAAAAAACCAAATCATAGCTCAATCCAATTATAAAATTCCTGTTTAAGTGAATTCAATGTTCTTTTAAACATCAAGATCTTAAGAACTTGCTAAGCCTAGATCTCAAGCTTCAATGAACTCTTTTGTTTGCAAGCTTTGACTTTAACCATCTGCAACGCAGTAAATTAGTAGCAGTTTGCTTTTATTTCAATATAAAAATGCAGCTAAGAGAAAATAAAAATCTATGCTATTTGAAAGAAAAAATATGAAGACTGTCAAACGCTTTCATGTCATATCTTTGACGAACAATTTCTTGTTACAGCAATAATACATAGAACTTGTATATACATGACGATATCTTTTATCATTCTCTGACACTTGCTTAAAGACACTGGAATTTTAACACTTTATGCTTAGATAAAACACTTTGAATCTCTGTTGTGTTTCTTCCTGGAATGATTCAGCAGCACACCAACTAGCCTTTTGGTTTCTTCCATTATTAGAATAACCAAAGCTGCCACTGTGTTCTGCCTGCGCTGGATGCCTCCATACAGAGGTTCCTGCTCAGTGCTGTTAGTGCTCTGCAGCACCAACATGGCTAACGCACAAACACTCACCTTACTTCACAAAAAGAGTCCTCTGTAAATGTGTGATCACATTTATAGCCATAAACATTTTGTTTGGGAAGTATTTGCTGCACAGCATCACAGTGAGAAGCTAGGTCTTCCTGTACTCATGAGAACGGTGGAGATCCACAGTGAAATCCTGACCCCATCAAAATAAGCACAAAACCCTTACTGATTTCAAGGGAAGCAGAAATACACCTGGACTGACTCTGGACAGTCTGTATAACACAGGATACAGTCCAACTTCAGTGTGCATTTCGTTAGACACAATTTCATCTCCAAGTAGAAACTATTAGTAAGTCTCAAAGCTTCATCTGCACAGTTTCAGTTATTAGCTGGGAACTCAGGCTGGAGACCTACATAGTAAAAATAACCTACAATAAGACAGCCACAAGGAGAAAGCTCTTTTGAGGACCACAGAAAAACACTTCACAATGCTAGTGGTCTCCAGCCTACTTATTGAACCCATGACCTAGTATGTTTTGTTGTTTTGTTTCAGTTTAAGTGCAGAACTTGTATCAGAAAGCCTGAGGAAAGTTTTCATGATTCTAGGCAGTGACTGCTCCTCACCCCTGTAATCTCCTGGACAGAAAGAGAAGCAGAACATTCAGCAGGCATCAGCCATTGCCAGTGTTTATGTAAATTGCACACAAGTCTGCCTACTTGGGAGGCTTTAAAATAACAAATTTGTTCTGTTTCTCACATATCCAATCACTGTATCTTGGTGATACAGCTCAGCAGACACTCTTTTAAAAAGAGAAGTCTCATTTGTATTCTGTTAATCTCCCCTACAACCCTTCAGAAGAAATATTACTTTAATTTTATTCCTTCGCCAATTCTTCAAAAGCCTGTGGTAGCTCATGGAGAGTGGATGAAACCTAATGCCCATTAGTGGCAAACTCCCATAGGGAAAGTTCTCCCTCAGCCTTTGTCACGTAAGGCTCCTGCACTGCAGCGTGATTGTCCAATTACTGTGAGATCTCTATCCTTACTGCAAACAGAGCAAACAAGTTTATTAACAGCCATCACTCATTTTCTACAGTGGTTGTGAGCAGGCAGAGTGCTGCTTGCCAAATGTGAGCAGCAGTAATAGTTTGTATCTACGCAGAGCTCATATCAAATACCATGAAGAATGGGCTTCACAGGTGAAGAGCAGTAGGTGGGCTTAGCTTGATTGTTAAAAATCCCAGCAATTTCAAATTACAGTAACAATGCAGTCATTACACAAATAAATTCCCAAAAATTATGTAACTTAGACCCAAGAATGATTAGGGTGCCTTATTATTGCACCTCTTTTTACACTCCAAAGTAACTTCTTTTTTTTCTTTGTTGAAGAGATTTAAGGAGCCTTTCAAAGCTTTAACATAACTAGCAAATTGAACCGTGCAGTAGGTAACTGCAGCATGCACTAATTTAGCTGAAATCAAAAGCAGTTAAATATTTCGTCTCCCTCAGCAAGAGAATGCCTAACCAGTCCAGAATTTTCATATATTCAGGTGACATCCTAGCTGGAAACATCACAGATCAATACTCAGCTTTAAGCATCACCACAGTTAACAAAAAATACAGTAAATCGGGGAAACTTATTTTTCCACTTCAAAACAAATTATTCCACTACTAAAAATATGCACTAATTCTGCAATTAAATAGCCAAGTTTTTGGCAAGAAGTTGAAGTATTCAGATATTGCCAAGCAGATGCAATATTTAAAGATTACTTATAACTCCACAGCCTTTCTAAGGAGAACTCTCCTTGACTCTAGCTGTCACTCCACACAGTAGCTGTGAATTTAACACCAAATCATCCTGCTTAGGAATACCGCAGGAGTTGTAGGGGGCAAGGACATACAGGGACACCTGCCTTACATTCAACTTTATGTATCAACAGAAGGAAGAAGAGCGCTTTCCAAGACTCACACGCAGCATCCTCAAAGACCATGTAAAAATCTTCTCAAGAATGAAAGCTTAATATTCTTGAAGTGTTTTGAAGCACACCACCTACATCTGTAAGCACACAAGCTTTCCGTGACACAACTGGTCTCATGCATGTTATTTTTACTACTGATTTGGGATCTGATCCAGTGCACCTGTACAGACAGGACAAGAAACATAATCCTATGACTTCACAGTGTTAAAGTCTGCAGACAAGGGCATCTGCACACTTTGGCAATAATCTCACCTTTCAATAAAATTTTCCTTTACTCATCAGCACTAGGCTGTTTCAACACTGTTTTCACTGGGCGTCACTGTATTTAGTCCAAATATCCTTTTAAATAATCTTTTTTCATATTTAAGATATCACCTCTAAAACACAGTAGGGAAAAGATGCCTTTTGATTTTGAAATAGAAATGCTGCAGCACTAACATTTTTTAAGTCTAAAACTAGTGAGAAGCTAGGTGATTAAAAGACATTTATTCTACCTGATACACTGTCTACAACATACTGGACCAACTTCCTTCTTTGAAAATACCAAAGGTTAAAAATATACCGGAAGAGACAATCCTAAACTGTAGAGGAAAAGAAATATGCACAAGCATGTCCTTCATTTTCTTGTCTCCCAGTTCCAGCTGCTCAGTACTTCCCATCACAAACATGGAGTGGAGTGCTTTCAAAAACGTAGCTGTCTAGAACTATAGGACAAATACAAAACAAACCACCTGGAAAATTGAAGCTGACTCGTAGGCCGTTCATAGCACTGAAAACTGGATTCTCTGGTCATAGTATCCCCAGCTCTAACCCCCAGACAGACCCTCTCCCCACGCACAGAACCTCAGAGAAGGTCTTCCTACAGCTTTGGAAAGCAGCTGCCGCAACCCTTTCCACAGCAAGGTAGGCAGCAGGTGTGAGCCACAGATCTGGATGTGCCATTCAAATTTCTACCAGGCTTTGGGTGATTCATGCTGAATCCCTCCTTCCATCTGCCATGGAGATGTGGAGTTTCTTTTCACTGCCTGCCTCTCCTTCCCTCATGCAAATTTTTCAAGGCTTGGTAACTTAACTACTCCTGAGGACACCTGCCATGTAAAGAAATTTAACCTATCATCCTTCCTTTTTGTCCTACAATTACCTCCAAATGACAGGTTGCACAACAGCAATTTGGTATTATTACTAACATGAAATCAGAGATCTAAACTCATAGGAAGGAGAAATTTAGGGAGAAAAATCTGCTATCTCCAGTTTCAGACCATCCATCGGCCTATCCAGAAACACCATAACAAAAGAGCACTACAAGACCCAAACAGAAAGAGCGAGCCTTTCACCATTTGTTAGAGTACAAGCCACTAAACAGGCAAAGGCACATTTATTCTGAGCCCAGAGGCAGGGATGTCATCCTGACTACACAGATCTGCAGCACAGCTACAGTTGCTATTGTTACACACATTCGTGTTTGTGCTAACTTGTGCCAAACCTCGACTATTTGGGAATTTAAGGAGGCAAGCTTCCCAAGTCAAGCACTGACAGAAACTCCACTTCTGATCTTATTTAAATTTCCTTAATGGCATTTTACAAACCCTTTCAGCATCTTACTTGTCTTGATATATTTAACAAGCTAATTCCCAAAATTATTTATTCCACCACAAAAAAATCAGAAGCCCAAAGAACAGAAAGTATGTGTCAAACTGGTTGAGACAATAAGAAGCACAGGTGATAATGCACTTAAGTAATTACTTTACCTCTACAGGTCAGGAAGTCCCTTTTCCTTGCTTAAAAATCTATTCCAGTCTTCACCATAAATTAATAGGCAATTAAGCAACACTATCAAGAGTTTAAGCCAGAAATAAAAGATGGTAAGTTTTTGCAGGCTATTCATCATTCCAGAATTATTGCATGTGGTCACAGTGATCTCTTGTGCTCACACTCACACATAACATGAGTATCAGACTGGTCTTTTCCCAGAAAAGTCCAAAACAAAGGGGGAAAACCCTGGTACAGTCCTTTTTGATAGATATACACAAGGAATCGTTTCTAGAAGGAGGAAGGTTTCAGGAACAACAGTAAAAGTAGGCAAAAAGTGCCAGGATGAGGAAGAAACAAATGCAAATCTGTAGATCTATTTTTTTATGGCATCATTATAGACAAAAGTGTAATTAGTGCACAGCAGACTCTAATCCATAATTTGAAACAGTTCACTGAGACCTTGCACACAGACCATGATTTTCATGTCAGGCAGATAATCTTTAGCAATAACGAGGCCAGTAAACTAAACTGAATTGCAGACAATTTCTTGCAACTCGTAACCCATTTTTGGATGTCACTAAAATATCTGTGGTATAAATTTAACTTGTTCATACAGAAGTGTGTGTCTGTACATGCAAAATACAGCCCTCCTAGTCCCCCCCGAGCATGCATGAAAATCGGGGGCTGCCTTATGTCAGACTCTTGTCTGTCAAGAAATAGGGTGTTAAACACAGAGTCGAATCTAGAACTTAAAGCGTGGTAGTTGAAAATGATCAGGACTTCATCACTGCATTTTTTATTTTCCTCTGGCAGCATTTCTTCAATTCCATTTTCATTATTCTAGACAAAATACTGTTTACAGGGAAATCTACCTTTCATATGCTACTTCTACCTGCCTTCTTGAAAAGCCTCTACTCTTGCTGAGATTAACCTATATTAAATGTGCATCAAGTTTTAGCACCATGTGTCCCCAACACACTTGTCTCCAAACCATTTTGGGATATTTGAGAATGACAAGATTTCAAGACACAGAAGTCATAGAATCACAGAATTGTTTGGGTGGTATGGGACCTTTAAAGACAATCTAGTTACAACGCCCCTGACATGTGTAGGGACAACTCTCACTAGACCAGGTTCACTAGGACTCCATCCAACCTGGCCCTGAACACTTTCGGGCACAGGGTACCCACAACTTTTCTGGCAACCTGTTCCAGTGCCTCACCACTGTCTGACTAAAGAATTGCTTCTTAGAATCTAGTCTAAATCTCTCTTCTTTCACTTCAAAAACATTTCCCCTTGTCCTATCACTACCTTCCTCCAAAAAAAGTCTCTCTCTTGCTTTTAAAAGCCCCCTTTAGGTACCAGAAGGCTGCAATGAGGTTTCCCTGGAGCCTTCACTTCTCCAGGCTGAACCCAACTCTCTCAAACCCTCTGCACAGGAGAGGTGCTCCAGCCCTCTGAATACCATCAAGGTGCTGCGCTTCTTCACANTTATGTCATGCTGCCCCCACAGCATGGCAAAACATATCCAACCAATGTGTCCAACATTTTTGTTACCAAGTCACACTCAGTAACAGTATGAAAAAACCAGAAATGGAAGCATGATTTTTTCCATGAACAGCAGCTGAGCTAACCATTGTCCTAATTTACAAACTGACAAGTTCCTCTGTGGACTATATTGCCAAGATAATTTACCAATATGTCAAAATTGATATAGGATTTAGTTATGTACTATCTTTTGTTTCTGTAGTTTCCAAACCATTACTCCCCACTAGGATATTTTTCCATATTGAAGTTCCAATTTGCAAGTTTCAGCAGTAGCACAACTTCTTCTAGTTGCACTACACAATCCATGCCCCTACCTGAGAAGTTGTATGGCAAGCAGCAGCCTTGACTAATTCTTCAAAAGCACAAGTTTCCAACAACACTGGTTTTCTCCCACAATTCATTACCTTGTTTTTGGCCTTGGTGACAAAAACTAAGTTTTAATTCTCATTGTTTTAAGGTAAAGCAGACATTAAAAACTAAGATGGTGTGCCACTGAACTGCTATCCTCTCTGGAAATCAGGAGCTCAAAGCTTTTCACAGCTATAATAAAGCTTTTGAATAGCAATATATTTATCATGCATTTATTAGCTATGCAGCTGCATATTTAGCAAGCTAATGATATCCTGGTATAATGAAACCACAGTAACACATTCAACACCTGTATTTGTCTTGAGACAGCAAATAAGATTGATAATTTTTTTAATCTAGAGATTGTCTTGATTAAATGTGAATTAGGGAGAACCTACCATAGGCTTGGTAACTTTTTTAATTAAAGTCTTTTATTTTTATGTTTGAATGGACACAATTTGGTTTATTGTTTAGTACCATAAACAAAGAGGCAGAATACTTGATTTGGTTTTTTAACACCTGCTTTGCTTTTCAGCTCTAGAGAAACTTTAGACAACTTTAGACACACTGCGGTATCTTTCTTACCTTCCTGACTGAAGGCTCTTCCACATGCTTTATCACAGTGAGTTATGTCAGCATGTACTGACTAGAAGTGACACTGGTCTGGATGGATCAGATCAAAAGCTTTGTTGTTGTGCTCAAAGGACACCAGGTGGTGGTGTAAGGCTCCTTAGTAGCATATTTGCATTCCTTACACTGTGACATTCATGTTGTCTTTCTCTCCAGGCTACCTTCTCTCCTTCAAAAAGTGCACTGCTAAAAGCTTTGAGACAAAAATAGTAATACTGGGCCTTGGAAAGTCCAGCCAACATAATACCATGTTTCTGACAGTATTCTCAAGTGGATACCAGCAAGAAGGGGAAGAGTAAGCCAAGCACACACAAGCACTTTTTTCTGAGCAGTGTCCCTGATTCCAGACAGGAGGTAAGAGTGGTGTAACTCCAAGGCATCTAGATCATTCCAACCCACTCCATTTCCCAACCTGGCCCTAAGAAGTCTTTAATAAGCTTTACCAGACTACCATTTCATGAAAACACTCTGGTACAGATCTCACTCTACCAGCCTAAAACTAGACATGGCATTATTAATATTTAAAGTAGACACACTCTGATAAAGTTATCAGGAACATTCCTGTTAAAATCCTTGTATTCACAAACTATCAAAATGCATTTAGAACTTTAGGGAAACACAGTGTCACGGCTAATAAGGCTTCACAACATGAGCCATTTACTTTCACCTTTTTTCAATTGTTTTATGCTAAACTCATAATTTGCAAACTTTTCTGTCCTGTTCAGTCATACAGTTCAGAAACAAAGGCTATTCCTACTTCTAACACAACATTCCTATACAACACACCAATGCACCACGTTACACTGCAAAACCTCTGGGTAGAGTGTTTGAAGAGTTGAGCTGTAAAGGCAAAAGGACATCATAATTCAGGGCACTCACAAAGCTCCTTAGATAACTGAGAATGACCCATAACATTGCAGCTAGAGAAAAATCTACTGCTAAAGAGCTTTGAGAGCAAGAAATCAAGTCAGGTATATATTAACTTTTTTCAACATTCAAAGCAAACAAATTCAATCTGTGAGATAACTTTTATTACTTCTGGCAATGAATGCTTGACATAAATTGAATAATTGGGCAAAAGGTAAATATCAGCACCTGACATTTTTTTCCTTCTATAAAGAAGTAAGTTTTCTACTTATATATTAGTTTCAATTTTCATAATAGTTATGAATATTTCAAGGAACGCCCAATTCTTTTACTGTGATACACCACACACGTTTGCAGGTGCAGAGCACCTTTTCATGGCCTGTTACCTGGCACTGCAGTGTCATTAATGTTTGTGCTGAAGTTCACTTTCACTTGGCACCTCCAGTGCAATACACAGATTCCCTGGAATAAGAACTGACAAAAGGGAAAAACTGCTGCTGTTTGTAACTCTGCCTACAAGGGCCAGCAGGCCAAGAGATGCTGTTCTCATGAGAGTGCCTGGTAAAAATGACAGATTTCTATACTAACTGTGTAGGTCATAAGTTCAGTGCAAACTCTGAAAGAGCATTTAAACCAAAGCAGTTGTTTGTAGCTCAAATAATTTTTAATAATTCATCTGTTTTCTGCACTTCTCCTGCTGCATTTCTTTGAATACTTCAGATCTATGCTTGCCAACTATTATAAACTACAAAGCCTTCTTGTTACAACTAGCTTCAAGCTGAAAACAAAATTACAATCTCATCCAATAAAACTGATAACAGCAGGCCCACTGTTTTTATGAGTAAAATTAAAAGCTTTACTCATATTGCAAAGCAGTCAGAGACAAGATGGAGTAAGCACCGTTCTGACAGGCTCTGCACTAACACAACACCAGAGAAGTTTCTGCACTAAAAGACTGACAAGTCTAAATCATTAAGGGAATGTATTTAGAAGTCTGGGGCACAGAATCCCACAGCCTGAAGTAGGTAGTGCAGAGGAAAACAAGGGAGGAGAGAAGTCCAGTGAATCCACTCTTACACAGAAGCTAAACATTAAGCACCACCCGGGAGACAGTTTTTGGTGAAAAGACTTCAGTGAGCACTGATTTAAAGCACACATAAGATTCAAAATTCAGAAATTTTTGAATATTGTGCTGAAACTTCCCTAAAAGCAAAGCAGATCCAGAAATTCATCCTACTTCATAAACAAGTATCATATTCACTGTACTTTTAACGTCTTCAAGACTTCCCCTACCATGTTAAAGTATTGTAACTATAGCTTTCCTCATGTGATTAATCAACCTTTTTTTTCCATCTCTGGAAGGATTTCAAGCACATAGATAACTGGAAAAAATAATTGCTATATTACCTAGGTAGGCTGAGTCTAACTCTAGTAATTAAAAGGATGAAAATGCTGAAATGGGTACTTGCCCTTATCCCTCCACAGTGTGAAAAAAGTAACCATCAAGTTGAAGTTCATTTAAAAAGCACTAAAGATGAATCATGGGGGTGAGAGAAAAAGCACAAGGACAAGAAAGCAAACAGGTATGTGAGCATGACCACACATGCATGCTCTTACTGACTGCCATGTATCAGTAATAAACTGCCTGAAAAGCAGTGACTAACCTCCACATTTTAGTGAAACTGTGCATCAGGCTCACACAGCAAGGCAGAGCTGGAGGTTTGAGTCCATCCATTCGAAGGAGGAGGGCAGGAACACCATACAGAACCAGGTATTTCACATAAAAGAACAGTACTTGAGCTAAAGCCAGACCACCTAAAAGAAAAAAAGAAACCGTACCTTAAACAAGTAATGAAATATTTTTAAAAATACTGTTAATACTGATTACTTCCAAATAGCAATTATTCCAAGAACTAAGGCAAGCACCATTGCTTGATGGGATATACATCTACTTTTGCAAGAGCCACAGAACACAATCACATGCATTTATGACACCAGGCACACATACAAAATGGTACCACCATTCCAATAAGGAGGCACAAGTATGCATCTCTAGTTCCACTCTCAAAAATCTCTGGGCAGTGGGTGTTGACTGCTATAAAAAGTAAAAACTGACTTACGTTGAGCTAAAAATCAGAATATACCAATATAAGCAATGAACATTTACCACAGGGACAGGAAATCTATCTTTGCAAAAAAACCCAACCAACCACTCTACACTTGTTGCTCCAGAACAGCCATAAACAATGGTTATAACTGCACCTTATCCTGACATCCCCACAAACATCCCATGTCCTGTCTGATTATTTGAAGCTGCAGAAAATACCCCCTACAAGATCCCCTTCTGCTGCGGCCAAGGCGTAGAAGACTGGAACTCCATTTGGCATAATGCTTAAACCATATTTCAGTTTTTAAACCCACAGACAAAGGTCTCCTCAAGGTCCTTTAGCTGCCTTATTTCCACAGCAGAAATTTTGGCAGTGTGCTCACCCACAACTTAACCTCAGGTTATGACACAAACTCCAGCATCTTACACAAATCTGAGATGAAAACCATACAGATTCTCATTATTATTATTCATGCAAGTAACAGCCTTAGAATGCATTATAGAGGAAGATGATTCATATTAATACTCCAAATGTTTTCTGTTGAACAAAGTGGTATTGACCAATAAGTAAAAATACAGTAAAAAGCAGAAGCCAACACCTTCACAGGAACTGGTGAGGTCACTCCTGAAGGACCCGATGACTTTGGTGAACTTGTCCATCTGACAGCTGACATATGGGAAATCTCACCACAAAGAAGGGAAACTAAAATTATACTTCAATAGAGAAAAAAAATATAAAATGCAATTGCTACATCTCCTTCCATTCCAACGCTCTGCTTTCCCTCAGTTACGTTACCTAACTTGACCAAAGGACTTTAGACATTCAGCCCAATTTTAAAGCCTTCCAGCAGACTTTCCTTGGAGACCAAGTGTTTAATCTGACTGCAGCAGTACAACTCCATGAACATTTAAGTAACCTGCCTTTTTTTTTGAGGAGGGGGGAACATCCCTATTGCATTCTGCTCACTAATGAGTATACTATGGATGATAACCAAAAGCTAAGCATTAAAAATTCATCTACTGTATAACAACCTAGAGTGAAATTCTGGCACTAACATAAAATGCAAAATTCTTGCTGGCCTACACATGGCCAGTATTTTGCTACAGCAATCCAACATTTTTAGTTTTAATATCATAATCCATGCACATGATAAGAAACAGTTGTGCCATACAAGATAAAAATTGATGTTAGAACAAAATACTGAGACATGAAGCTTATGTTATTTTACTTCAGGGAAGCAGGCATCTAGTATTCAATAACATTTTTCCCCAGAGGAAAACAAACAATCAGAAGCACAATTTGGATACTAGCCAATTAGCTCCACATTAGATTACTGCTAAATCATCTGTACAGCCAACTTTCTGCTTTAATTCCCTTCTCATTCAGTGTCTCATTTCTTTTCTGACAAATTTCATTGGAGAGCTGAACACTGACACCCACACAAACCAATTATGAAGATCACAGCTGTCTGTACACTACTAAAATTCAAAATCCTTTGGCTGTGCTTGATGGAAAGGTATTTAGAAACAGGCTTCCAACTCTGAGACCCAAAAAAATCAATACATTTGATTTTAAATACAATGATGAAAGATTGAGTTCACGGATACAAAGTCACAATACGCGAGTTGCGGAAAAAAGGCATTTCCACCATCTCCAACAACACACATCGAGGCTGTCATCACTGTAACTAACAGGCAGCTCAGCAGCACTGGCATCGTAAACACAGACATCACATCACAGTCACACCTGGCACACAGGAGCTACTCTGCGAGTGGCAATTCTAAGATTCACAAAAACAGCAACACAAAGGTCCCTGTCAAAATATACAGATCAAGCTTCCATTGGTCTTGAACCCATGCCAGCAGCAAGAGAGTTCTGGCCACTCACGGAAAACTAAGGGCAAGATTCACAGCCACACAATAGCTGGGCTGTACTGGCAGCAGGCACAGGCTTTAAACCTTCTCTCATAACTGAGACAATCCAGCTGCTTTGCATTTGCTCCACTCTAGCACAAAGCAGCCAGAAGCACACTGCTTCACCTGATTTAAAGACATGAAATTAACAATCAAATTCATTAACAATATCACATAATTTCTCCACACACAAGCATTATTTTAAATTGAAAACAAGGCATATCAAATGTCTATTATAACACACCTAAGAGGAAAAAGTACTGCAAAGATTCTATCTTTTCTCCAGAATAAATTAATTCAAAGGATTCAAAGTCAAGGTTAATTTTTTTTTTAAACAGAATATGTTAAGGGATAAAATATCAAGTTAAAGTACCCAATCTTAATCCCATGCATTTCAACAGTCAAGCTGTTTGAAGTCCCAGATTAAAGCAATTTACTTTTATAGAAGCTGGTATTTTCAATTTATCATCTTCCAATCCTTAAAAAATTTTAAGCTTTCCTATGATTTAAAAAGGTATTTATAGACCTTCAAATATTTTCCTTAACCTTAAGTTTACTGCAAAACTTCATTTCTTAAGTTTCACAGAGCTTTGAAACAAAGATAATTACAAATTAGAATACTCACAAGATTTAATTTGTTTTAGTCTACATATTCTCAAATTTCTGCCCGGTATTTTTCAACAGAAGTCAACAAGTAGAATATTTTCATAAGCAAGCAACAAAACATTTGCATCCAGGTATTGCAAATCACACTTGGCATTTTTCTGTCCTTAAGCCATCCCCAAAAGTCATGGTCAACTGTAACTTAAAAGGCAATTTTACTATGAGCACATAACCACAACTTCACCATTTTTGCAGCTACACTGACCCTATGGCATTAATGATTGTAGATACTTGTTTCTGTCAAGTACCAGGGCAGGTTGCACTGAAAAACAGAGATAAATATGAAGTCACATTTCAAAAGGGCTACTGACACACGACAGAAGTCTAATAGGAAGCAGGCATTTATAACAGCTCAGAGTTTGAAGCCGTATCATCAAGTTCAAAATATCTCAGCCTTCCAGCAGCACACAAGAAGCAAGAAATATCCTTATGTGAATGGAGCAGCGGCAGGGAAGTCCCACAGTGTTTGTCCTGGAGGCTAAGTGCTTATTTTTAGACAAAGTTGAACGGACATAAAGGTCCTAAAGTGAAATTACTTCAGACTAAACAGAGCTGTCAAGGAACTCTCAGTCAAGGCGCAGACAGGTCTTCCAAGTTAAAGTAAACCAGAAGGCTTTTCAAGCACACCCGTGCTTCAAAGACACCTACCATGAGTACTCCCAAGGACTTTGAGACACCTGGTCTAGTGGAAGGAACCCTCATGGCAAAGGGGTTGGAATTAGATGATCTTAAAGGTCCCTTACAACTCAAACGATTATATGAAAACATCTACTGTAAGCACTATGTTCAATAGTAATTACTTGCACAAAAAAGCTCTCTAAATAAACCAAGAGTTATCACACTGCACTGCTTTTACTGGGATAGAGTTCATTTTCTTCACAGTGGCCAGTGTGGGGCTGTGTTTTGGACTTGTACTGAAAACAGTGCCGATGAAAACACAGGGATGTTTTTGTTACTACAGAGTTTAGAGAGTCAAGGTCTTTTCTGCTCCTCACCCCCCACCAGTGAGAAGGCTGAGGGTGCACAAGGAGCTTGGAGGAGACACAGCCAGGACAGCTGACCCCAATTGACCCAAGGGGTATCCCATACCATATGGTCATGCTTACCATATACAGCTGGGGGAATAAGAAAGGAGAGATGTTCAGAGTGATGGCATTTGTCTTCCTAAGGAACCACTGTACATGAAGGAGCCCAGCTCTCCTGCGGCTGCCTGCCCAGAGAAGTGGGGAATTAATTCCTCGTTTTGCTTTGCTTGCACACGCGGCTTTTGCTTTATCTATTAAACTGTCTTTATCCCAATCCATAAATTCTTGGTTTTATTCTCGAAATTCTCTTCCCACTTCTCCAAGAAAAGAAAAGGAGTGGGCACCTGTGTGGTGTTCAGTTTCTAGCTGGGGTTAAGCCACAACACACACAAGTAAAGAGAAAAGTAGTCATAGGAGTAGGTTAATTGCCAATACTATCCTGAAGTTCAGCCTACAGGAAAGATTAGAAAAAGAAAAATTACACCAATGAACACTTCTTTCTACAAAACAGGGAGCAACTTAATATTTTAGAGAAAAAAAAAAAATCTAAGTTTTCTGATTCATGTTTATATTTCCAGTTTTCAAAACAGACCTCAAGATGCCAAATATTTCATTGGTTTCTCCTTATCATTATTTTGCAGGATGGAAAAAATCTCAGACTCCCCTTAGTATTTCATTACCACTTAGATGAACAGATACTCTGATTTCAATAGCAAAACACTGCATGCTTCTGAAAATGAACTCAGAAGTGTATTTCCTATCTGTGGGTTTATCAGAAAAAACTGCAAATACATCAAAAGTAGCACCCTACATCCAATTTTCACAGACTACTCTGTAGGTCTCACTGTCAAAGAAGAACATATATAACATTTCTTCTTCTAACAAATTAAAACATGGGATCAGCAACTACAGCTTAAACCACGTGGCTCCACCTTTGAACAGATCACATTCTAAACTGACTTACATGCCACTCATACAAAAATACCCTTTTGAAGTAGTAGAGCCTAGTTAATAATTAAAACAGTGATAGCTAATTGACAATGCCTTGTCCATGCTTCACTAGAACAAAAAGCATGTGGTGAGGATCAATACGTTAAACCCATAGAGAATTCACAACATCCTATCATGTGTGTACATCTCAGATGTATGTCTACTCATCATACACCTCTGACAAAGCACAGATTCTTAGTAAAACATTTTCACAGCTACAGGATCTATTAAGATATAGATTAATCCAGTGCAACAATTATATTCAACAATATATTTTCATACACAATTCTGTCTTTCATCATTCCCTGTACACCCTGCCAGATGCACGTGAAGCTCTGCTCAGATGAGCAGAGATAAGTAGATGGTGCTGAATCACCAGGAAAATTGTGAAGCCTCATAAGGGAAATACTGACAGTGCTTCTTTCAACATCTGCATTTTCAGAATCAGACTTAACACACAAATGACCTAGCAACATCCATTCAGCTTCTGTACAATAGAATGTACCTCAGCAGAGTGAATTTTACCACTGATAGTCTATGCTGTCATAGTAAAGAAAAAAAAAAAAAATCACTTGTTTCAATTTAAGGTCTTTCAACCAATGCTATTAAGCTCCTCGTTACTACACGTCAGTGAATTTATCATTCAGCTGCAGAAGCTTGAAGAACAGACATTGAAAAAGATCACTAATCTACCTGACCTTTACTCATTTCTTCTCTCTCCCTTTATTACATACCATATCCAAACATTACTCAGTAGAACAGATGAACCTCTGATGTGGCACCTGTAGCTATTTTTCTGGTATACTGCAGTTCATCAGGGTATTGGATTACTGGAATTCATAGTGGTTTTTATTCTTGGTGCCTGCAAATCCTCATTTTACAGTGTGAAATGTAAAGACAGAAAATTATTCCAAATTAACGTTAAAAACTGAGAAGAATGAACTATCATGGTTTCCATTAACATGGAATATGGGTCTTCCTGCTGTGTCATTAATTCTGAAGGCACCCAATTCTTTCAGACAATCTGACTGATGCTACCAGAACGAGATGCAGCACTAACACAAAACCATGGAACTGCTATAAACACTGCATTTGATAGTCATCATTAAAAAAGCACAAATGCCCTGATGTTGCTCAGTATGTCAATAGCTAACTATCCACAGACACAAACATTTGTGAACATAGACACAATGATTTGTGAATTCTGGAAAATGCTCACATTCTCCAAACAATGGCTTCCTGGGACCAATAAATAACAGGTCTGTGATTGAACAGCTGACATCTTTAAATTAATTCTTGTGTTCTGACATTAACATCCCTTCCACAAGCTGAAGGGCCATACATATATAGCAAACAGGCATAGAGTTGGATACAGTCCCATCATATTCCTCATTCTCTTCTCGATGCGGGACCTAATACTTGGTTACTGAAAAGCTATATTGCACCACTTGGTACGTTGCTGCTTCTGGAAACTCATTTGCCTCTGACTCCACCCACACAAGAGAAAATACTTCTCATACTGCTGGGTAACATTCTCCTAGGTACTGTTTTTTTTAATTTTATACCTGTGTGCCCTTAGCAATGTTAGTTTAGGTCACTTTAGCATTTCTGCTTTACATGGCCATAAATGACACCGTTATACATTAGCATTTTTTACCAAGCATTGTAACTCAGTCAGGGCTTAGTTTTGGGGTATTTTTTAATGTCTTTGTTGTCTCACCTTACAGGAACACCACAAAGTGATGCAGAACATACTGCAGCTTCACACTCATGAGGAGTAGACTGACATTGCCCTTAGGTGCTGAGATCAAAATCTCACAGCCGTGTTTACCTGCCACGCTGGCATATACTGCCCATTGTTCAAAGTTATCCCAGAAAAAAAAATGGAGTAGCAGATATAAGCTCCCTCATTAGAGGTGACTGCAGAACAGCCTCACAGCCTTTCCCTTAAGTTTACCAGGATATCAGGGCAGCCAGGCATCACAGTGTAAATAGATGGTCCATGCTATTTTGAAGCTGCTGTAGTTAAACAGGAAACCCAAAATGAACAAACCCCATCAGTGTAGAAAGGCTTATATACCATGGATAATCCTCCTGAGTCAACAGCAAGCTGCTTCCTCCGTCTCAAGGCTCAGTTATCTGGTGAAATTAGCTCCAATAACACAGCATGCAAAGTAACAGAGGGGAGTGTTTGGCTCTGTACAGGAACTGTTGTAGAAGCATGGTAAGATCCATAGGGGTCCAGTAAGACTTAATAGTAAATTATTATCAGTACCCCTACTCACATTGGTGGCTCCCTAAAGCAAATCACAACAGTGGCCTATCACTGATTTGAGTCTAAGGAAACCTATACAATCATTGTGATAAAAGCTGCAGAGAAAACATTAAATGAACAACTTCTAGCTCAAAATCTCATTTATAGTATATTTTAAACACCTGCCCACAATACCACAAAAACAAAGCTCACCGAGAGTAGGGTTACATTTTGAGTACACCTCTCCAAAAGGCAGGGTCTCCACAGGCGACTTGTTAAAATACAATAATTTAACTTCAAATCAGGCATGTTTACAGTCCAAACTCGCTCTAACCCTGGCTTTCATCTCCTGTTGCTTTGAGGCACTTTCACCTTTTCTAACCCTTTGTTCAAAATGCACTTTAATTCTTAGGATAAGACACTTTATTTCATCACATAAATACACAGACAATGTAGCCGTTGTCTACAAAGTAACTCTCTCCCCACCCTATAAAATCAACACTGGTAATCTTGAAGGGAGGGAAGAATCCACCAGTAGCACCACAGCTGGAATATTTCCTCCCTAATTCTGTAGCCTTCCCTGCATTATCAAGTGGCCAGCTTTTTGTAATACACATAAGCACTAGGAGCTAACAGATTTAACTCATCAATGAAGTGACATTTACAACAGAAAATGAAAACTCAGAATCCCCTTTCTGAAGAGTGACTGAGTGAGGAGTGGAACGAACAGCAAACCACTGAGGAAAACCTCTCCCCCTCTTGCTCTCCATCTGCCCTTGCCCTTTTTTAGGTATAAAAATTATATCCTAAAACATGCATCAAGTGTGTATGTGTGCACAGAGGGGTACACAGAGAGTGCACACATTGCCCTCTGCTGACCAGAGTCCAATGGAGTCCAACGGTGTCCTCCAACACGCGCACACTGAGGTGACACAGGTGAGCTCCAGCGAGTGCTGGACAGGACCATCCCAGCGTCCGTGTCGATCCCTGCTGTGAGAGACACCTCCTGCGAGTCAGGAATCACCAAGGTTTTATCAGAACCCAGTTTTAAGGTCTGGGGTTTTTCGCTTTTTTTTCCTCCTACTTGGTGATACAGCTGGGAAGGGGAGCAGGAATCAAATCAACCACATATGTCAGTTGCTTATATACCATCACCTAAAGCTCTTGCTGATTTATGCTGCATTTGTCAGCGGTCTTTTTCCTCACAGCTGGGCATTTTAATGAAATACCAGGGAGCTGGGAGCAGGGTAGAAGTGGGGAAGCCAAGCAGGAAAACCAAACTGGGAGGCACTGACTACTATTTTCAATTTACCTTATTTGCAAGTCCTTCCCTCTACTATTTTCACAAGTTCTGTCCTTCTACTTTTCAATGTGAATACAAACTAGAAACATCAATCAGAAGATCAAAAATAATTCTTAACATCGCCCCTCTTCCATCCCCCCACTAAATAAACTCCTTTAAGT
Organism: Oriolus oriolus; assembly: GCA_013400235.1. Classification (NCBI taxonomy): domain Eukaryota; kingdom Metazoa; phylum Chordata; class Aves; order Passeriformes; family Corvidae; genus Oriolus; species Oriolus oriolus. The sequence continues at coordinate 427,205 of VXBT01008024.1, read as the reverse complement.
GTCCACTTCTATGACTTGAAGGGGAGAGTCACTTTAGACAAAAATTTAGAGACATACTCTAGACTAGAAAAAGTAAAGAATGTTTTTTAATTTAGGAAGCAGATCAACAAGTTCAACTAAGCTTATGGAGAATCTACATGTTATATTACGAGTCTGTAGACCACCTTTCTGACAGTGGCTGGCTATAATGTGCTACATTTAAGTACCTACAAATGAACATAAAAGAGACGCAGACTGGGGTTCCTGAAGTGGGGGAAGAAGAAAGATTTCAGCTATTGTTTCTATACTCACCCAAGGCCCAGTAAGATGCAGATTCCAAAGGCAGAGCACTACTGTAGAGAGCATGGATATACATGAGGTGAATCATCAGCTCAGCCAGGCACCACCAAAAGAAAATACGAATTATGCCCACAATTAAGATGCTGAGATTGGTCTTCACACTGAAAGCTTCTTGTCTCCTCATCTAAAGAAGAAATCCAAAGACATTACCTGTCACAAAACCAACTGTTTTACTCAAAATACTCATCCTGAGAACTTTTGACTACACCATTTGGAAATTCCTGACACACTCTCAAGAGAGACTGGTCTCTCCATTCTCAATCTCAGTAAGCAGCAGAAACCAACAAGAAGCCAAATGTGAAAGCACATTGCATCAAACTGTTGTAAAAAAGGCCAAGTGTTGTTAACCTGAACAGAATCCAGACATGTGACTTTAATTCCTGTAACTTGACCTCTGAAGAGAATCTAAAAAGATTAAAGAAACTACAGCTATGCAGAAGAAGGTTTTCCAAGCAGCAGCCCTTCCAAACACAGGAGTAATGACTGCTTACTCTTAAAATACCTTCACCTTCTATCTACTGCAAATAATCAATTACTTGAGGACAGTTCTTTATTTTTCTTCCACAGCACTGCTAAAGTCAGCAAGACCTACATGATGTGCCGAGCAAATGGAAGTGCAAGTTTAATATCAGATAAGGCAAAGTTTGCAGTTGCCAGGCTTCTCAAGAGCCTGCAAACTCTTATACTGCTAAGTACAGTAAACACACTGGCACATTATTATTGCATCACCTTTCTGCAATAAAAGATAATAGAATCAAAAACCAGAAACGTAGGATTGCCTAAAAACTCAGTCACGCATTATACACCTATTACTGTGTGCAACATTTCCTTCTCCAATCTCGAACTGGCGACCAAAAACACACATACAAGAGAAGTAACCAACTCATCTGCACAGACCCTCAATCCCAGGCACAGTACAGCTAACATGCACATTCATTTGGAAGGTTCCTTTGTATCAGCTAGGTGAAAGCTTGGAGACTACCATTTTATCACAGGGATTGGCACAACATGCCTTCAAACCCACGTCTAGAACTGCTATGCCTTGTTTCAACCCAGAAATTCAACAAGGCCAGCGACAAAGTGTCAGTGTCTCATTTTTGCCTGGCAGTGGATGCCAGTTGCCAGACCTGGTATTACACTCTTTGGGCCAAGCAGCAATTTCACTGTCTCCAGCTCCAGAATTTCTGCTTTCCAGTGTGCTCAGCAGGAACCCTCATCCCAGTCTCAACTTCAGTTAAGGGGTTCTGGGAGTGGTCTCTTCCAATAACATCAATAAAGACTCTCTTTGCATTGTGCATTTTGAATCAACTGCTGGGCACTGTGACCTTTGAAACCCTTTTCTGACCTCACCTGCCAAGGTAATACCCTCTGCTCAGTTAAGAGCTCTCCAAGTGCCCTTCAGCAAATACAAACAAGAAACACATTAAGGTTGTTCAATTTGTTCCATCTTCTTTATGGCTTTAACGAAACATGTCGGTAAACATATAAGGAGAATCTTCTGCAAATACAGGCATATCATTCTCAATCTTCCTTTTTCTTCTTACACCAAGAATACATGTGGCTCTTCACAAAGGTCTTTGCTGAGCCATATTGGGTGAGCTAAATTTCAAAGCAAGGCATCCCCAATTTTTCCTACCAGCTATCCCCAAGCTGCTTTCAGCTTGGAGTCTCATAGGTCTTCTGAAACAGTCCTTGGAAAGAAAGCACAACTGTCCCTCTCCTAGGGTACAAGGATTTAGGTGGAATTTAACACACTTCAGAAGCTACAAAACAATAATTAGTAAAAACATTACCTCCATTTCTACGCAAGTCTATGCAGACTTTTCCCACAATATCCAGCCCAAGATAACAACATTCAGCATTGCATCTTCCAAAGCAAGTGAAAACAAATGAGCATAGGACTTTTCACTCAAGGGTCCACCAGAACCTAGTTTTACTTTCATAAAGCCCAGTATCTGCTTTGACTTCAACAGAAAATTCCCAAATATAAACAGAAGCAAGCAATCTCTAGGCTTCCATATAGAAACTGAAAAAGCCGTTTTATGGTTTGAAATGTTCACTAATCCACTTTGACACAACAATTTTAGCTATAGACATAACAGGCTGTGATACCACTTCTTACCCAAGTGTGCAAGAAAATATGGAAAGCAATAAAGGATGAAAACAAGGACTTTTCCCATCATGTGAAAAGCAGGCTTGAAAAGAAGCCTGCAATGGACTAGGAAAAGCCAATTCAGTAAAACTGGTAGGTCTTATTCATTAAACATGCTGCTCAGTTGAAGCAAAGTGCTCCTAGTAAGTCATCAGCTGTTTTCACATCCATGTGAGGGGAAACTGGAGTTTTCAGGAATTCCCAGTACAATCTATCAGCTTTCTGTAACTCTGAAATCTATTTCAAAGTTAATAGCAAGCTTATGCTGAAAACATTATTTTATTCCACCTGATGAAGAAGAAAATAAAAATCCAGTCCAGCAGCTGCATGCTGAAATTATGAACACTCTCCAATGTAACAAAGCATGTCACTGGCTCCCTGGCTGAAGGGATGAATCTGATGTCAGACAAGAACACCCTGTGTAGCAGAAGAAATTGGGGAGACAGGTTTGTCTTAAAAGCTGATATCCAGGACATGGCAAAATTCCTAATGATACACTCAAAACTGTGACATTCCTATAGTATTATTTGATGATTTTATAATTATGTGGAAGACAGCTTTAGACACCCAAACAACAACTACTGTTACCTGCTTACTGAATTCATCAAAATTCACAAGGGGTCCATTGTGGAACGTAGGATAATAAAACACATATGCCAGCATCCAGGGGAATGAGTGGGATGACTTCTGGGTAGGTGCATGCCAGCAGTACTCCAGGCTGAAGCTAGTGCAGAAGAGGCAACGGACAGACACAGTGAAGAGCAGCAGATAATACTCATTTTCAGTGTCGTACCACTTTCTCTGCAAGACAAAACAAAGCCAGATCATGACGGTGCAATGCTGTGTTTTCTCTACAGCAAGACAGCAATGTCTACTCAGATCCTAACTTTTGGGGTCAGCAGCAGCAGGAAGAAACTAAAGCCAACAGCAGCAGGAATGAGAATCTGAAGCGAACAGCACTAAACACATAAACAACAAGCACTGGCTTTTGATGGAAAAAGGTCCTCCAGGGCTACTGCAGGCAGCATAAAGAGACAACAGCTTGATTTCAGAAACATGTTAGGTTGTGAAGAACTAGGACAGCAGGAGAGCTTTTCTTACAGAAATGAAACGTTATCTACCTCAGATTTAGTCCCGTAATACAATATTCAAACCAGCTGCCAACACAATTGATAGCCAAGGGACTACTAGGGTTGAAGCCAAATCTGAAGACAGTTAGTCACTCCTGAAAAAGCTTAAGGCTGGAAAAAACGTTACCGAGCCTTTATTGACCTTTTGACATTTGGTATCACACTTGCTGCCAACAACAAAAACCTATTGTCACAAAAAACTTGGAAACATCAGCAAATGCAGCTTGGCTGACTGCCAATTTGTATTGCAGTCATCAATACAAAAGCCCTTCCTCATCAGAGCAAAGCACAAAACTGACCACACCACATGAAGAGATTCCACACGTGCATTCCCCCTCTCCCTGAACATAAGTGCAACAACCCTTATAACAAATGTCCATTTTCCCACTGGTCCAATGAAATACAACAGGACATTTCCTCACAACTGGGCAACATTTTTTCCATATCCATACTACCCAGAAAAAGCCACCAGATAAAGAGCAAAACGGAGCTTGCTTACAGCTGATTGATGCAAGTAACTCATTTGGTACAAATCAAGGTGTTGGAGAAAGCCTCCCTCCCTGCAGAAGTCACAGTCACCAATAAGTACAGGCCAGCTTAACTGAGTAACTCCTGGATACAAACCCAAAACACAGCACCTTAAATTGGCGTGATTGGAGCTCCAATGAAATGTGTTTAAGAGAGCACCAGTGAAGTATTATCATACTCGAGCTCTACTGAATACAACTTACACATTAAGGGACATATTTTCATCCCAATGCACTGGCCACCATGATAGAGAAACGTGACTTTCCCAACTGGAGAAGCTCCAGCATGAGCCACTGCAGTGCTACCGCTTAAGACTTTTCAAACCAAGCCCCGCTTACATCAACTGAACGGACAGTATGCTGCCACAAAGATAGATGCAATTACAGACAACCACCACCATAATTAATTTGATACTTAATTAGTCCTTCTCACGTTACCTTCGTTTCCTCCACCGCTGGTATGCGTAATGTGGACAGCAGGATGAGGGAGCACAACCATGTCAGGAGTGACAGCTGAAACTGAGCCACAGCAAAGGAAATAGCTGCATGTAACAAAATGACAGCAAAGCCCTTGATTCCCAGTAACAACCAGCAGGCAGCCATTCCATAAACCATCAGGCACCATGGTTTATACTGTCAGAAAAAGAGAAGTTAACAATCTTTAGTTAAACGATTTCTAAAGAAAAAAGGCACTCAATACCTGTTCCGCCTACACAGGCTCTACAGTAGAGACAAATATAGTCAACAGGGTGAGGAACACACATGAAAATACACAGAAAACCAACTGTATCCCTAAAGGTGAAAGGGAATGTGTTTCTGTAGTAGCACCATGTGAAAACCAGAGCCTCTCTAATTTGAGGAAGAATGTATCTTCTTCCTTTCCTTCTCCAAACTAGCAGGTGGGACACCACACACAGATCATTCCTCACAATCATGCAACCATTTAGCAATCATGCCAAAACCCAAACAGCCATCACTTTACATCCTTTCCTCAGAAAGGAATAACTGCACCTTTGTTATGTGTCAAACAATGCTGTTTAATGGCTTACAACAATGCAGAAGCTTTTAGAGGATGGAGGCTAAAATCTCCAAACATTAAGGCAACCAACCCCCACACACAGTTCACACCACAGAATGGGATTTACTACACTCCATGGGCCTCACTGCAAAGCTTCCCATGTCCACAGTAAACAAACCCATCAGGAACTCCCTACCATGAAGAAAATCCCTACATACCTTCTCCACCAAGAGCCTGGACACTTGTGATACCAGCAGGTGACCAGCCAGAAGCCACAGTATACGTTCCCTTCCCCATTCAATCCAGTAGCTCCACTCAAAGTCCATGGGGTCCTGTGGCATGAAGGGAACTGGTCACTATGTTTATCTGGCCATATGGGACAAGAGAATATCTCTGTAATATGCCAGCTGTGTGGTACCCAACAGAACTCCCACATCTCAGGAACATCATTTCAGCAATCCAGCTGGATCGCACACAGTGAACTCGGCATCATTTTCACTTCCAATGGGGCAAAGTTCATGGAAACAGAGCTTTAGATGGTGTTGTGCCTCCTAAGCCTCACACTGGTGCTGAAGCTGAGCAAGCACCATCTCTCCTGAGGGATTCAGAGAGCAACTCTGCTCTGCCTTGGAAAACCAAGAACTTCAGTGGAAAGGTGCTTTGCTGGAAGAGAAGTTAAACTCCCCATTTCAACAAAGCCTAGTTGCAATCTCCTAGATGGAGTTAGGTCAGCTTGAGTTACCTGTGGCATGAGATTTTTATCTAAATTAGGTAAGATGGATCAGCTGGTAGCCCCATGTCCAATACAGAGCCTCACTAAAAGTTCATCTCAACTGCCTTATGGCTTCTAGAAAGCACATATCAAAGGTCCATTACCAGCAACGATGGCAGGCCAAACACCAAAACACTTCCACAGACAGGCATTCCTGGTTTTGTGTAAGTAATCCTCAAAATTAGATGCATTAATTGCTTTTGACCTCACACCCTTTTGAAGAAATGCAAGCAAGGGGGAGTGGGGATGTATTTTTTGGTTTGGGGTAGAGGACTACTAGTTTTCTTACTGGGGTTTTTTTTTTATACCAACTATGTTCCTTTAAGACCTTGCGCCTCAAAAATCTGTTCTCCTCTCTGCTGTACTACAGGCCAACCAAAAGGAAAACACGTTCATTGATATTATGCATTATCCAAATCACCCAGTGACAAGAAAAAGGGGGAAAATGCTGCAGGAAGTGCCAAGGTTGATCAGAGTTTTAAGGCCAAACAGTAAAATAGAGGGTTATTAAGTGATGTAGCAAAGGATAAACACTTAAGCCAGGGATCAAGAAAACAAACAAAGCTTTGGTTATGATTCTTAGATCCAGACGCACCCAGCCAATCTCTCTTCCTCATCAGAAACATCAGACTAAAATTAACTATGAATATCCAAATCTGCACGTTACTATAAACTTCCGAAGCTAAATCAGAAGCCTGGAGGTGCAAAGGGCGTGGAGGCACGATGTTCACATTATTGCCACAAATCAAGATGCTGCCACCTCTCCTACCTTTTTTAGCCCCTGAAAGAGAGTGCCTGGGTCCAGCCCAAACCTTCTGTCCATCGCAGCTTCATACTCTGCAGGGAAGAGCAAACCTTTGATAAGGACCCAGCAGCCAGAACAGGAAGAGTCAGGGATGGGTTCTCTGCTGCTCAAGAGCAACACATTCCCATGTGGTCTCCACCAGTGAGGATACCTACGTCCAGGGAAGGGAAGGGCAAGCCACCACGTCACTGCTCGCTGCGTGAGAGGCCCAGCTGTGGCACAGCTCTACCCCACAGCAATGGCAAAGCAATCTCCCAGAACCTGCGTTTGACTCCCGCTTGCAACAGGAACAGCAGCAGTGACCCATCTCTTACCACACAAGACCTGCACTAATCCTCACTTGCTATTTTTCAGAACTGCCTGGTTTCTCCCATCACAGCAGAAGGGGGACACAGACCCGAGAGTGGCCACCACAGCCAAAACAAGGAAAAGCTGCTCAGAGAAGCTGTCTCTAGAGCCCATTGCCACCACATTTCGCCACTTCTGCAGAAGACTTGCTGTATGCTTGGGTGCACAGCTCTGCACCCAGTTACACAGCACTCCTTCCACTGCTCTGCAAATGCCTTTCTGGCACTTCTGTTCTTCCCTTGAGCTCCTTCAAGAGCCAGGTAGAGTCATTAATGTAGAACCTTGCTGATTAAAGCCTAATAAGATGCAATATATATTTCCTGCCAAGCCTCTCTAGCTTGCTATACTTTTATAATACAACCTTTATTTCCATTTAAATAACAATGTGCTATAACACAGCTTCTTTTCATCTACAAATTGTACTTAATTTGTTTAAAATCCCACCATAGCTGCATAGCACTTCATAGCTGCACAACTCCAAGCCAAGCCACCACAGCAGCTACCAAGAGGTTACACAAGGCAGAGGTAGGTGTTTGGAAACAAACCGACCGCAAAGCTCTACAGACAACCCAACCATTGCTCTGAGCCCTGGACTCGGCACCGGAGCCCCAGAGCTCCAGGCAGTGAGCACCCACTTGCCCTAGGGCCTCTCCAGGTTCAGACCCTGGCAAGTACCATAGGAAGGCACAGCTGCTTCTGAACCACCCACCTGCAAGGAGCTGCTGCTGACTAGCCACGAAAAACAATAAAATTCAAACCCAACTTTCCTGAATTTTCCCTGTCCGAGTAGCTGAGCTTCTGAGGTCTCCCTCATCTTTTCAGGGACAGTCACGTCTGAGGAAAGCGTTACGATGAGCCTTCCTAGCACTCAAAGGCAAAAAAGCCCTGGGACAAAGCTCTGCCCAGATGGCATCTGCCTACTGCTTCCTCGCCTAGGGCAGGTTGGCAGCTGGGAAGAACACAGGGGCTCCTCGCAGAGCAACACAGTAGAAACCAACCCAGAGAGGAGAACTCACACCGAACTGCCTCGCCAGCCACGGGCGGGAAGCTGCGCCCGAGCGAGCCCGCCCACGTCGCACACTTACTTCGAGACACTTGGTGCGCTTCGTAGAAAGCGTAGAGGTGGGAGCCCACGGTGAGGAGCCCGTAGAGGCACAGTTCCCAGGCCGGCAGCAGCATCGGCACGGGAGCTGCTCCCGCCGGCCGCCTCCCTGCGGGGAAAGAGAGGACGGGAGCGGTTTCCCGGCGGAGGGCAGACAGGCACCGAGCAGCGGGACACCCGGCAGGGGCACCGCGCCTCCGGGACCCCGCGCTGCNCCCGCGCTGCCGGGCTCGGAGGCGGCCCCGCCCCGCCCGCAGCTGCCGGGAGGGCAGGCGAGCCATGCCCGGCCTCGCCGGCTGCAGAGGCCCCGGGGCTCAGCACGGCCCACGGCTGGCGGGACCCTCGGGACAGAACCAGGGCCGGATCCCACCTGCTCTCGCCGACCTGGGACAGAAGGGGGGGCAGGGGAGGCGCCGCTGCCCCCTTACCTGAGGAGGGCTGTGCCGCCGGGAGAGGAAGGAGCGGCAGCCGCGGCCTCGGGCGGGCCGACCGGAGGCTCCGCACCCGCAGGCGAGGGGGCAGCCCCGCG